>OZ035825.1:47618665-47683665 GCA_964034765.1 Knipowitschia caucasica
AAAAAAAATATTAAAATGCTAATAAAGCATTCAGAATTTCACTCTGAACCAAAGCAGAGAAAATGGTCCGAATCAGCGGCTGCACCACCTCTGCTGCTGCTGCTGCTGCACTTGATCACTGATTATGGGTTTGTTTGTTTGGATGTGTTTCTGCTGCTGGACACCTGCATTTCTCCTTCAGGGATCAATAATCTATCCGTCTATATCAGCTCTCAGGGCACGGCCACAAAGGTTTTCACAAACGAACAAGGCCAAGTGGCTGGATGGTCGCCACAGGGGTGTGAAGACGGCCCGCGGTCACAAGGGTTTGTTTTTTCAACCGTGCACAAATGCGCCGTAGTACAACACACGGTGCAGCTGGTGGCGCCAATGCTAACTTCAGCAACTACCTCGAGGTCAGAGTTAAGTTACCGTTTCTCTTCCTGTTTACTCTTCCAGTCAATCTCTCCTGTGCCGCTCGACCACGGCCTAAGCCCACTTTAACCGGGCTTTAGGCTGTGCTTGTGACTGCAGCCTTACACAGCCCACAGAATCTAAAAATGGGGATGACAATGGCTCAGTTGGCCTTTGAGCCCGAAGGTCGTGGGTTCGAGCCCAACACAAGACCTTCTCCACCGACTCCCACTGATGTCTGCTGTCGTTGTGTCCATGGGCAAGACACTTAACCCAATTTGCGCGGAAGTGATGTTCGCTGCTTGCCTTGTATGTATATGTGTATGTGTATGTATATGTATATGGGTATGTATATGTGTATGTGTATGTATATGTGTATGTGTATGTATATGTGTATGTGTATGTATATGTGTATGTATATGTGTATGTGTATGTATATGGGTATGTATATGTGTATGTATATGTGTATGTATATGTATATGTATATGTGTATGTGTATGTGTATGTGTTTGTGTGTGTGTGTGTGTGTGTGTGTGTGTGTGTGTGTGTGTGTGTGTGTGTGTGTGTGTGCATCAAACTGAAATTTCCCCATTGTGGGACAAAAAAAAGGACCTTCTTCTTCTTCTTCATATCATAAATAAGACTTGCTGAACAATCTTCATCTTAATATTGCACTTTTGAAAACCGGGGTCTCGTCACTCAAACAAACAAAAAAGAAACATTCTGCATTTGTCTTTCTGTAATAGTAATAAGAAGGAAGGAGAAGGAGAAGAAGAAGAAGCCTCCACATGTGCAGTTATTACATTAGATGAGATTCCATTAGCTTCGCCGTATGTAGCGTATTTTTAGAGCTTTCTGGTGTTTTTCTTAAGCTCTGTGTGTGTGTGTGTGTGTGTGTCCGTGTGTGTGTGAGTGTGTGCGTGTGTCTCTCTCTGTGTGTGTGTGTCTGTGTCTACGTGTGTCAGTGTGTGTGTGTCTCTCTCTCTGTGTGTGTGTGTGTATGCATGTGTGTGTTCCAGGTGGATCCTCAGAGCCTGGTGGTGAATAGTAAACTGCAGCTTACACATTTCTCATCAGCGTCGCCTCCAACAGAGAGACATGGATTCACCAGAACACGGCAACATTCCCAAACGCTGAATCATGGAGAGTCGGATCTGCAAATATGTCAAGTTCACAAGTCGTTACAGCCGTAGTTTATGAGCAGACGTCGTTTATTCAGACGTCAGTGTTTGTCCGAAGCATTTATTGTCATATATTTAACAGAAAGTCCTCTTAAATACACATAGGATACAGTTTATAAAGGAGGATTTTCCACTTCCTCCCAATTGTCAATCATTCTGGTGATAGGTGCTCGTCATATAAGACCAGACAGTTTTGGTTGACGAGTGGAGAGGGCGGTTCTTTCCTGAAATTTGGGAAAATCCTCCAATATACCTTTCAGTTTCCAGCCCGAATAAATGAAGGAATATCTTAAATGGGGCACGTTCTGACTGAGCAAACTTAACTTAAACTAGATTTGCCAACGGGACTAAACAAAATTATCTTGATTTGAAAAGTTACAAGAAATATCTCCCTTGGAATGAGAAAACTCAAAGCAAAAAGTCTTGAGTTCCTGTACATTTTCTGGACTGCCTTGCAACAAACTGTGGCGTTGAGATCTGCCAAGAGAGACTCATTTATGTTTTAGATTCAAAGTAGGCTCTCCATGCTGTTCATATGTGGTAGAAATGGTTAGAAACAATTTTATTGTCCTTCAATTCAAATCCATTACATGTATTTTTGGATAGGATTTAGCAAAGTTGTCGATTTCTCAACAGATTAGAGATTAAACACATAGGAGCCATTGGTCCATCACTGTCCTTAGACCCTCCTGTATCGGACTGAAAAATCCAATCCAAGAAACGTATCCATAGCTCCACCAAGAATAAAACAATACAAAAATATAAAACAGATTAAAACCATAAATAGAACACAAAAAGGACTCGTATAAAATAAAAAAATAAAAAACAGTGGGGTAAAAGGTGAGAAACCTCGAGGAGACCCAAACTGACAGAGACAGGTTTTAGATCCGGGACTGATTATTGTTTGTGAGTTACCACATGGTTAAAAGTCATACTTCTGACTTATTAGGAAGTATCTGATAAGACGCCGCTCTGAATCTTGTAGCATCGAGCAAATATAAATATACTGTATGTGGTGAAAGTAACTGCTCTGAGACAATAACAAAACAAATCCTGGGTCCCCACTTTACACATGAACAAAACTATGGTTGAAAGTCTAAAAAAAATAAAACAATGTCCTAAAGCCATATCTTCTCGTCTGGTTGAAAGTCTTGTCAGTGTCTTCCTTCGTTCCCTTCACATTGACCTAAACCTGACTTTTATGGCACACATTTAGCTGCAGACATTAGCTCAGTCTGCCACGGCACGGATCACTTAATGGCGTCACTTAGAGCTGGTGCTATGAGCTGGCAGCCGTCTGCACCTCTGATCACTGCGAACTCACTGGGACCAGGAAAATACATTTGAGAAACACGGGGAAGAACTGTCCTCATTTAGACCTGGAGTCGATAGTCAGTCTCCATCCTGCTGTTTCTAAGATTGTTTTTAGACTTTTTTTATGCTATAGTGAATCCAAAAGGCTCTAGTCTATATCTATTCTATCTATATATATATATATATAATCTATTCAATTCAATGGGTTTCTGTGCTTTGATTCCAATTCAAAGTCCTAGCAACTGGCTACTGTCATTGCTGATTGGCTTTCTGGTTGCTATGACGTTGCTATAACTAAATTCAAAGTCATAGCAGCTTCATAGCAACCACAATGTCTGATTGGCTCTTTGGTTGCTATGACGTTGCTATGACTGAATTCAAAGTCGTAGCAACTTCATAGCAACCAAAACGTCTGATTGGATTTCTGGTTGCTATGACGTTGCTATGACAAAACTCAAAGCCGTAGCTACTTCATAGCAACCACAACGTCTGATTGGTTCTTTGGTTGCTATGACGTTGCTATAACTTAATTCAAAGTCATAGCAGCTTCATAGCAACCACGACGTCTGATTGGCTCTTTCGTTGCTATGACGTTGCTATGACTGAATTCAAAGTCATAGCAACTTCATAGCAACCACAACGTCTGATTGGCTCTTTGGTTGCTATGACGTTGCTATGACTGAATTCAAAGTCATAGCAACTTCATAGCAACCAAAACGTCTGATTGGATTTCTGGTTGCTATGACGTTGCTATGACAAAACTCAAAGCCCTAGCTACTTCATAGCAACCAAAACGTCTGATTGGCTCTTTGGTTGTATTTTTTTTACAGCCCTAAATCACAACAGCAGTCGTCTCACAGGGCTTATAGTAAATTGTTGAAAGTTATTGATTCAAGTAACAATAGTTCAGAGAATCAAACAGTTCGAACACAGATATGCAGAATTAACAAACACATAGGAGACAATAGTTCATAGAAAGCTGGATGACCACTGTCCAGAAATGTACATAACTGTCTTTAACGGGTCGTCACTGTCCTTACACCCTCGTGCATCAGCAAGAAACATCCCAAAACCCAGTGTGGCAGAAAAGAATAGATCCAGGACTTTACCAGGATAAAAACAAGGATAAAAAGGTGCTACATTTCACTTGCCCAATCCTGCATCTAAAGTCCAGAAAAAACTTTGGTCAAAAATTGGTCAAATCAGCAAATACATCCCGCCTACTTTGTAAAATCAGCCAATCAGAGTTCAGTTTGCACACAGACCCAGGTGACCAGGCCTTAAACATTTAGGCTTCAGCGTTTTTTGGAGAAAGGTATCATGAAATAGACACAATAACAGAAAAACATAGAAGATAATGATATATGAAACATCTAGGGTTGCAATATGTGGGAAGCATAGAAAGTGTCCTGGATTTAGGAGAAATTTTGGCTACTTTGGTGCTTAGAGGGTTAACTATAACACCATTTCCAGATCATTCATGCATCTTAAGTCCAGCAAAACAACAATTAGTCAAACTAGAAAATACAGCCCCGCCTACTTTGTAAAATCAGCCTTTCAGAGCTCAGATGCCACACAGCCTGAGGTAACTTGGCCTTAAAACATGCCATCCTCAGGTGTTTTGTTGACTTTAAAACAACATTTTAGCAACTTCGACAAGGCCGTAGATGTCTATTATATGAGCAGGACGCAATTCCCCACCTTTCCACCAGATGGGGCGTGTTTCAGGACCACAACTGGCCCCTTGCGTCTGTCCCGCTTCTGCCTCTTTATCGTTTCATAAAAAGATTTAAACCAGAAACAACAAACCTTTTGACTTATTAACTGCGCCATTTACCGGCTATAATAATTCCCATAGGGTCATAAAACTAACATAAAATCATCGGGATATTTCTTGAACAAAGCTTTCTCCAACACACACAGAGACAGATACACACACACAGACGCACACAGACGCACACAGCCAGGCAGTCAGACTAATGTGTGTGACCTATGGTGCTCGCTTACGGCACAGGGAACATTAGTGGCTCAGATTGAAACAAATGAAGACAGCTCTTCACTTAGTCACAGTCAGATGGAGCTAGGCAATAATAACAGAATGGAGGAGAGTGTGTGTGTGTGTGTGTGTGTGTGTGTGTGTGCGTGTGTGTGTAGACGTGAGAGTGCGCGCCAAGTCGGAAAGTATATATCTGTTTTGTGTGATGCATGGATGTCTGAAGATGACTGTGTAGAGGAATGCTCGGGGTTTTAGCTCCTGCTCACTGTAAAAAACATTAGACTCACTGCTTTGAAAATGTAGGGAACGGATCTGAGCAGATGGAAATGAACACCGCAGGGGCAAGACTAAAGCAGGGAAAGTTATGCAGTTACGAAGGACTTAGTCTACTAATTATACTGGAAATGAGTCTGATATCTCATTAAAACACACAAGAAAAGAGAAATATACTTGACTTTTATACCTGCATCTCTAGTCAAATGTGTAACTTTCTCATTACTTTTTACATAATGACATCTACCCGTATTCTGTATGCTGTAGATCCAGGACTGAGGCTGTAGATCCAGGACTGAGGCTGTAGATCCAGGACTGAGGCTGTAGATCCAGGACTGAGGCTGTAGATCCAGGACTGAGGCTGTAGATCCAGGACTGAGGCTGTAGATCCAGGACTGAGGCTGTAGATCCAGGACTGAGGCTGTAGACCCAGGACTGAGGCTGTAGATCCAGGACTGAGGCTGTGGACCCAGGACTGAGGCTGTAGATCCAGGACTGAGGCTGTAGATCCAGGACTGAGGCTGTAGATCCAGAACTGAGGCTGTAGATCCAGGACTGAGGCTGTAGATCCAGGACTGAGGCTGTAGATCCAGGACTGAGGCTGTAGATCCAGGACTGAGGCTGTAGACCCAGGACTGAGGCTGTAGACCCAGGACTGAGGCTGTGGACCCAGGACTGAGGCTGTAGACCCAGGACTGAGGCTGTAGACCCAGGACTGAGGCTGTAGATCCAGGACTGAGGCTGTAGATCCAGGACTGAGGTTATACAGTATATTTACCAACGAACATGCAGCCTTTGGACTCACTGTGCAGAGAGTGTTCCCAGTATAACAAAACTTAACGAGTCATCAGAGGCAGAAACTTCAGGGTTTCACAAGGACCATCCAAAAAAGAATGATAATAATAATTATGATTGCTTAAATCAAGTGGTGTTATATCTTAATCTGACAGAATCTGACTGTGTTTATACTAGGTTCTCCAATGGGACGAAGCCTTTTAGTCTTATTTAAAGAACTGTTTTTTTCAGTTCTTGAAATCAGTTTTTTTCTCTGTATTTTCTCATTCCAAGGGAGACATTTCTTGTATCTTTAAAAAAAATGTTGCTTTGTCCTATTCTTGGGTTTCATATGACGTCAGTGCAGTGGCACTAACAAATAACAAACGTGGGACAGGACGTGACGTATCCTGGCGGTGCAGTCTGCCGGGTTTATACACGGAGATACAGTAGAAGAAGAAGTGGTTTATACACAGAGATACAGTAGAAGAAGAAGCGCTGTCAAAATGCCATCTTTGTGTGCGGTGTACGCTTGTAGCAACCGCACAAATAGAAAGAAAGACAAGAGTTTGTTCATGTTCCAACTGTGGTCTCATATAAAGGAGGACACTTTGTAAAAATCACTGGAATGAGGCGGCAAGGAGGATCAAGGCTTTCTCAGATCAGCGCCCCCTGCAGGCCACCCCAATGAAACGCAGCAATTTCTTTTGTTTTTTTCCCAAAAAAGCCCAAAATCAAGACTCTTTTGAGAAATATTTTTATTACTGCCTTAGAATTGAGTGTCCCCGATTTAAGACTGTTCCAACAACCGTACACCGCACAGGAGGAGAGCCTTTGACTCCAAAACAGACTTTACATGGTTTTCAATGGGAGCAAAACTGAACTGTCCCACCTCTGCTCATGCGCCCCCTACAGGCCAGGTTAATGAAACCCAAGAATTGGCAAATCTTATTTTAAGGCTCAGTCAGAATTTTTACCAAATTTGAGCCATTTGTGACATAATTTTCAACACTTCAGCAGTGTTTCTGGCACGGTGGCTGAGTGGTTAGCACTCAGCTTTTCAGCAAGAAGGTCCTGGGTTCATATCCCGGGCGGGAAAACAGGGTCTTTCTGAGTGTTTGTGTAGGTTTCCTCTGGGTGCTCTGGTTTCTCCTACCACTAAAAACATGTGCAGTAGGTCAAATCCTCCAGCTCCGGTCCTGACCAAGCAAAAACTCAACATCTGGGTTACCGGGCGCTGTTACTACGGCAACCTCTGCTTCTGACAGACGCCCGAGTGGCATCAGGGTCAAATGCAGAGGACAAATTTCCCTCTTTACTGGGACAATGAAGTGCGCAATAACACATTACACATTTTTCTGTAGTGACCCAAAACAATTTGATTCCTGGCAGTTTTTCCCAGCCGTTCTGAAACATAGTATAGCATATATATATATATTTTTGCAGTGTACAGTTTGTATCCAAGCCTCTGTGTGTTTCTCGCCAACATTTTGAGGCAAGAAACCGCAGATAATATATTCCAGCTCGGGCTCGCCGCGGTGATGAGCAGCTTCCAGGCGTTTTTTGATGAGAGCTTGGCGAATTAAAAAGTGACAACACGAGTCGCGGCCCAAGACAAATGCGCCCTCCCTGACACGCGTTATTATGGCGAATACGGAATAACTCTATTAGCTTTGATCTATGAGGCTCCTGCGATTAACGTTTACACCGCTCCTGCGAATGATTTAACTGTTAAACTGGAAAATCAGATGGAGCCATTTACTATCACTTAACCTCATTAGCAAAGGTCACAGAGCGGGGCATTGGAGAGTCACGGGGAAGGTTGGGAGGCACTGAAAAGTTTGGAAGGGAGATGAGAACCGATGGGGGCTGGGCTGAGTTTGGGCCACAGCCTCAGTCCTGGATCTACAGCCTCAGTCCTGGATCTACAGTCCTTGATCTACAGCCTCAGTCCTTGATCTACAGTCTCAGTCCTGGATCTACAGCCTCAGTCCTGGTTCTACAGCCTCAGTCCTGGATCTACAGCCTCAGTCCTGGTTCTACAGCCTCAGTCCTGGGTCTACAGCCTCAGTCCTGGATCTACAGCCTCAGTCCTGGATCTACAGCCTCAGTCCTGGATCTACAGCCTCAGTCCTGGATCTACAGCCTCAGTCCTGGATCTACAGCCTCAGTCCTGGATCTACAGCCTCAGTCCTGGATCTTCAGCCTCAGTCCTGGATCTACAGCCTCAGTCCTAGATCTACAGTCTCAGTCCTGGATCTACAGCCTCAGTCCTGGATCTACAGCCTCAGTCCTGGATCTACAGCCTCAGTCCTAGATCTACAGCCTCAGTCCTGGATCTACAGCCTCAGTCCTGGGTCTACAGCCTCAGTCCTGGATCTACAGCCTCAGTCCTGGGTCTACAGCCTCAGTCCTGGGTCTACAGCCTCAGTCCTGGATCTACAGCCTCAGTCCTGGATCTACAGCCTCAGTCCTGGATCTACAGTCTCAGTCCTGGATCTACAGCCTCAGTCCTGGATCTACAGCCTCAGTCCTGGATCTTCAGCCTCAGTTAGAACTGATCCAGGATAATCCCAAAAATGTTTTATTTCACTGGAAGTAAGATCTTTCACATTTCACATTGGTTTTATTCTATCTTGGATTCGGGTCACCTTACTTATCCGTCAACATAAACACCTTTCTCTAAATCTAAAACTCCTGTAGCGTCTCTTTTCCTCGGCCTGGATCATTCTGCTGACTACAGTCCACTTTGAGCTCCGTCCAAATGGCTCCTGCTCCCGATCCTGACAGTAAACAGGGCCATAGCGGCGGCAAAATGGCCTCTAGCCATGTTGTCACGTCTTAGCGAGTGTGCTGAGCTCGTACTAGAGCCGCTGCAGGCTGTGTGTGTGTGTGTGTGTGTCGCGGCTAAACGTGTCCCGTGTAAATGCGGCTGTCCCGGCTCGGAACGCTGGAGGCTGAGAGAGCTTCATCAACAATCGAACACAACAGGACATTTGTGCGAGAGGCAGAGTCTGAGTGACAGGACCAGAACCACACTGTAAAAAATGATTTGATTCAATTTATTCATGTCTCGCACCTAGATCACAACAGAAGTTTTCGCTGAGGACTTTACGAAACCCTCAAATTCACCAACAGAGAAGCAAACAGTTCAAACACAAGAAATGCAATGATAAAAAACACAAAGAGCCTGGTTAGTGCTGTGATGGGAGACCTCCAGGAACAGCAGGTGCCACAGTGGGGCGACTGTAAAGTGTGGTCGTGTCCTTCGGCAAGACACTTCCCCCACATTAGAATGAGTCTGGTGTGTGTGTGTGAATGGTTGGTGATGGCACAGACTGGTTGCCTCGGTTCGGTCAGTGTGCCCCAGGGCAGCTGTGGCTACTGCAGTTGTTTATCACTACTGTATTTGGAGTGAAATAATAATGACATGTGAAGCGTTTGAGAGTCCAGAAAAGCGCTGTATAAAACGAATGCATTATAATTATGATTTTTATTTTTATTATAGGGCTATACATATTTAAATCATGAATCTTGATATTAGTATAATCTGACTGTTTTAACCTTTTGTATTTTTTTGTGTTTTCCTGCCGAGGGACTACGGATGAAAACTAGCTTTATACTGTAGCTATAATCCGGCATGTTTACATTCATTCTACACTGATGTTCATGAACGTGCATTGTCCCTATCAAAAAAAAAACAAAACAAAAAATAAGCCATTTAGTATATACAGTATCAAAAACAAATTCTCATTGGTATATAATTTTTCTCAAAATTTTTGCCACATTTGAGCCATTTTTTGACTTATTTTTCACCACTTTTTGCAGTGTAGGCGATAAACACATCCACACATACAGTAGGGTCTAAGTATAGGGGTCTTTCAGCCGGAGGGAGAATTAGCACCGTTGCCGTGGAGACGCACGACTCAAAGACAGAAATACTGCATTTGATGAGTAGATGCGAGACGACATATGGTAATTTCAGATCCAGACTCAGGCCTCGACTAAAGCTGGGGAACCTGACTTTTTGGTTGGTAAATAGTGCATGGGTTTTGGCGAAACTGAGAGAGACCTGTGAAAGCAAATCCGGCCATAACTTTGTGTCTACATCCATTCATTGTCTTCTGCTTTATCCGTTGCCGGGTTGTGGGGCCAGCGGTCTAAGCCAGGGGCGTCTAACTCATTTTGGGTGAAGGCGGGGGTTGTCTTGCACCGTTTTTCCAATGTGGTTTTACTGCAAATGGCAAATACATTCTTGAATCTTCAATTTATAAAGTGGAAGGGCTAGTATTTTATTTTTTACGTTATGAAGGTATTTTGATAAATGACTTGTTTCACATTCGTTCGATTGGAAATTCTTTTCTGATAGATATTTCTGAACAAAATTAGATCAGTCAGTGTGGATTGAACCAAAACAAATCATAAGAAGAGATGGAATAGATGCCATAAGCAATTTCTAAAATATGTAACTTCTGCCTGTATGTGGTAAATATGAACTAAATTAATAGATTTAAAATGAGGTATAACATGCCATCGTAGCCTATTATTCCACCAATGCCACAACTTAATACAATAATTTAAAATAATTTCACACACACTGGTCTCCTCCCCAGAGAGAGGCGTCCCAAACAGATGCCCGAGCCACCTGCACTGGCTCCTCACGACGTGGAGAAGCAGCGGCTCTACTCCGAGCTCCTCCTGGGTGACTGAACTCCTCGCCCTGTCTCAAAGAGAGCAGCCACTCTGCAGAAGAAACTCGTTTTGACAGCTTTTTTCCACGAACTTGTCCTTTCTCTCGCCACACACACTTCCCCTCCAGCTCATCTGGGGGAATCCTGAGGCGTTCCCAACTGAGAGACATTATGTCTCTCAGACCAGTCTCGCTGGTGGATCCAGGAAACTGAGAGACATTATGTCTCTCAGACCAGTCTCGCTGGTGGATCCAGGAAACTGAGAGACATTATGTCTCTCAGTGTCCTGGATCCTTCCCCTGGTCTCCTTCTGGTCTCCTCCTGGTCTCCTCCTGGTCTCCTCCTGGTCTCCTCCTGGTCTCCTCCTGGTCTCCTCCTGGTCTCTCCTGCTGGTCTCCTCCTGGTCTCCTCCTGGTGGGACATGCCCATAACACCTCCCCAGTAAATCTGTCTCATTGTCATTTTTAAAAGCCGAAAATGATGCATAACATTTCTAGCAAATGTTGAGCCTCCATATTTATTCACTTTTTTATATTATTTTTTATTTATTTGATCCGGACAACACACATTAATGAACAATCAGTTTGTGTACGCTCTCAGTCGTACAGGGATTAGTCAAAGCAAAGGAAGGTTTCTCACCATCATCTGTACTTCTTAGCAAGTTTTCCCGACGTTTCGTCCTCAAACCAAAGGACTTCTTCAGGAAATGAATTCTCGGACCGCGCGTTGGAGATTTATAACCTATGGGTGTGGTTAGTCACACTCTAATCCTGATACTAACTCATAAACAATCTAATCTAATCTAACTCTAGTGGGCCACAGTCGGCTGTTCATCTCCACCTCAAGGCCTCCAACCACACAGTGGATGACACCGAGGTTAAAATTCTGGCTCGGGAGAAGAATTGGTTTGAGAGAGGAGTGAAAGAAGCCATTTTTGTGAGGAAACAAAAACCTTCTCTTAACAGAGGAGGAGGGTTAAGATTTGTTTTGCCTCGCATCTATGACGACATCCTAAAAGCAACGCCCTAACTTGGGACAAGGTCAGTGACATGCTGGGCGGCACGGTGGCTGAGTGGATAGCACTCTCGCCTCTCAGCAAGAAGGTCCTGGGTTCGAATCCCGGCCGGACCAGGGCCTTTCTGAGTGGAGTTTGCATGTTCTCCCCGTGTCTGCGTAGGTTTCCTCCGGGTACTCCGGTTTCCCCTACCACTAAAAAATATGTCCAATAGGTCTGGCATGCGCCTCCTGTACTGACCCCGCTCCCATCTCTGTGTGGAGTGAGAGACAAATGCCCAAAATTAACAATTGTAAACCGCTTTGAGACTCAGATCTGCAGTGAAAAGGCGGTATATAAATACAAACTTACTTACATGCTAATGAGTTAGGAGGGGTGAGACCTGCACTCCACTTGAGCATCCCAGCAGACAATAGGTCTGTGACATGCTAATGAGTTAGGGTCGTTAGCCTCAGCAGGGTCGTTAGACCTGCTCCCTTCTACATCAAGCAGACCGTAGATTGTTTATGAGTTAGTATCAGGATTAGGGTGTGGCTGACCACACCCAGAGGTTATAAATCTCCAACGTCCGAGAATTCATTCCCTGAAGAAGTCCGCTAGTTTGAGGACGAAACGTCGGGAAAACTTGCTAAGTACAGATGATGGGTGAGAAACCTTCCTTTGCTTTCATGAACAATCGTTTACAAGTTGAACACAAATTGTAAATGTGCCAGATTATAGCAAAATAGCTAATTTACATCCATAACTTTTAACACTTCTAACTCACATGCGGCGCGGAGAGACTTTGTAACTGTTTTATTGTTTGAATAAATACATGTTTTATTGATTGCAGACTATGTTTTTAACCTTTAACATGTTTGCACACTTCTGAAATGTACATTTTATTGATAGACTATAATAAGAATAATAGAGTGATTGATGGATTTCTGTGTTAACAAGTTTATCTATGTCTTTCTCTCATCGTGAAGCTTTTACCCAGAAATCAATGCAAAAAACTGAAACTTGAATTTGCCAGTTTAAGAATATACATATACGTAAAATACACAATACATATTTCTAGAAGCTGATCACATAAAATACCATGCTGTGATGAAGACTTTGCATGCTCTGGTGAACTCCGTATGCTAACCAGAGCCATCACAGTTGGGGTGCTAGCAGCGCAGGGCTAATTGCCGTGTCTGCGATCCTAGCTTGTTAGTTCGAGTTGCTTGTTAGCTTTAATTGAGTGTAGAGAGTGGCCTCGAGGCTCGGGGCGCTACAAACAGACCCAGTGTTCGCAGCGGCATTCACTGTTTGTTTAAGTGACTGAGGGTTCAGTCTAAAGATGGAGAGATGTTTTATTCGTCCAAAAGTGGAGAAATGTCAGTGTTGTATCAGTAGTTACAGAACAGAAGGAATGAGGAGCTAACAGCACAAGAAAAATGAACCATAACTCTATGTATGCATTTTGTTTTTTAATGCGTCTGTCTGCTCTCTCTCTGGTTTCTCTCTGGTCTCTCTCTGGTCTCTCTCTGGCCTCTCTCTGGTCTCTCTCTGGCTTCTCTCTGGTCTCTCTCTGGCCTCTCTCTGGTCTCTCTCTGGTCTCTCTCTGGTCTCTCTCTGGTCTCTCTCTGGTCTCTCTCTGGTCTCTCTCTGGTCTCTCTCTGGTCTCTCTCTGGCCTCTCTCTGGTCTCTCTCTGGTCTCTCTCTGGTCTCTCTCTGGTCTCTCCCTGGCCTCTCTCTGGTCTCTCTCTGGTCTCTCTCTGGTCTCTCCCTGGCTTCTCTGGCCTCTCTCTAGACTCTCTCTGGCCACTCTCGCTGGTCTCTCTCTGGTCTCTCTCTCTGGTCTCTCCCTGGCCTCTCTCTGGTCCCTCTCTCTGCTCTTTCTCTGGTCTCTCTCTCTAGTCTCTCACTCTCTCTGGTCTCTCTCTAGACTCTCTAGAGGCCTCTCTAGAGGCCAGAGAGACTCTTGCTAGTCTCTCTGGCCTCTCTTTCTGCTCTCTCTCAGGCCTCTCACCCCAGTCTCTCTCATTTAGCAGAATTAAAACTGTTCAAATAAATAAACAGTAGAATATAAATGACTGAATCAAGCATAAATCTCTGTAGCAACAGCTTTGAAACGAGAGAAACCAGTCCAACATAAATCCGTGAGGTGGATCCTGCAGGCGGTCGACCTTAAGACCAACTCGAGTCCGTCTTAATCCTCTGGTCTCATGTGTAAATGTCTGATAGCAGCTGTTAATCAGTCAATCAGCTCTTTAACACCAGCACTAATGCAAGGTGACGACCTCTCAGCGTCCTAATCTATCAGAGTCTGCTGCCAAATGGAAACTGCACGGCTGGTTATGGACACATCCCTCTTTCCTCTGCCAGCACATACGACCCTAAAATACATATTAAAACCTCATAAATGGTAAGACAAGGTTAAGTGTATATGTTCGGCACAGTTCATACACAAGGAAACTGAAAGTGCTGAACAAAGCAATCTAGAATATATGTATTTCGCAGTATGGGCTTTTGGGGAGAAGCGGGTCGGTGCTAATCAATGAGAAAGTCGGAAAATTTGGATTAACGATGACCTCACATGTCGTTCATCGGTGCTGTCAGTTCATGTGCATTATAGAACCACATGTGTCACTGTCACTTTGCGGGTGTATATTGTATTAATGTGTATATATGTATTATACTTTCTTCTTTGTTATGTTCAAGTTAGAGATGCCAAAGATATAGATCTGTGGTTCTCAAAGTGTGGTACGCGGGGCTCCCTCTAGTGGTACGCGAAAGAACCACTGAAAAAAAAAATATTTGATTTAACCAGGAAAGTTCCATTGAGATTAAGAACCTCTTTTTCAAGGGAGTCCTGGACAAAAATTACATACATTATAAAACAGTCATATATAATTTCATAAGATTACGGATTATAAAAAGTTTCATTTCAATAAGGATGTCTCAAGTGCTCTCAGTCTGGATCTAGAAGCAATCGATGAAACCACCGTGTGACCAATAAAGCCTCTCTTAATCTCTGTAAACGGTCCGTGGCTGTCATCGCAGAGACAGCCACATGTCATCTTTGCTTTTCCTTCTGCTCAGACTCTTCCTCCTACGTCTGCGGAGGTGAAAGTAGGACAGTGGACTTAGGGGAATAGGCACAGACTTGTTGACTGTGTCTGGAATGAGAACTCCATCTCTGAAGACCCCACAGTCATTATCCGCGTCCCCAGAGCGAGGAGCCCAGAGCCGGGTGTGTGTGCTCTCCCCAAGGGCCGAGCTTGGGCCCCGCGCTCTTCACATTATCGCTGCTTTCACTGAAACTCGAGAGGAGGTCGTGCTCTCTCATTTATGAACTGAATCTACACAGAGCGTGGGCTGGATCGTGGACATCGGAAGAGAGAAAGATTGTTTGTTTTATTGCATTCACAAAGTACAAAAGTTAGGACTTGTTTATAGCCTGGAGATGATTCCTCCCTTAAATTGGGACCCCCTCTCTTTTCTTCATGTCGGTTTTTTGAGTTTTCTCTCCACAATTCAAGAGGGTCTGGTGACAGTAGTGATGATCCAGGACACTTGACTGTATTTATGTTTAGGACCCCTCAGAAATGAGATGCGTCATATCTTTCCTTAAATAAGCTCAAACTAAAACTACTGCTGTTGTACACAAATACATACATGATAATAAATATAAAATTAAGCTAAGTTTTGACTTCTATATCAGACCAGAGAGAGAAACCAGAGAGAGAGATAACAGACAGAGACCAGAAAGAGAGACCAAAGAGAGGGACCAGAGTATGACAAGAGTGAGGGACCAGAAAGAGAGAGAGACCAGAGAGACCAGAGGGACCAGAGAGAGAGACCAGAGAGAGAGAGACACCAGAAAGAGAGAGAGACCAGAGAGATCAAAGAGAGAGACCAGAGTGAGGGACCTGAGAGAGAGAGACAAGAGAGAGACCAAAGAGAGACCAGCGCGAGAGAGAGAGAGAGAGCCCTCTGTCTAAAGGTAACTGTGGTGTCAGATGTCAAACCAGTGATCAGAGATGGTATATTTTCAAATCAATGCAACTTCTTTCTGTCATTCACTTGTTTCTTGGTCACAACATTAGCTTGTTAGCTAGTTTAGCCTCTAGCACAACTGTAATTTCACAAAGTTGCCACTTCGCACTTGTCTAATCTTTTCCTTTTTTGATGACGACCGTTTGGAGAGGCCTCATATCCGTCAAAGTTTTGCATTTCCAAACCCACTTTAATCCGTCGCCTGAACCTCTCTCCTTTCCCTTCGGCCTGGGGACAGTGCCAGACATGTTGTTATCGCTTCCAGTCCCCGGAGGCTGACTTTCTATAGGCTGCATTTTCTGTATTTATGATTGAAGCGACGCCCGTGTATCAAAGTCACTCCGTACAATTATCAGACGAGCGGGAGAAATCTATGTATAGCCCCAAACATGTCTGCAGTCATTATCATGTGTGGAGAGGCTCATTCTCACTCACAGCACCCGACAATTCACACATGTGGAAGTAGCGTGTCGTGTGGAGGACGTATGTTCAGTAGGTTACAAGGTTAGAATCATTACTGTCTGTCTAGGTTTACACAAATAATGATCAAGGCGAGATGTATAGAGGTGTGCCCAAGTGTCTTCTTTAACTAGGGATATCTGCCTTCAATGCAATTCAATGTATGTTTTATTTTAAATGATCCAACAACATCGAAACACATAAATATAATGATACATCAAACTTGTATAGGGATTTGTTGGACACTCAGATACCCTTCACAAAAAATAAAAAAATAAACCGGGACTGGCCTCCTGCTGGGACTCGAGCACAGGGATTGGCCTCCTGCTGGGACTCTGAGGAGCACAGGGACTTGCCTCCTGCTGGGACTCGAGCACAGGGACTGGCCTCCTGCTGGGACTCTGAGGAGCACAGGGACTTGCCTCCTGCTGGGACTCTGAGGAGCACAGGGACTGGCCTCCTGCTGGGACTCTGAGGAGCACAGGGACTGGCCACCTTCTGGGACTCGAGCACAGGGACTGGCCTCCTGCTGGGACTCGAGCACAGGGACTGGCCACCTTCTGGGACTCGAGCACAGGGACTGGCCTCCTGCTGGGACTCGAGCACAGGGACTGGCCTCCTGCTGGGACTCGAGCACAGGGACTGGCCTCCTGCTGGGACTCTGAGGAGCACAGGGACTGGCCTCCTGCTGGTGCCCAGAGACAGCCCTAGACTTCGGGAGGCAGCATTTCAGATTTTTGCAGCTAAAAAAAACAGTTCTGTTTAACTGTGGAAACAACTGACGGATTGTACCAATACTTTTTTGAACTATTTATGATTTTAACTCCTTGTGAAATTGCTTTTCCTGAAGCACATGTATTAAAATATTTTTTTTTTATCTAACTCCTACAGCCCAGTGGCAGACTTGTGCATGGATCAAACCCATGATGGAGTTGATTAACATTTATAAAACACTGCAACAGCCAAAAAGAAATCAGTCTGGAGCTCTACCAGCTTTCCTCCGAGTTTGTTCAATTACACCAAAGTGACAGGGACTTGACAGAGACGGACCATTTGGACCAAAAACACGGACATCTACAATGATTAGCTGACATCCCTGGGCCGAGCCAATCCTGAGTCAGATCGTAGGCGGTGGGAGTAAGAACCGCATCGATCCGGGCTTGTGTTTTTTTCCCCCGTTCCTTTTTCTGTATTTCCGTGCGATGTTTTGCTTGTCCTCTGGCTCTCGGGATGTGAGGTCTGAGTGTTTTCATCTGGGCCCAGTGTGCTGCGGTATAAAGACACCGCTCTCGGGGAAGGCCACCTCTGCCCCGGCCATTATCACAGAGTAACCCAGAGTGATTGGAGTCAAGAGGAAGACAGAGCTGCAGGTGTGTGCGGGCAATTCTCAATCTCAGAGATATAGAATAGTGGCTTATCGGGTCCTTTTCTGTCCTTTAGCAAGTCCTTTCTGTTCCGATTCAGATTCAGTTTGTTTTTCGTTTGCAGTAAAACCATGTTGGAATACAGATGCAAAAGTCCCCAGTGTGCACCAGACAAAAAACAAGACAAAAAGTACAGGATATAGAGGTTTTTATTTGGTATTAAGGCTTTAGTATTTACCAGTGGGGGAGCTTGTGTGCTGACAGTAATCTCACTCCGGGCTGGTGGGGGTGTACCCGGAAACAGAATTATCCAATGAATTCTTACAACTATTTTCCTCTCAAAAGGGGCTTTACAGGTTGGTCCAAAAGTCGCTCTTGGCCCAACGCTGTGTGTCAATGCTGTGGGGAGTACTCTTTTTTTTACCAGTCTAGTTTAGCTGCTGTGACCGGGGCTCGTTCAGTTAACGCATGCGCTAACACCTTTTTTCATATTTTCCTGCAGAAGGGGCGGCCCGCGGCCATTTTGAAAAGGACGGCAGGACGCAAAAGTGATGACATTCAACGGCAAGAGGCAAGAATGTTAAATCTGAAACTCTGCCATGTTTAGTCCTGACTCTGGGACCAGCAGGAAACCAGTCCCTGTGCTCCTCAGAGTCCCAGCAGGAGGCCAGTCCCTGTGCTCCTCAGAGTCCCAGCAGGAGGCCAGTCCCTGTGCTCCTCAGAGTCCCAGCCGCACACAGCATTAACTTAAACGCAAACAAAAAGGCCGTCAAACTGGATCAAAACTGCTCCTTTCCAAACCAAATTTGGAGATCAAATGTGACCAACCAGATGCCCTCTACTGCTCATCTATTCAATTCTAAAGTGGAATCAAACCCAGGACCTTCTTGCAATGAAACACAAGCGCTAAAAATAACACAACATAAATCGAATAGAATTGAATTATGACTTACAGGTACATCTCCGCAGAGCAGAATCCGATGGAGAATACCCACAGTGATAATGAAACCTGGCCTGGCTCTAACTCTCCATCACTCTAAGTCAGTGCGACACTGGGAATAAGTCGTGGCGTCGCGGTGTCACGGGTGGGATAACCTCTGCCTGTCTGCTGCATTTACATATGGACTTCTTCGCCGGAAAATGTCACTGTAAGAAATCCCAGCGTTAAAAGTTTGTGCAGAGTAAGTGACAGTAAGTTGAGAGTCTGTGGGGGAAGAGATTGGTACAACTGTGACAAACTCAGACCCGTGTGCGCGGAATGATAATGAAGACAAACTAGTTTTGTTTTGGGGAAAGCAGCAAAAGTTAAGATGGCGGTGAAATCTGTGTCTGCGAAGAAGGAGGAAGAAGTCAGAAGCTCGGTCTGTCTTTGTGCAGGTGACAAAGTAGTTAGAAGAAACAAATACATAGAGACTGTGTATAGATAGATCCTGTAGATCCAGCTCTGAGTCTGTAGATTCAGGTCTGAGTCTTGTTGTAGAATTAAAATGTTGTATACTAATGATTTTAAGTAGGTGTTTGCAAACATGTCTTTGTGCAATATTAAAGCCTGGATTTATTGGAATTCAGACAAGCACCAGGACAAAGCTTCTGTGATAAAAGTATCATTTTCAGGAACAGCGTGTCTCTCTTATCGGGACAAGGCCTGAGACACAACACTGGACTAGGCCAGTCCAGACTGGGTCCAGCCTCAGACCATATGACGTCATCGGACATTCTGATAAAACTGTTGGGAGGACACATTTGTGAGGAGTCTTAGCACAGGGATAGATTTAGGGAATTAATAGCTCCAAGAGTTCTGTATCAACATTTAATTCCATCCATCCATCCATTTTCTTCCGCTTTATCCGTTGCCGGGTCGCGGGGGCAGCAGTCTAAGCAGAGACGCCCAGACTTCCCTATCCACACACACTTCCTCCAGCTCGTCCGGGGGGACCCCAAGGCGTTCCCAGGCCAGCTGAGAGACATAGTCCCTCCAGCGTGTCCTGGGTCTTCCGCGGGGCCTCCTCCCGGTGGGACGTGCCCGGAACACCTCCCCAGGGAGGCGTCCAGGAGGCATCCGGAACAGATGCCCGAGCCACCTCAACTGGTTCCTCTCGACGTGGAGAAGCAGCGGTTCTACTCCGAGCTCCTCCCGTGTGACTGAGCTCCTCACCCTATCTCCAAGGGAGCGCCCAGCCACTCTGCGGAGGAAGCTCATTTCGACCGCTTGTATCCGCGATCTCGTTCTTTCGGTCATTACCCAAAGCTCATGACCATAGGTGAGGGAGGGAACGAAGATTGACCGGTAAATCGAGAGCTTTGCCTTTCGGCTCAGCTCCCTCTTCACCACAACGGTCCGATACAGCGACCGCATAACTGCGCACGCTGCACCGATCCGCCTGTCAATCTCACGCTCCATTCTTCCCTCACTCGTGAACAAGACCCCGAGATACTTGAACTCCTCCACTTGAGGAAGGACCTCTCCACCCACCTGCAGAGGGCAGGGCACGTTTTTCCGGTCGAGCACCATGGCCTCGGATTTGGAGGTGCTGATTCTCATCCCAGCCGCTTCACACTCGGCTGCAAACCGTCCCAGTGCATGCTGCAGGTCCTGGATTCGTTGGAGCCAACAGGACAACATCGTCCGCAAACAGCAGAGATGAAATCCTGTGGTCTCCGAACCGGACCCCCTCCGGCCCCTGGTTGCGCCTAGATATTCTGTCCATAAATACAGTGAACAGAACCGGTGACAAAGGGCAGCCCTGTCGGAGGCCAACATTCACCGGGAACAGGTCTGACTTACTGCCGGCAATGCGAACACAGCTCTGGCTCTGGTCATACAGGGATCGGATGGCCCTCAGCAGAGGACCTCCGACCCCGTACTCCCGGAGAACCCCCCAAAGGACACCCCGGGGAACACAGTCGAACGCCTTCTCCAAATCCACAAAGCACATGTGGACAGGTTGGGCGAACTCCCATGAACCCTCGAGTATCCGATGGAGAGTATAGAGCTGGTCCAGTGTTCCGCGACCGGGACGAAAACCACACTGCTCCTCCTGGATCCGAGATTCGACCATCGGCCGTAACCTCCTCTCCAGTACCTTGGAGTAGACCTTACCGGGGAGGCTGAGGAGAAACTCTCCCGGAGGTGTGAGTTGAAAGTCCGTCTGACAGGGGGCTCAGCGAGACGTTCCCAGCAGATCCTCACTATACGCTTGGGTCTGCCAGGTCTGACCGGCTTCTTCCCCTGCCAGCGGATCCAACTCACGACCAGGTGATGATCGGTTGACAGCTCCGCCCCTCTCTTTACCCGAGTGTCCGAGACACGCGGTCGAAGGTCAGATGATACGACAACAAAGTCGATCATCGACCTCCGGCCTAGGGTGTCCTGGTGCCACGTGCACTGGTGGACACCCTTGTGCTCGAACATGGTGTTCGTGATGGACAAACCGTGACTGGCACAGAAGTCCAACAACTGAGCACCGCTCGGGTTCAGATCAGGGGGGCCGTTCTTCCCGATCACCCCTCTCCAAGTGTCACTGGCGTTTCCCACATGGGCGTTGAAGTCCCCCAGGAGAATAACGGAGTCCCCGGGCGGTGCACCGTCCAGTACCCCTCCCAAGGACCCCAAGAAGGCCGGGTACTCTACACTGCTGTTAGGCCCGTAGGCCGTCACAACAATGAGAGACTTGTCCCCCACCCGGAGGCGGAGGGACGCGACCCTCTCATTCACCGGGGAGAACTCCAACACATGGCGGCTGAGATGGGGGGCAATGAGAATGGCCACCCCAGCTCGCCGCCTCTCCCCGCGGGAAACTCCAGAACATTTAATTGTAAAGAGAAATAAATGTTCTATTTTAACTCTTGAAATCTTGGCCTTATTTCTGTACCAAATTCTGAACACGTCAGTCAAATCATTTTTGACAACAGTCTGTAGATCCAGGACTGAGGCTGTAGAACAAAGACTGAGGCTGGAAACCCAGGACTGAGGCTGTAGATCCAGGACTGAGGCGGTAGACCCAGGACTGATTCTGTATATCCAGGACTGAGGCTGTAGAACGAGGACTGAGGCTGGAGACCCAGGACTGAGGCTGTAGACCCAGGACGGTGGCTGTAGATCCAGGGTTGAGGCTGTAGATCCAGGACTGAGGTTGTAGATCCAGGACTGAGGCTGTAGATCCAGGACTGAGGCTGTAGATCCAGGACTGAGGCTGGAGACCCAGGACTGAGGCTGTAGATCCAGAACTGAGGCTGTAGACCCAGGACTAAGGCTGTAGATCCAGGACTGAGGCTCTATAGATCCAGGACTGAGGCTGTAGACCCAGGACTGAGGCTGTAGATCCAGGTCTGAGTCTGTAGATCCAGGACTGAGGCTGTAGAACGAGGACTGAGGCTGCAGATCCAAGACTGAGGCTGTAGATCTAGGACTGAGGCTGTAGACCCAGGACGGTGGCTGTAGATCCAGGATTGAGGCTGTAGATCCAGGACTGAGGCTGTAGATCCAGGACTGAGGCTGTAGATCCAGGATTGAGGCTGTAGATCCAGGATTGAGGCTGTAGATCCAGGATTGAGGCTCTATAGATCCAGGACTGAGGCTGTAGATCCAGGACCGAGGCTGTAGATCCAGGGCTGAGGCTGTAGATCCAGGACTGAGCCTCTATAGATCCAGGATTGAGGCTGTAGATCCAGGACTGAGGCTGTAGATCTAGGACTGAGGCTGTAGACCCAGGACTGAGGCTGTAGATCCAGGACTGAGTTTGTGGATCCAGGACTGAGGCTGTAGATCCAGGGCTGAGGCTTTAGATCCAGGACTGTTTTTTGTGTGTGAATGAAACAATGTTGCAAATATACACAAGCTTAAATAAAGATAAAAAATAAACCACACCAGTCCTTTTGTGAGGTTGCATGAGTAAAAAAAGATCATTATTCTCTCTCGCTGTGGACCGAGACCAAACAGGAGACATTCTTTACTGCTCGGATCGATCGCACTGGAGGCTTCAGTCCCTCCTCTCTGTCTCTGGGCTGTTGTTTTAGAATATGTGTGTTTTAAGATTTGTACCTGTCAGAGGACCACGGTGCTACATCATCAGGCCACACACAGCTGAATGTGTGGGAGCAGCATCTACACCCAAGAAATGATACAATATAACGTAATAATTGCTTGAATTGAGTGGTTTTTCGTCTTAATTTTAGTTTTGGCAATTAGAAAAAGCCATTTAGCCTTATTTCAAAAACTGTTGCTTTACTTTCTCATTCCAAGAGAGAGATTTAATTTAACTTTGGGCCATTGGCAAATCTTGTATTATGCAAAAAGTACATTAAAAAAAAGTTCAAATACAGTTAAGATACAACATTAAAAGCAGCATAGACAGAGGATGGTGTAGTTATGGTGTGAGTGAGGAAAACAAACTACATATAAAGAAAAAGCCACAAAGCTAAGAAGACCACAAATGTACTTGAGCTGAGGAACTAAAAACTAAAAGCAGTCAAATCGACTGCTCTGGGGGGTCTAGTGTGAACCTCACTCTACCTGAAGTTCCAGGTGTAAGATCAGTGAGGAGCTGGTGCTGTGAGGATCGGATGCCCACTTCCCAACCCAGAGATGGAATGAAAAATACTGAATTAATGTAAAATGATCATAAGTCTTCCAGAAAATGTGAGTCAGGCTTCTGCTCTGAAAATGTTCAAATCCAGGTAAAAAACTGAGTGATTTCATCTTTACTCTTTTTTTTTATGTATGATGATTACTTGATGATTACTCAGTGATTACTTGATGATTATTTGATGATTACTTGATGATTACTTAATGATAACTTGGTAATTACTTGATGAATATTTGATTATTACTTGATGATTAATTGATGATTACTTGATGATTACTTGGTGATTACTTGGTGATTACTTGATGATTACTTGATGATTACCTGATGATTTCTTGATGATTACTTGATGATTACTTGGTGATTACTTGGTGATTACTTGATGATTACCTGATGATTTCTTGATGATTACTTGGTGATTACTTGGTGATTAATTGATGATTACTTGATGATTAATTGATGATTACTTGATGATTACTTGGTGATTAATTGATGATTACTTGATTACCTGATGATTTCTTGATGATTACTTGATGATTACTTGATGATTACTTGGTGATTACTTGGTGATTAATTGATGATTACTTGATGATTAATTGATGATTACTTGATGATTGCTCAGTGATTACTTGATGATTATTTGATGATTACTTGATGATTACTTAATGATAACTTGGTAATTACTTGATGAATATTTGATGATTACTTGATGAATACTTGATGATTACTTGATGATTACTTGGTGATTACTTGATGAATACTTGATGATTACTTGGTGATTACTTAGTGATTACTTGATGAATACTTGATGATTACTTGGTGATTACTTGGTGATTACTTGGTGATTACTTGGTGATTACTTGGTGATTACTTGGTGATTAATGGATGATTACTTGATGATTACTTGATGATTACTTAATGATTACTTGGTGATTACTTGATGAATACTTGATGATTACTTGGTGATTACTTGATGATTAATTGATGATTATTTGATGATTACTTGGTGATTACTTGATTAATACTTGATGATTACTTGGTGATTACTTAGTGATTACTTGATGAATACTTGATGATTACTTGGTGATTAATTGATGATTACTTGATGATTACCTGATGATTTCTTGATGATTACTTGATGATTACTCGGTGATTACTTGGTGATTAATTGATGATTAATTGATGATTACTTGATGATTACTTGGTGATTTCTTGATGATTACTTGATGATTACTTAATGATTACTTGGTGATTACTTGATGAATACTTGATGATTACTTGATGAATACTTGATGATTACTTGATGATTACTTGATGAAATGTAGCTCGCGAAAATTCAATTTGGTAGACGTCAGCCAAAAGCTACCCCCTCCAGGCCGGTTCGCTTCCCCAGCCTATAGCTCAGCAAACGCCCCCTTCCAATCATCCGTGCCGGACAGGCAGCCGCTTAAAAGCGGAGCAACTCCCACTCTCGGCCTTCTCGAAGCCTCGCATGCTCCTGAAGCCTTGCAGAGAATCGTCTGGAGGAATCGTTTTCGTCTACTCACGCTACTCGGCGCGTCCCTGGCGTCCTCCGTCTGGCTGCTTGTGGTCTGCTCCTCCTCCGCGTCCCTGCACTGGTCTGCTCCTCTTCCACGTCCCTGCACTGCTGTGGTTCGCATATCCCCACTGCTCTCCTCCTCTGCGGGCTCTTTCTGCGGGCTGCTCCGCGGGGCCCTCCGCGGGTTTCTGTGCGGCTCGTTCCTCGTGGTCTGCTGCCGCACGCAGAAGGTCTGGCGGTGCCATGCGTGTCCCTGCCTCGATTGGCGGTGCCGCGTTGTCCCGTTGCTTTTCCCAAGTCTCCTGGCATGTGAGTACAGTGAGCGTGCTGACCGCGGACAGATTAATCCCGGAGTTCTGGGCTGCAGGCGATTGGTTTTTGCCCTACGCACTTGACTGCAGGCGCCAGTTTTTTCGCCTCGAGCTTGGTCTGCAGGCTCCGTTTCACATGTGTTTGAGCTAACTGAGGGGCAGTGCATATTAAATGGCATCAATCTCTATCGTCTGAGGGATATACGAGGAGCTATGTGCATTAATTCAGATCATGTTCTGCCACTTGCAGTAAAACCATGCATTAAATAGCTAGGTCGCTGGTATTAAATTAGGTAACTAACTGCAGTGTTGCATTTTGAAGTGCAGCAGGAAGAAAAAGGGCCGAACGTGAATCTGCAATGGGTGTGAAGTAGTGTTGGAGCTATGAACGCATGGATCAGTGATCGTTCATGCGCATCTGCCATAACCAAAGCAGAAGATGGCTCCAGGGGACGTCTGTTATTCGCATGGGAATGTTTCGGATTCGGGTTGATTTATTTCCTCAGGCTGTTAAACAACCGTGGGTTGGTTCTCTGACCGCCGCTGCTGCCGGTCCCCGCTGCCGTTCCTACTGATGCCGATCCTGCCGCTGCCTGTTCCTGCTGCCGCTCCTGCCGCTGCCTGTTCCTGCTGCCGCTCCTGCTGCCGTCTGTCCCTGCTGCCTGTTCCTGCTGCTCTACTACAACATGTGCCGCTGCCGTTCTGCAGGCTCCCAGGCTGCACCTGTCTCTGTGGCTCGGCTCTTCCAGACACGTATGTAACCTGGCTCATGGAGACAAGCAGCGCACACTGGCGCGACACGTCTGTCTGTTCGTATAAATCGCTTCGTGGTGCTGCTGCTACCGCTACTGCTGCTACTGCTGCCGCTGCTGCTTCATACTGCTACTACTGCCGTGCTGCTGCTGCTTCATACTGCTACCGCTACTGCTGCTACTGCTGCCGCTGCTGCTTCATACTGCTACTACTGCCGTGCTGCTGCTGCTTCCTGTACTTCGTCATCTCTCTTCACTTCGCATCTCTTACTGAAACACTAAACAGCTACAACATATTCTACTGCCGTGGCTTTGATACAGGGTTTTTGCCGTTATTATCTACGGATGCTGCAGCTGCTGCTGCCGCGGCTGATACAGGTCGTTGCCGTTATTATCTGAGGTTACTGCCGCTGCCGCTGCTGCTACTGCTACTGCTGCAACCCACTCTCTCAGAAGCTTATCCTGCTTCTAATGGAGGCAGCCCGGCAGAGTATGCCGCGCTGCACTGGACTCGCACCTGTGCTCCCAGGGTCGCTTCGGCGGTCATGCTTCATCTCTCTACTTAATCTTCCGATTCTATCAGATGCAGCTGGCCGAGTAGCTGCGCTGAGCCGTCAATCGGACTCCTAATCAAAGGCATCCATACCTGTGTTCTTCACTCTTCTGATCGCAGGCTCCCAATCATGCTGCCCATCCTGCAGCGGCACTGAACTCCGGCTCATCTTCCAGGTACATGTCTGCCCTCCTCGCAGCATCTTCCTGCTCGCCTTCCATGGCTTCTCTGCATAAGCGTTTTACTACTGCTCACTCAACCTTCGTGCGGTCCGAGACACGGCTTTTCCCGACCTTCCTACTGTCCTGATTACCTACTCTCCAACCCAAGATTCTAAGCGTAAGGGCGCCTGCAACATCAATGGCCCTCTCCGACATGTCTCTGCCCCTCCAGGTCTCCGCTTCTACACGGACGTGCCCCTTCCGTGGGTTCGTCATAGCGTTAGTGTTAGCGGTCACAGCATAGCAAAAAATGGTTAGCGCAAAACGGTTCACAGCATAGAGATAGCGGTCACAGCATAGCGATAGCGGTCACAGCATAGCGATAGCGGTCACAGCATAGCGATAGCGGTCACAGCATAGCGATAGCGGTCACAGCATAGCGATAGCGGTCACAGCATAGAGTAGCCACGACGTCTGTTCCCTGCAAACCAGGCTGCAAAACTCCATCAACACACACAGCCTTTTTGGGGATTGTACGCGCTCCATCGCAGGAGCCTCTCCGATCTGAAGGCCGCACCGGGGCCTAGGGCGCCAAACCACCTCAATAAATACTCATAACCATTTCGTTTCTCGTCTCTCCAAATTGAAATGTAGCTCGCGAAAATTCAATTTGGTAGACGTCAGCCAAAAGCTACCCCCTCCAGGCCGGTTCGCTTCCCCAGCCTATAGCTCAGCAAACGCCCCCTTCCAATCATCCGTGCCGGACAGGCAGCCGCTTAAAAGCGGAGCAACTCCCACTCTCGGCCTTCTCGAAGCCTCGCAACCACCGCCTCCCCAACTCCTCCTCTTCACCCTGCCTCCAATCTGCCTCCAATCTGCCTCCAATCTGCCTCCAATCTGCCTCCAATCTGCCTCCAATCTGCCTCCAATCTGCCTCCAATCTGCCTCCAATCTGCCAAAATGCCGCCACCAGTGCCTAGGTCCCGGGGGATTGTATGCGCTCCATCGCAGGAGCCTCTCCGATCTGAAGGCCGCACCGGGGCCTAGGGCGCCAAACCACCTCAATAAATACTCATAACCATTTCGTTTCTCGTCTCTCCAAATTGAATACTTGATGATTACTTTATGATTTCTTGATGATTACTTGGTGATTACTTGATAATTACTTGATGATTACTTGATGATTACTTGATAATTACTTGATGATTTCTTGATGATTACTTGATGATTACCTGATGATTTCTTGATGATAACTTGATGATTACTTAATGATTACTTGATGATTACTTGATGATTACTTGGTGATTATTTGATGATTACTTGATGATTACTTGGTGATTATTTGATGATTACTTGATGATTACTTGATGATTACTTGATGATTATTTGATGATTACTTGGTGATTACTTGATGATTACTGGAGGATTTTAATGCCTTGTGTGTTTGTTTCTTTCTTGTTTCTTCAGCACTTTGAGCACCTGGTGTATGAACTGTGCTATACAAATAACCTTGCTTTGCCTTTGATTCTGTCTTCTGTCTTCTTTCGCTGTCTCCAAAACTTAAATCCACTGCAGAGCTCTAAAACAAGTGCTTCAAACAGACAATGGCCTCATCAGAGAATTTAGGCCAATCACTATTAACCACTCTCTTAAAGACGTTTGGGGCAAAGACCGAAGCGCCACGTTCTGCTCAATAATAAAGTAATTATCTCGGTCTCACTCTCCTCGACCCTGTCCCAAAACCAGGGACTGCTCCACTTAAATCGGCCACAATAAAACAAATATCAAATGGTTACCAAGAGATCATTGCTCAGCAGTTCGGTCAAATATCAACACATTTCAATGTTTAAGTTTCAGTATTTCTTGAATATATACGGATCCCATCTGTATCTTAAAGTCGCAATATGTAAGAATGTCATGTCAAGTAATCATTAAAGGGCCATAATCTGTCATCATTAAAGGGCCATAATCTGGCATCATTAAAGGGCCATAATCTGTCATCATTAAAGGGCCCTAATCTGTTCAAAGGCATAAATAAAAACTGATCTTGTCCAATGCTTCTAGTTCAGGGATATTTGGATTTAAAAATTAGTTTTCCAGCCCCTAAATCTTGTTATTGTTTTCATTTCGATGTCCCGCCCTCACTGGTAAAGTACCATGTGGCACAGAACTAAAAAAGGTCTCGTTATGATTCTCAAATCATTAACAACAAAACAAGGAATAAAACCAGGATTTCTATCTTTGTGAAAAAGGTGTTGGTTATAGATTTGTTGTTGACAAAACTCTTGTCTATTCAGCTGTTATGGTCCCAGCTGGATTCGTCTGCATATCTGGCAACCTGAGTCAGGGAGAGTGGGAGAGGCTGCAGTACCACTTTTGGCCAGATTTGTACATACTTCTCCTTTGAAACTGAAGCAAAGAAACGTTTTTATTTTGTTTCATAAATGAGACAGAGATGTTTGTCCCAACAGAAAGTCACGGTGGAACTTAAAGCCGAGGCATTAAACTAAACAGAAAGAGCCATTTCTTACATGTAAGAATAAGCTCTGTGATTCACTGTGAGTGACACACACCGCTTATTCCGTGAGTCACAACCTGAGCCATGAGCTTGTGCGCTGACATTCTGTGATCTGACTCCTTGTTGGTGGGGGTGTACCTGGACACAGAATTATCCAAGAAACTCTATTGACATCTTCTTTCCTCTCAAAAACCTCTTTACAGGATTGTCCATGAGTTGGCTCAAAGCTACGTTCCAGATTATGTCAATGCTGAGGGGAGTATTGTTTATTGACCAGTCTAGTTTAGCCGCTGTGGACTTTTGAATGCACTCGTTAAATGAATGGGGCTCGTGCAGCTAAAACATGTGCAAATAATTCCTGTGGGATATTCCCGCGGCAATAGTTTCAACAGTGTAGATAGGCATCAATACGTCATATTTACAGTCTATGCTCACTATATGACGTTTTGGGGAAAAAGAAGACACAAAAATGGTCAAAAAGAGCTCAAATTTGGCTAAAAATGTCTTAATCTAAGCACATTCTGACTGAGCCTTAAAACAAAATTTGCCAACGGGACAAAGCTAAATTATCTTGTTTTCAAAATATACAAGAAATGTCTCCCTTGGAATGAGAAAATACAGAAAACGCTCTTCAAATAAGACTGAATGGCTTTGTCCCATTGGAGAATCTAGTTTTAACACTCTCAGAATGTGTCTGATTGAGATGAAAATTTGAGAGCAGAGAGAGAGAAACCAGAGAGAGACCAGAGAGAGACCAGAGAGAGACCAGAGAGAGACCAGAGAGAGACCAGAGAGAGACCAGAGAGAGACTAGAGAGAGACTAGAGAGAGGTCAGAGAGAGAGAAACCAGAAAGAAAGACCAGAGATAAACCAGAGAGAGATAGAGATCAGATAGAGATAGAGACCAGAGAGAGACCAGAGAGAGATACCAGAGAGACACCAGAGAGACACCAGAGAGAGAGAACCCTGGTTTACAAGAGGAATAATAAGAGCATGTCATAAGAAAAATAAACTGTATAAAAATTATGTTAAAAACCGGAACACTGATAACGAAAAAAAATACAAACTATACAAAAACAAATTAACTACCATTATGAGAAATGCTGAGAAGGATTACTATAACAGAAAACTGAGAGAAAATCATGGGAACATGAAGGCGACTTGGAATGTACTAAACAGAGCAATCAGACCCAACTCCAAACAAAAAATCATACCTGATTACTTCATTGAGGATGATATTGTTTATAATGATAAAAGAAAGATTGCTGATGAATTTAACTTGTTTTTTACTAATATAGGAGCTAATATAGCCAAGAGTATGAACGGATCGAATCAAAGGGGAACATCTGAGATGGGGAGCAGAATAATGCAGTCTATATTTCTGGGAGAGGTCTTTGAAAACGAAATTTTATCTATTGTAAATAAGTGTAAAAGTAAAACCTCCACAGACAGTGATGGTCTCGACATGTTCATTATAAAAAGAACTATCGACTGCATTATCAAACCTTTGACATTTATCTGTAATCTGTCTATAGAAACTGGTGTTTTTCCGGATCAAATGAAAGTCGCCAAAGTAATCCCGCTTTTCAAAAATGGGGATGAACATACATTTAACAACTACAGACCAGTGTCGCTGCTCTCTCAGTTTTCCAAAGTCCTGGAGAAATGGTTCTCTCATAGACTTACACACTTCTTAGATAAACATAACTTAATCAGTGAAAAACAGTATGGGTTCAGGACACAAAGATCTACAAGCCTAGCACTTATTGAATTGGTTGAAAAAATAACAGCTGCTATGGAAAGAAGAGAATATACAGTCGGAGTATTTATTGACTTACGCAAGGCATTTGATACCGTAAATCATGAGTTGCTACTGTCCAAATTATATTAGGACCTTTGCTTTTTATTTTGTTTATCAATGACATCTGTGAAGCGTCTAATATCTTAAACTTTTTGTTGTTTGCTGATGACACCAGTATATTCAACTCGGGTAATAACTTGCTTGAATTAACAGAAAGAGTTTGTGCTGAATTAAAAAATCTGAGGAATTGGTTTAATGCAAATAAGTTATCATTAAATTGGGACAAAACAAACTTTATGATATTTGGTAACAAAAATAAAAGTGATGATGTGAAAATCACAATTGATGGAGTTCGGATTGAAAGGGTTAATGAAGTTTAGTTTCTGGGCGTTGTCTTAGATGAGAAATTTAATTGGAAAGCTCACATAGACTATGTAAAGAAAAAAATTAGTAAAACTATTGGTATCTTGTACAAAGTGAAAGATTTATTTGATTGTAGCTCGTTACATATGCTGTACTGCTCACTGGTTCTCCCATATTTCAGTTACTGCACTGAAATCTGGGGTAATACATATAGCACCAACACCAAACCCTTGTTTTTGTTGCAAAAAAGAGATATAAGAATTATTAACAATAAACATTATAGAGAGCATACAAACATCTTGTTTATAGCATCTGGACAACTCAAGTTTAAGGATATTGTTGATTTGAAAATCTTGCTCCTTGTGTGGAAAGCTAAACAGAAAATGTTGCCCAATTATGTGCAAGATCTATTTTGCGTGAGTGATGGACACAGAAGAAAACACAACTTCCGAACCTAATTTGCTAGGACAACACTGAAAGTATCCCTCAGTTTATGGAGTTAAACTGTGGAACTCCTTGAATGAAGAACTCAAAGTTTGTAAAAGTGTGTGGAAGTTTAAGAAAATGTATAAAGTAAAAATTTTGAATGAATATAATCTAGGTTAAAAAAGAGGATTGTATCTGACGAAATGTGAGACATTGGGGACTGGTGATGCGTTTGTGCAATTGGTGACTTGGGTTTTTGGTGTTTGGGGTTTAAATTGGGAAATTCAATTTTCTTTCCTTATTTTATTTTATTGTTTTGTACAAAGGACAGGATATACAAGATTTATCTTCTTTCTGTTCCTTTTGTTCAGGTAAAAGCATGTATGAATGTGTCAACTGCAAATTGATTATGAAATTGCATGAACAATAAACATAAACAGTTTATAAAAAAAAAAATAAAAAAAAGAGACCAGAGAGAGAGACCAGAAAGAGACCAGAGAGAGAGACCAGGGAGAGAAACCAGAGAGAGACCAGAAAGAGATCAGAGAGAGACCAGAGAGAGACCAGAGAGAAACCAGAGAGAGACCAGAGAGAGACCAGAGAGATAGACCAAGGAGAGAAACCAGAGATAGACCAGAGAGAGAGACCGGAGAGAGTAAAAATTTTCTCATATTTAGACAAAAACCACTAGCTTAATCAGGATTACCTCATATTTTATCATTTTTTTTGCAGTGAGCTGATTGGCCGATTGAGGGAAGTCCTACAGTATCTCTCTCTGTGAAACTAGCGACAGAACCAAACTGTTTTAGAGCCAGGAACTAGGATGGCTTTTATATTTACATTTAGTTACCTACTTCTTTATGTACCCAAAGCTTACCACACATTTTGCATTTTTAACAGTTCTCAAATCTCAATATTGATCTTCAGCCACGAACACGTCCCCGTCTGCCTCTTTCACATCCTCCTCAATCCTACATCTATTTCTTCATGCGTTCCGACCGAGAATGTGCCTCTGCAAAGACTGAATCTTTGGCTCCTTCTTTCTTCGGTGCGATGTATAAAAGTTTCCATCTCCCCAAAGAACGTTCAGAAGTTAGATTTAAACTTTCTTTCCATAGAATCACAGACATGCAGCACCACACTGTCTCTGTGGCCGTTTCAGGAGACATCCCGACGATGAGACTGTTTGCTTTGTCATTTTATATTTTTTACAATGTGAAATCAGTGGAGAAATGTCAGTGTTGCATCAGAAGAAGAAACACAAAACCCTCCATTAAAACCCTGTCTGTGTGTGTCTGTGTGCGTGTGTGTGTGTGTGTCCTGTGTCTGTGTGTGTGTCTCTCTGTTTTTGTGTGTGTGTGTGTGTGTGTGTGTGTGTGTGTCCTGTGTCTGTGTGTGTGTCCTGTGTCTCTGTGTCTGTGTGTGTGTGTGTGTGTGTGTCCTGTGTCTGTGTGTGTGTGTGTGTGTGTGTGTGTGTCCTGTGTCTGTGTGTGTGTCCTGTGTCTCTGTGTCTGTGTGTGTGTGTGTGTCCTGTGTGTGTGTGTGTGTGTGTGTCTCTGTGTTTTTGTGTGTGTGTGTGTGTGTGTCCTGTGTCTCTGTGTGTGTGTGTCATGTGTCTGTGTGTGTGTCTCTGTGTTTTTGTGTTGTGTGTGTGTGTGTGTGTGTGTGTGTCCTGTGTCTCTGTGTGTGTGTGTGTGTGTGTCCTGTGTCTGTGTGTGTGTCTCTGTGTTTTTGTGTGTGTGTGTGTCCTGTGTCTCTGTGTATGTGTCTGTGTATGTGTCTGTGTGTGTGTATCTGTGTGTCTTTGTGTGTGTGTGTGTGTCCTGTGTCTCTGTGTGTGTAGGTGTGTGTGTGTCTCTGTGTTTTTGTGCATGTGTGTGGTGCACGCTTCTGTCCTGTGTGTGTGTGTCTTGTGTTTTGAGTGTGTGTCTATGCTTCTATCCTTTGTCTTGAGTGTGTGTGTGTGTGTGTGTCTCTGTGTGTGTTTATGTATGTGTCTGCCCTGTGTGTGTGTGTCCTCCTTGTGTATGTGTCTCTGTGTGTGTGTGTGTGTGTCTGTGTGTGTGTGTGTGTTGTGCGCGCTTCTGTCCTGTGTGTGTGTCTCTCACACCAGTCCTCTCCATTATTAAAGCTCGTCTCCCCAGTTCTTGTGACCTGTTATGAATAACACATCGACCCCTGGACTCTCCTCCAAGAAATATACTCACAATATAGTACTCTCTGCACCTCATCGAGAGAGACCTGCAGTTTCTCTGAGTGCGAGAGAGACCTGCAGTTTATCTGAGAGCGAGAGAGACCTGCAGTTTCTCTGAGTACGAGAGAGACCTGCAGTTTCTCTGAGAGCGGGAGAGACCTGCAGTTACTCTGAGAGCGAGAGAGACCTGCAGTTTCTCTGAGAGCGAGAGAGACTTGCAGTTTCTCTGAGAGCTAGAGAGACCTGCAGTTTCTCTGAGTGCGAGAGAGACCTGCAGTTTCTCTGAGAGCGAGAGAGACCTGCAGTTTCTCTGAGTGAGAGAGAGACCTGCAGTTTCTCTGAGAGCGAGAGAGACCTGCAGTTTCTCTGAGTACTAGAGAGACCTGCAGTTTCTCTGAGAGCGAGAGAGACCTGCAGTTTCTCTGAGAGCGAGAGAGACTTGCAGTTTCTCTGAGAGTGAGAGAGACCTGCAGTTTCTCTGAGTGCGAGAGAGACCTGCAGTTTCTCTGAGAGCGAGAGAGACCTGCAGTTTCTCTGAGAGCGAGAGAGCTGCAGTTTCTCTGAAAGCGAGAGAGACCTGCAGTTTCTCTGAGAGCGAGAGAGACTTGCAGTTACTCTGAGAGGGAGAGAGACTTGCAGTTACTCTGAGTGCGAGAGAGACCTGCAGTTTCTCTGAGTGCGAGAGAGACCTGCAGTTTCTCTGAGAGCGAGAGAGACCTGCAGTTTCTCTGAGAGCGAGAGAGACCTGCAGTTTCTCTGAGAGCGAGAGAGACCTGCAGTTTCTCTGAGAGCGAGAGAGACCTGCAGTTTCTCTGAGAGCGAGAGAGACCTGCAGTTTCTCTGAGAGCGAGAGAGACCTGCAGTTTCTCTGAGAGCGAGAGAGACTTGCAGTTACTCTGAGAGGGAGAGAGACTTACAGTTACTCTGAGTGCGAGAGAGACCTGCAGTTTCTCTGAGTACGAGAGAGACCTGCAGTTTCTCTGAGAGCGAGAGAGATCTGCAGTTTCTCTGAGAGCGAGAGAGACCTGCAGTTTCTCTGAGAGCAAGAGAGAGACCTGCAGTTTCTCTGAGAGCAAGAGAGACCTGCAGTTTCTCTGAGAGCGAGAGAGACCTGCAGTTACTCTGAGAGCGAGAGAGACCTGCAGTTACTCTGAGAGCGAGAGAGACCTGCAGTTTCTCTGAGAGCGAGAGAGACTTGCAGTTTCTCTGAGAGTGAGAGAGACCTGCAGTTTCTCTGAGTGCGAGAGAGACCTGCAGTTTCTCTGAGAGCGAGAGAGACCTGCAGTTTCTCTGAGAGCGAGAGAGACCTGCAGTTTCTCTGAGAGCGAGAGAGACCTGCAGTTTCTCTGAGAGCGAGAGAGACCTGCAGTTTCTCTGAGAGCGAGAGAGACTTGCAGTTACTCTGAGAGGGAGAGAGACTTGCAGTTACTCTGAGTGCGAGAGAGACCTGCAGTTTCTCTGAGTGCGAGAGAGACCTGCAGTTTCTCTGAGTGCGAGAGAGACCTGCAGTTTCTCTGAAGAGCGAGAGAGACCTGCAGTTTCTCTGAGAGCGAGAGAGACCTGCAGTTTCTCTGAGAGCGAGAGAGACCTGCAGTTTCTCTGAGAGCGAGAGAGACCTGCAGTTTCTCTGAGAGCGAGAGAGACCTGCAGTTTCTCTGAGAGCGAGAGAGACTTGCAGTTACTCTGAGAGGGAGAGAGACTTGCAGTTACTCTGAGTGCGAGAGAGACCTGCAGTTTCTCTGAGTACGAGAGAGACCTGCAGTTTCTCTGAGAGCGAGAGAGACCTGCAGTTTCTCTGAGAGCAAGAGAGAGACCTGCAGTTTCTCTGAGAGCAAGAGAGACCTGCAGTTTCTCTGAGAGCGAGAGAGACCTGCAGTTACTCTGAGAGCGAGAGAGACCTGCAGTTACTCTGAGAGCGAGAGAGACTTGCAGTTTCTCTGAGAGCGAGAGAGACCTGAAGTGTGACTGCGGATGTATCAGGAGAAACAGATCCCAAAAATACTATACTATAAAATACTTTATTACACGCTCCTCACAGCAGCAGTAGAACGCTCCATTGATTTGAATGTAATTTCAACGGACCTCTCAAAACAACAATGACCGCTGCCCTTTGGCAACGCACTCTCTGCTTGTCTTTCAGATGCGTGGATAACTCTGCAAGTAGTTCCGGCCATGATCCAAAAGCGATCATGAAAAACCCGGCAGTAGTTCCAGCCACTCCGGAGCTAGCCACGCTCAATAAACGCAAATGCCAATCAATCAACGCCATTAAATGTTAATCGGAGAGTACATTATACATATACATTATTCATACAAGTGCACGGAAGTTTTCAGAATTTTCCTTTTATGTTTTCATGACCAAAACACTGATGTAATGCGAGAAAAGGCGATCCCGAAAAACCCGGAAGTAGATACCGGTGTAGCAGGCCAGTTTAACCCCCCGCCAGAATATACCCGGGGTTAAAGTAGCCTAGGCCAGAATAGACCCCGGGGTATAAACTGGCCTAGGCTATTTTAACCCCCCATTGGCCAGATTAACCCCCCTTTCATTTTATAAAATAACAATAAAATGCCAATTTTTAAGGAATCCTTATAATGAATACAAGTATATTTAAATATAAAACAATTTACAGAAAAAAAGGACTGCACCCTGTGTGTACGTCTCAGGCTTTTTATTCAAAAACAACAGTTGACGCATCAGCAGTCACACCGAGGAAGCGAGATGTAACTCTTCCATGATCAAATGAGAAGTCAGGAAACACATCGAGCCAAAGAAACTCCTCGACACCGACACCATTGATATGTACAGTGAAGCAGTGAAGCAGTGAAGCAGTGAAGCAGTGAAGCAGTGAAGCAATGAAGCAGTGAAGCAGTGAAGCAGTGAAGCAGTGAAGCAATGAAGTAGTGAAGCAATGAAGCAATGAAGCAGTGAAGCAGTGAAGTAGTGAAGCAGTGAAGCAGTAAAGCAGTGAAGCAGTGAAGCAGTGAAGCAATGAAGCAGTGAAGCAGTGAAGCAATGAAGCAGTGAAGCAGTGAAGCAGTGAAGCAATGAAGTAGCGGCTGAGTCCAAGACACTGACACGTTTGTCACGTGACCGGTTGTTTTGATACACTTTCCAATGCAGTGTTTCGAAGCAATTTGCTTCGGAAAGAGCGACACAAGCGCCGGAGCATTGGTGTCATTTGCCCATAATTAATATTTACTCAAAAGTTCTAAAGGTGCTTTCACACCGCGGACACTGGAACGCATCCTGCGTACTATACGTTATCCCTTACATAACCCACTATACAATACTATGCTATACAATGCTATGCTATGCTATGCTATGCTATTCTTCAGGGGGCACTTCCTCTTCTTCTTCTCATTTTAAAAAACTGTGGCAACGACATCAGTCTGAGCAGGGAAAGTCATTGTATTAGTGTTTAATTAACAAAAGTTACAAGATTAAACGTTAAGCTACAGTTATATTTATTGAAACTTACTTTTCCCAGAACTAAGGCAAATTGTTGTCTAAGTGCCAGAGAACTGTTGGACACACACACACACACACACACAGCATCAGGACTGTCTCGTCTGCACAACAGCAACACAACAAAACGCCTTAAATCCCAAAGTAAAGAATAAACACACAAAAAGCAGAATAATAGTTCTTTAAAACACAGGTCTTTGTTCACAGCTCGGTGCTAATGTCTGTTTAATATTCACAACACCATCTGCCAGTGTCAGACACACACACACACACAGAGACAGAGACAAAGACACACTCATACACACACAGACACACACACACAGTCCTTCTTAATTACCTCCTCAAACCAGCTCCTAATTGCTTATGAACTCAGGACGTGGCACTGAACTCGCACTGGACCGGGTCTCGGACCGGGTCTCGGACCGGGTCTCGGGCTGGATCTTGGACCAGATCTCAGGCTCTCTGTTGTTGTTCTGTCTAGGGATGTAAAAAACTATGAATTTTCATGACCGACCATCGAGCCTTATTAACCGGTTGAAACCGGTTAACCGCTTGGTTTAAAATATTCCACGTTCTTTGAAATAACAGCCATTTCGAGCCGCGTTCTTATCATAAGTGCAGCTCTGCTTTCTACTGGATCAGAGCCGCAACAGCTTCGGCACCTTTGCGCACAGAGAACTGCTGTTTTAATCTTCATATTCTGCTGTGCTGCTGTTAACACTTTTTTAAGCAAAAGACGGCTCGTCCACATGGTCAGAGCAGCGAGTGACGAGCCGCGTCTCGCAGGTCTCCGCTAAAGTTTAAAAGTGATGTGTGTGTACAATACATGTATGTGTGTGTGTGTGTGTACAATACATGTATGTGTGTTTGTGTGTGTGTAAATATAAGCTTTAATGTAGTTCTGACCCGCACCAGTGTGCAACTAGCAGGCGGTAACAGAGAGGAGGGATGATGGGTGTGGATGTTACGTATCAATGGAAGGGGGGAAAGTGTGTGTGTGCGTGTGTGCATGTGTCTGTGCGCGCGTGTGTGTGCATGTGTGGCACGTGCGGCGTGAGAGTCGGCCCGGAGTTTACTGATACATTGGCGCACACAGCTAGATACGGACCCGCTCGTCACATCGTGCAAATAGGGCTTAAAATAGCGTTATTAAGAGACCCTCCCTCTCCCCCTTTTCTCTTTTTTTAACCGACGGCTTTGACCGGTTAACGCTGTGATCAACCACCGGTTAAACAGTCACCGATTTACATCCCTAGTCCTGTCACTGCGACGATTTTCTCATTTTTAATTAACATCTGCAGTTTCTGACACTGAATTCCTTTCACTGACTTGACTCACTGTTCAACCTGAATCCAACCAGACCAGAGATAGACCAGAGAGAGAGACCAGAGAAAGACCAGAGAAAGACCAGAGATAGACCAGAGAGACCAGAGAGAGACCAGAGAACGACCAGAGAGAGACCAGAGAGGGACCAGAGAGAGACCAGAGAGAGACCAGAGAGAGACCAGAGAGAGACCAGAGATAGACCAGAGAGAGACCAGAGAGGGACCAGAGAGAGACCAGAGAGAGACCAGAGATAGACCAGAGAGAGAGACCAGAGAAAGACCAGAGAGAGACCAGAGATACACCAGAGCGAGACCAGAGAGAGACCAGAGAGAGACCAGAAAGAGACCAGAGAGAGACCAGAGAGAGACCAGAGAGAGACCAGAGAGGGACCAGAAAGAGACCAGAGAGAGACCAGAGAGAGACCAGAGAGAGACCAGAGATAGACCAGAGAGAGACCAGAGAGAGAGACCAGAGAAAGACCAGAGAAAGACCAGAGATAGACCAGAGAGAGACCAGAGATAGACCAGAGAGAGACCAGAGAGAGACCAGAGAGAGACCAGAGAGAGACCAGAGAGAGACCAGAGAGAGACCAGAGAGAGACCAGAGAGAGACCAGAGAGAGACCCGAGAGAGACCAGAGAGAGACCAGAGAGAGACCAGAGAGAGACCAGAGAGAGAGAGACCAGAGAGAGACCAGAGATAGACCAGAGAGAGAGACCAGAGAAAGACCAGAGAGAGACCAGAGATAAACCAGAGAGAGACCAGAGAGAGACCAGAGAGAGACCAGAAAGAGACCAGAGAGAGACCAGAGAGAGACCAGAGGGAGACCAGAGAGAGACCAGAAAGAGACCAGAGAGAGACCAGATAGGGACCAGAGAGAGACCAGAGATAGACCAGAGAAAGACCAGAGAGAGAGACCAGAGAAAGACCAGAGATAGACCAGAGAGAGACCAGAGAGAGACCAGAGAGAGACCAGAGAGAGAGACCAGAGATAGACCAGAGAGAGACCAGAGAGGGACCAGAGAGAGACCAAAGAGAGACCAGAGAGAGACCAGAGAGAGAGACCAGAGAGAGACCAGAGAGAGACCAGAGAGAGACCAGAGGGAGACCAGAGAGAGACCAGAGAGAGACCAGAAGAGACCAGAAGAGAGAGACCAGACCAGAGAGAGACCAGAGAGAGAGAGACCAGACCAGAGAGAGACCAGAGAGAGACCAGAGAGAGAGACCAGAGAGAGACCAGAGAGAGAGAGACCAGAGAGAGAGACCAGAGAGAGACCAGAGAGAGAGACCAGAGAGAGACCAGAGAGAGACCAGAGAGAGACCAGAGAGAGACCAGAGAGAGACCAGAGAGAGAGACCAGAGAGAGACCAGAGAGAGACCAGAGAACTCAGAGAGACCAGAGAGAGACCAGAGAGAGACCAGAGAGAGACCAGAGAGAGAGACCCAGAGAGAGACCAGAGAGAGACCAGAGAGAGACCAGAGGGAGACCAGAGAGAGACCAGAGAGAGACCAGAGAGAGAGAGAGACCATAGAGAGAGAGACCAGAGAGAGACCAGAGAGAGACCAGAGAGAGACCAGAGAGAGACCAAGAGAGAGAGACCAGAGAGAGACCAGAGAGAGACCAGAGAGAGACCAGAGAGAGACCAGAGAGAGACCAGAGAGAGACCAGAGAGAGACCAGAGAGAGATTCAGAGAGAGACCAGAGAGAGACCAGAGAGACCAGAGAGAGAGACCAGAGAGAGACCAGAGAGAGACCAGAGAGAGACCAGAGAGAGACCAGAGAGAGACCAGAGAGAGACCAGAGAGAGACCAGAGAGAGACCAGAGAGAGAGACCAGAGAGAGACCAGAGAGAGACCGAGAGAGAGACCAGAGAGAGACCAGAGAGAGACCAGAGAGAGAGACCAGAGAGAGACCAGAGAGAGACCAGAGAGAGACCAGAGAGAGACCAGAGAGAGACCAGAGAGAGACCAGAGAGAGACCAGAGAGACCAGAGAGAGACCAGAGAGAGACCAGAGAGAGAGACCAGAGAGAGACCAGAGACAGACCAGAGAGAGGCCAGAAAGAAGAGAGGCCAGAGAGAGACCAGAGAGAGACCAGAAAGAGACCAGAGAGAGACCAGATAGAGACCATAGAGAGACCCGAAAGCGTTAGATCGAACTCACTACCTTGCACTTATAGTACCATGCCACGTTTCTCTATTTGCAGAAAAAACGACTGGACTGAGCTGAGATTTCTTTGATGAACAATTCATTTTATTATTAGCCTCAGTCCTTCTTCAACACTGCAAAAACATGAAGATGAAGGCCTTAAATATTACATCATAATGTTTTGCAGTGTGCCAGTGAAGCAGTCACTCAGTAATTGTGTGGTTTTGAAAATGGCAGTGAAATATGGTAAAAGTGGGAATATGTGTAATGTGTATTTTATGTCACACAATATTTGAAAATAGTGACAATAATAAAATAAAACATTCTCACATGAATAGATTTCGATATTTCTTTCATTTCTGTTTCCTGCGGTCGAGGTCGAACGTCCAGGAATGTGCCAGAAATATTAAAATAATCTTCATGTATTTGGCTGAAGATGAAAAGAGAAGAATTGGTTGAAATCTTTACAGATAATATGTTTTTCTCCAGAAATGAAAGTCAATGTTGTTTGATTCTTCACGTCAGGTGCAGTGGGGCAGTGGTTAACGTTTGTGCGTCACTCTAAGAATTCAAATGTGAAAAAATATCATATTCTTTGCAAGTAACAAATAATAATAATACAAATACAATAGAATAAAGTGAAAAAAAAACATTGCTCCAGTAAATTCCGGCATGGTGGCACTCTCGCCTCTCAGCAAGAAGGTCCTAGGTTCGAATCCCGGTTGGACCAGGGCCTTTCTGAGTGGAGTTTGCATGTTCTCCCCGTGTCTGCGTAGGTTTCCTCCGCGTGCTCCGGTTTCCCCTACTACTAAAAATATGTACAATAGGTCTGGCATGTGCCTCCTGTACTGGCACCCCCACTCCCAAAATAGTGTAAACCGCTTGTAGACTCGATGTGCAGTAGAAAAGGCGGTATATAAATAAAGATTACTTACTCACTACATATGTATTTTCAGTAATATGTATTTTATCAAATTTTTAACGACCTGTGACATCTTAAAGTTCAGCCCAGTCCGTTTCTGGTTTTAATAATCAGTGACTGTAAAATCTGTAATAATCAAAAAATTTACCAAAATGAACACATTCATTCAGAAATTTAAATTCACTGTATTTGACGTGAGTTTGGGTGTTAAAATTTGATTAAAAAGTTCGCGAATACACCCCTGAAGCTGAACTATGGAGCGTCTTCTTCCGAATCCCGACGCACAACTGAACTCACTGAATTAAAGCTGGGGTACTTAATCTTTCCCTTCCACGACCAGCTCATATCGGTTGTGTCCAAAAGTAAAATGTTGTGAACCAATCAACACAAAGATGATTTTAATGCCGTTTATACCATCTTGGCCAGGGGAGGACTTACAGATCTGAAAAATAGCCTTCTGGCTAATTCTGGTTCTTTTTAACCATGTTTGTTCATGTGTTACATGAAATTGCACTGTCCCCTTTCAAATAAACCAATCTAATCTAATGTAAGGACATTCTTCCTCAGACTGTTTTAAATGTCCCTCATCTGTAACAAACAATAGATTTGGTCTGAGTCTAAACAAAAAGACAGAATGAAAATAATATAATGTGAATAATGTTAATAATGTTAATAATGTTAATAATGTTAATAATGTTAATGCTATTTTAATGTGGATTTATTGTTGTTATAATAAACAAATACAGTGGGCTAACCCTAACCCTTTCCATTCAAACAACCATAATTTTGTCGATAGTTCAAAATGCGATTAATTAATTCTTAAGCTGTAATTAACTAGATTAAAAATTGTAGTCCTTTGACAGCCCTAATTAGGATTATTTTTTTTAACTTATTTTTTCAAGAAAGAAATAATAAGAAATAATATCAAAAAGAAATGTGTTGGAAGACTGCTAGTTAAAATTAGAAAAAATAATGAAATCACTAAAACTTCTAATTACATGTTTGTTTACATTCTAGAGCAGACACAATATGTTTTGTCCCTGATACAATAGGCTTTAAAATGAAGTATAACAGAGTATATGCCATAGTCTCCCATTACCAACAATGCTGCAAGTCACTGCCATAAAGTTAATTAAAAATCCTTCCCCGGGCCTCTAACGACGGTGTCTTGGGCCGGATGTGGCTCTCGGGCCTGACTTTGACCCGAGTTCAAGTCTGAATATATTTGACCATTTTTATATTTTTTGACAGAAATTAATGTAATTCTGGACCAATTACCCACACACCCTTGAGGAGCAGCCCCTCGGTGGTCGAGACGGTCCTGAGCTTCTTAATCGTGAAACATCATTCATTCATTAGCTCCGAGATCCGAGTCCAAGTCCAACCACATTCCTCTTCAAATTCACCACATTTCAGATTTTTTTTTTTTTATGTACTCACGTGTCCATTTGCTTGTTCTGGGATCCACCTCCAGGTCTGCATTTTTTATGGGAAAGCCTAATATATTCCTAATTTGAACTCGGAAGTAGCCGGAATATCCACCGGTTCTGCCACAGGAGCTGACGGGAGCTTGTCATCCGTCAAAACCAAATGTTAAAATCAAAATTGAAAAAAAAAAAATTGCGTCAAAAGTTTAAACTATTTTTGTGTTTGAAGAGACTGTGTGTGATTCTACAACACCTGCACGCAAAAGCCCGGTATTGCCATGCCTCTGACGCTAAGCAGGGCAGGGCTTGGGTAGTACTGTGATAGGAGACCTCTGGGAAAACAGCAGGTGCCACAGTGAAACGGCTGTGCCAAACTGTGGTTGTGTCCTTAGGCAAGACACTTCACCCACATTAGAATGAGTCTGGTGTGTGTGTGTGTGTGTGTGCAATTGATAGTGCTTCACAAGAGCGATTTAAAAACACAGATCAAAACGCATAAGACAAAAAGACAAGATAAAACAATATACAATAATTTCACATTTAAACAGAGAAGCATAAAAGTACTGGGCTTAAAACTTGAGTGAAGATGTGGCTTTAAAATCACGATAAAAGATATAAATAGTCTTTTTTTCTGAAATAGTACACATAAAATCACTTGAATGCACAGCCATACATGTTTTCAACCTTATTACTGATGCAATCCACCTGCTGGAGTGAGAAAGAGGCACAAACTCGCAGACTCCCAGCTTATGAACACACTACTATTGCTACTGAAGCAACTAGATACAATCTCTGTCGCTGTTTTTGTGAATCAAAAATAGCAGTAAAATAAAATAAAAAAATTAAAGTTTAGAGTCAAACACAACTGGACAACTTTAAAATCATTTTGAGAGTATATTTGAAAGCCAAAAGTCACAGCAGTAGATCTGATTCATATCGGAGCAAACACACACACATATATCTGCAGCAAGTCGTCTCAAGTTGAATTTATGAACAAAAGCTTTAAACAGAGACAGATTTGTTGCTAAAACTTCATGAATATCAACATTTTTTGCCAGTCTCCAACAGCCACGTCACACAGAGAAACCGCAATAACAGCACAGACGATAGATAACATGGCTGAATTATCCAGTCGCTTCGGTCCTATCATATACACACACACACACACACATGCAGACGCACACACACACACACACACACACACACACACACACACACACACACACCTGAAGGCCCCTATTCACACTTGTCTAGCTTGCCATACAGAGTCATAGTATATAGTTAGAATGTGTGTGTGTGTCTATGCATGTGTGTGTGTGAGTGTGTCAGTGTGTGTGTGTGTCTATGCATGTGTGTGAGTGAGTGTGTGTGTGTGTCTATGCATGTGTCTACAATTTGAAAAGTTATCTGTCACGTCAAATATCAAATATAGATTAAAACAAAAATATATTCATCAATTCAAGTGCATTAGAAAATAGTGTGTGTGTGTGTGTCTATGTGTGTGTGTGTGTGTGTATGTGCGTGTGTGTGTGTGTGCGCAATGCATACAATTCTTCTGCATTTCGTTCCACGTTGTCTCCCAACAGTTGCGCACTTTTTTAACCATGTGGCTGCTTTCAAAATCCAACCCAGCTTCAAAGCAGCTCTGGTCGCATCCAATAATCGATTAACTGTTAACACATTCTAACTCATCAATCGATTCTGGCAACAGCAAGAGACAACAGAACTTCTTTACGATCGCCCGTCTCTCATTCAATCCTATAATAACCCAATCAACAGGCGTCTGTCCCACACGCGCGCGGACACACACGCGCACACACGCACGCACACACACACACGCACACGCACACACGCACACGCACACACTTGAAACAGCGAGCATGCAACTCAAAACACACGCGACTCCCAAAAATCCAAAGTCCTTTACCGTTCCACGCGCTGCACCTCAGCCCCACGAAGACGCCTCCTTCCCGGGATGCTCTCTCCTCTCTCCCCCGCTCTCTCCTCCGCTCTCTCCTCCTCCGCTCTCTCCTCCACCTCTCAAACAAGTGTGTGTGTGTGAAACCTGGATATATTTTTGTGTGCGTGTGTGTGTTATTTTTTTTAGAGTGGCTCCGAAAGCGCGTTGCCAGATCGGAAAGTGCGCGTCTCTTCTGGTTCCGTGCGTAAAAATAAAAGAAAAAACGCGTCTTGTCTCTCTGCGGCTGTCTCTCCGTTAACCCTTGTTCCACCGACCCGCGCGGAGGTGAGTGGCCGCGGGGTGAAGCGCGAGCACCGGGGGCATCTGTCTGACGCGTCCCGAGCCCCGTGTGGAAGTAGAAGAAGTGGTGGTGTGTGGATTTTGATTTTTTACATTTTTTTTTTGTTTGTGGAAGGAAAGGGCTCGGTGGAGTTGAGGAAGTGGCTGAAATGGTAATGTTATGTTATACGTGGTGTAGTTATTAAGGTAAGTTTATCTGTATAGCACAGTTTATACACAATGCATTGATATCATACAGAATTATAACTACTACTAAACAATACACACAAGCTCAATGTCAATGATTTTAATTCATTTACAGGAGGGAGAAGTTTCACACACACTCTCTCTCTCTCTCTCTCTCTCCTTGCCTTGTCTCTCTTTTTCTTTCTTTCCATCTATATCTCTCTTTCTCTCTCACACACTCTCTCTCTCTGTCCCTCTCCTCTCTTTCCCTACCACACACACACACACACACACACACACACACACACACACACACACACACACACACACACACACACACACACACTCTGTCTGTCTCGCTCTCTCTCTCTCTCTGTTTGGTGTCTGTCTCTCCTCTCTCTGCCCCCGCCATCTCTCTCTGGTCTCTCTCTCTCTCTCTCTCTCTCTCTCTCTCTCTCTCTCTCTCTCTCTCTCTCTCTGGTCTCTCTCTGGTCTCTCTCTCTCTCTCTCTGGTCTCTCTCTCTCTCTCTCTCTCTGGTCTCTCTCTCTCTCTCTCTCTCTCTCTCTCTCTCTCTCTCTGTTTGGTTTCTGTCTCTCCTCTCTCTGCCCCCGCCATCTCTCTCTGGTCTCTCTCTCTCGCTCTCTCTCTCTCTCCCCTCTTTCTCTGTTTCTCTCTGTCTCTATATTCGTCTTTCTCTCTCTCCTCTCTCTGCACCCCTCCATCTCTCTCTCTCTCTCTCTCGGTCTCTCTCTCCTTTCTCTCTTTCTCTCTCCTCTCTTTGTTTTCTCTCTCTCCTCTCTCTGCCTCCCCCATCTCTCTCTCTCTGGTCTCTCTCTCCATTCTCTTTTTGTTTTTTTTTGTCTCTATCTTTGTCTTTCTCTCTCTCTCCTCACTCTGCGCCCCCCCCCCCCCCCCCCCATCTCTCTCTCGGTCTCTCTCCTTTCTCTCTTTCTCTCTCCTCTCTCTTCCCCCTCAATTGCTCTCTCTCTCTGGTCTCTCACTCTCTCTTTGCTCTTTGGTTTCTCTTTGTCTCTATTTTTGTCTCTCTCTCTCTCTCTCTCTCTCTCTCTCTCTCTCTCTCTCTGTCCACAACACACCTCTCACATCCATTCATCAAAAGCATAAAAACCCATCATTTCCCTAAAGAGTGAGACCTTTGAGGCTGTGGGAGAAAGAGGAGAGAGCAGAAAGATCACAGAAGTCCAAGTCTCGTGCACAATCCAAATATACGGCGTTTATTCGGTATCGTTTCGGGGCCGGTTCCTTTGTGCCGCTGGGAGCCCGAGTGAATGCAAAATGTACTTTTTCCGAGATTTCAATCACGCGGCGTAACACCCGCTTCCTCAGGGCATTATGCTTGTGTAAAAAGTAATCCAAGAAGAAAAATACCTTCAAACTCTCCGTATTCTTTCAGTCAAATAGTTCATCTTTTTTTGTAATCATTTGTTTTTGATTGTGGCTCGTTGAAAAAAGTGTGTAATCGGAATTGAAAGCCAACCAGAAAGAGTCCTGTCGAAGTAACATAAAGTAAAAACTCCAGAGTCCAGACTAGAACCAGGAAGTGCCGTCACATTAGTCCTGACTAGAACCAGGAAGTACCATCACATTAGTCCTGACTAGAACCAGGAAGTACCATCAAGTTTGTCCTGACTAGAACCAAGAAATACCATCACATAAGTCCTGACTAGAACCAGGAAGTACCCTCACATAAGTCCTGACTAGAACCAGGAAGTACCATCTCATTAGTCCTGACTAGAACCCGGAAGTACCATCTCATTAGTCCTGACTAGAACCAGGAAGTACCGTCACATTAGCCCTGACTAGAACCAGGAAGTACTGTCACATTAGTCCTGACTAGAACCTGGAAGTACCATCACATTAGTCCTGACTAGAACCAGGAAGTACCATCACATTAGTCCTGACTAGAACCAGGAAGTACTGTCACGTTAGTCTTGACTAGAACCAGGAAGTACCATCACATTAGTCCTGACTAGAACCAGGAAGTGCCATCACATTAGTCCTGACTAGAACCAGGAAGTACCATCTCATTAGTCCTGACTAGAACCCGGAAGTACCATCTCATTAGTCCTGACTAGAACCAGGAAGTACCGTCACATTAGCCCTGACTAGAACCAGGAAGTACTGTCACATTAGTCCTGACTAGAACCTGGAAGTACCATCACATTAGTCCTGACTAGAACCAGGAAGTACCATCACATTAGTCCTGACTAGAACCAGGAAGTACTGTCACGTTAGTCTTGACTAGAACCAGGAAGTGCCATCACATTAGTCCTGACTAGAACCAGGAAGTACCATCACATTAGTCCTGACCAGAACCAGGAAGTACCGTCACATTAGTCCTGACTAGAACCAGGAAGTACCATCACATTAGTCCTGACTAGAACCAGGAAGTACCATCACATTAGTCCTGACTAGAACCAGGAAGTGCCATCACATTAGTCCTGACTAGAACCAGGAAGTACCGTCACATTAGTCCTGACTAGAACCAGGAAGTGCCAACACATTGACTAGAACCAGGAAGTGCCATCACATTAGTCCTGACTAGAACCAGGAAGTACCATCACATTAGTCCTGACTAGAACCAGGAAGTGCCATCACATTAGTCCTGACTAGAACCAGGAAGTACCATCACATTAGTCCTGACCAGAACCAGGAAGTACCGTCACATTAGTCCTGACTAGAACCAGGAAGTACCATCACATTAGTCCTGACTAGAACCAGGAAGTACCATCACATTAGTCCTGACTAGAACCAGGAAGTACCATCACATTAGTCCTGACTAGAACCAGGAAGTACCGTCACATTAGCCCTGACTAGAACCAGGAAGTACCGTCACATTAGTCCTGACTAGAACCAGGAAGTACCATCACATTAGTCCTGACTAGAACCAGGAAGTGCCATCACATTAGTCCTGACTAGAACCAGGAAGTACCATCACATTAGTCCTGACCAGAACCAGGAAGTACCGTCACATTAGTCCTGACTAGAACCAGGAAGTACCATCACATTAGTCCTGACTAGAACCAGGAAGTACCATCACATTAGTCCTGACTAGAACCAGGAAGTACCATCACATTAGTCCTGACTAGAACCAGGAAGTACCATCACATTAGTCCTGACTAGAACCAGGAAGTACCGTCACATTAGCCCTGACTAGAACCAGGAAGTACCGTCACATTAGTCCTGACTAGAACCAGGAAGTACCATCACATTAGTCCTGACTAGAACCAGGAAGTGCCATCACATTAGTCCTGACTAGAACCAGGAAGTGCCATCACATTGACTAGAACCAGGAAGTACTGTCACGTTAGTCTTGACTAGAACCAGGAAGTGCCATCACATTGACTAGAACCAGGAAGTGCCATCACATTAGTCCTGACTAGAACCAGGAAGTACCGTCACATTAGTCCTGACTAGAACCAGGAAGTGCCATCACATTAGTCCTGACTAGAACCAGGAAGTACCATCACATTAGTCCTGACTAGAACCAGGAAGTACCATCACATTGACTAGAACCAGGAAGTACCGTCACATTAGTCCTGACTAGAACCAGGAAGTGCCATCACATTGACTAGAACCAGGAAGTGCCATCACATTGACTAGAACCAGGAAGTGCCATCACATTAGTCCTGACTAGAACCAGGAAGTGCCATCACATTAGTCCTGACTAGAACCAGGAAGTACCATCACATTAGTCCTGACCAGAACCAGGAAGTACTGTCACGTTAGTCTTGACTAGAACCAGGAAGTGCCATCACATTGACTAGAACCAGGAAGTGCCATCACATTAGTCCTGACTAGAACCAGGAAGTACCATCACATTAGTCCTGACTAGAACCAGGAAGTGCCATCACATTAGTCCTGACTAGAACCAGGAAGTACCATCACATTAGTCCTGACCAGAACCAGGAAGTACCGTCACATTAGTCCTGACTAGAACCAGGAAGTACCATCACATTAGTCCTGACTAGAACCAGGAAGTACCATCACATTAGTCCTGACTAGAACCAGGAAGTACCATCACATTAGTCCTGACTAGAACCAGGAAGTACCATCACATTAGTCCTGGTCACAGGATCTATCTTTCTGCAGACGTGGTTCCTGAAGAGAAGGAGTTCAAGTATCGCAGGTGAAGGGAGCAGCGTCTGCAGTCAAAGCTCTCATTCCCACTCACCTCTGGTCATGAGCTTTGGGTTATGACCGAAAGGACAAGATCGCGGATACAAGCGGTCCACATGACTTTCTTAAGCAGAGTCTAGGCTTCAGCACCACGGACAGCTCCGTCAGCTCTGCTCAGTTTGAGAGAAAACTGTCTCTTGGAATTTCGTTGGGAAAAACCTGAACTTGTTTATGTTTCCATGTTGTTTATGTTTTTCCTCCGTCAAACTTTATCATGACGAAAGTGTGTGCAAACAGGAAGTACATTATTCACATGTAATCCAATGCAACTGTCTGAAAAAAGTTTCTATAAGAGATACAGTTTGAACAATTTGTTTATAAAGAAGTAGAGTGGGAATAACTTTAGTGGGATAAGAGACTGTAGGGACTGTAGACCCAGGTCTGAGGCTGTAGATCCAGGTCTGAGGCTGTAGATCCAGGACTGAGGCTGTAGACCCAGGACTGAGGCTGTAGATCCAGGTCTGAGGCTGTAGACCCAGGACTGAGGCTATAGATCCAGGACTGAGGCTGTAGACCCAGGACTGAGGCTGTAGACCCAGGACTGAGGCTATAGATCCAGGACTGAGGCTGTAGACCCAGGACTGAGGCTGTAGACCCAGGTCTGAGGCTGTAGATCCAGGACTGAGGCTGTAGATCCAGGTCTGAGGCTGTAGACCCAGGACTGAGGCTGTAGACCCAGGACTGAGGCTGTAGATCCAGGACTGAGGCTGTAGACCCAGGACTGAGGCTGTAGATCCAGGACTGATGCTGTAGATCCAGGACTGAGGCTGTAGATCCAGGACTGAGGCTGTAGATCCAGGACTGAGGCTGTAGACCCAGGACTGAGGCTGTAGATCCAGGACTGAGGCTGTAGATCCAGGACTGAGGCTGTAGATCCAGGACTGAGGCTGTAGACCCAGGACTGAGGCTGTAGATCCAGGACTGAGGCTGTAGATCCAGGACTGAGGCTGTAGATCCAGGACTGAGGCTGTAGATACAGGACTGAGGCTGTAGATCCAGGACTGAGGCTGTAGATCCAGGACTGAGGCTGTAGATCCAGGACTGAGGCTGTAGATCCAGGACTGAGGCTGTAGACCCAGGACTGATGGTGCATATTCGAACTGTTTTTTGTACAGCCCTAAATCACAGCAGCAGTGGTCTCAGAGAATTTTACAATGATTTTGATTCGCCGAAAACAGATCAGAGAATCAAACAGTTCGCAATAAAAACAAACTCAGAGGGAGCAGGAAAACCACTGTCCAGAAATGATAATAAATGTTAATAAATGTTAATAAATGTTAATAAATGTTAATAAATGTTAATAAATGTTAATAAATGTTAATAAATGTTAATAAATGTTAATAAATGTTAATAAATGTTAATAAATGTTCCGGGATCATCACTGTCTTCAGACCCTTCTGCGTCGGCAAGACATTTCAGAAAAACCCAGTGGGACTTCTGTAAATAAAAAAAAGTCTTTCATTTTGAGAAAGCAGGAAATTGAAAAAATGATTAATACAACACTATATAAACTAATTAAGAAAGTTATTAACCCTTGAAAAAAAAGAAGCAGCGGTATCCGTGAATCATTTGAACATTTTTGGTCTGAAAGTCCCAAGTCTGTAAAAAACCCATGACGTAACACACCCCAAAGACGCATCGCCCGAGCTAACACGCTAACACTCTGCTCTGCTACGCTTTTTTAATAAGTGCTAGTGGGTGAAAACTAGCAATGCGGGATTTTTTTGTTAGCCTACGGAGAAGCGAGATAAACCCGTGGAGGTTTTTGGTTTCGGGACGTCGGAAAATTAAGAATAATAACATTAAGATTAAAGAGCAAAAGACGCACAATTTAGCGGCTAATGAAAAACCGTAAGTCATGGCAGGTGTGGAGGGAGGCGCGGTGGAGGAGGTGTAATCAGGACCAAGTGTGCCGTGGAGGGCTGTTCTGGAGGAGCGGGGTTTCAGTACGAGCCTCTGAGGACCGGAGAGCCTGCTGCGTTTATTAAAAATATAACGATTAGACTCGTTAGCTTATTGCAGACGGGAGCGCGGAGCGAGAGGGCGACATTCAGGGACGTTGGAAAAGATGAGACCGAGACGAGACCGAGGTGAGACCGAGGTGAGACTGAGACGAGACCGAGACGAGGAGCGAGAGGGCGACATTCAGGGACGTTGGAAAAGACGAGACCGAGACGAGACCGAGGTGAGACCGAGGTGAGACTGAGGCGTGACCGAGACGAGACCGAGACGAGGAGCGAGAGGGCGACATTCAGGGACGTTGGAAAAGACGAGACCGAGACGAGACCGAGTTGAGACCGAGGTGAGACTGAGGCGTGACCGAGACGAGACCGAGACGAGGAGCGAGAGGGCGACATTCAGGGACGTTGGAAAAGACGAGACCGAGACAAGACCGAGGTGAGACTGAGGCGAGACCGAGACGAGACCGAGACGAGGAGCGAGAGGGCGACATTCAGGGACGTTGGAAAAGACGAGACCGAGACGAGACCGAGGTGAGACCGAGGTGAGACTGAGGCGAGACCGAGACGAGACCGAGACGAGGAGCGAGAGGGCGACATTCAGGGATGGGACAGATTGTTGGAAAAGACAAGACAGAGGCCGAGACGAGACCAAGACAAGACCGAGACGAGACCGAGGCGAGACAGAGACGAGACCGAGGCGAGACCGAGACATGGAGCGAGAGGGCGACATTCAGGGACGGGGAGGTTGTTGGAAAAGACAAGACGGAGGCCGAGACGAGACCAAGACAAGACCGAGACGAGACCGAGGCGAGACAGAGGTGAGACTGAGGCCAGACCAAAACAAGGAGCGAGAGGCCGACATTCAGGGACGGTGGGAGATTGTTGGAAAAGACGAGAACGAGGCCGAGACGAGGCAGAGACGAGACCAAGACGAGGCCGAGATGAGGCCGAGACGAGGCCGAGATGAGGCTGAGACGAGGCCGAGATGAGGCTGAGACGAGACAGAAAAGAGACAGAGATGAGACCAAGACGAGGCCGAGATGAGGCCGAGACGAGGCCGAGATGAGGCCGAGATGAGGCCGAGACGAGGCCGAGATTAGGCCGAGACGAGACAGAAAAGAGACAGAGATGAGACCAAGACGAGGCCGAGATGAGGCCGAGACGAGACAGAAAAGAGACAGAGATGAGACCAAGACGAGGCCGAGATGAGACCAAGACGAGGCCGAGATTAGACCGAGGCAAGACAGAGACGAGACCGAGACGAGAAGCGACACTCAGGGACGAGGAGATAGTTGGAAAAGATGAGACCGAGATGAGACCAAGACAAAACCAAGGCGAGACCAAAACGAGGCCGAGACGAGGCTGAGACCAGTGTATGTCTGTGTCTTTGTGTGTACAATTGTGCGTACATATTCCTCCAGTGTGCGTCCGTGTGTATCAGTTGTGCGTCCATGTATCTCCCTCCGTCACGGCAGCACACACAGAGCCTCACTGGAGCTTGTAATCTACCTGTGAACAGAGCGTCTAATAACCGTTGATCCCAATCCATCCACACGGAGCCACAATCCTGCTGCGATTATTAAATATTCCAGGATCCGGGGCCCCGACGCACACACGCTAGTCCTCCATAAGTACTGAGGGACTGGGGCCGGCCCCTGAGCTCATAAAGACCAACGTAACAAGGCCAGACAGCGCTACGTGTAATAAGTCGGTCTCTGTGTTTGGAATGGCCCACTACGGACATGTATGTGCGTGTGTGTGTGTGTGTGTGTGTGTGAGTTGGTCTTTATAACAACGTGGGGAGTTTTTGTGGGGAGATTGTAACATAGATAGCAGAGAGTTTGTGTGTGTTTGTGTTTGTGTGTGTGTGTGTTTGTGTTTGTGTGTGTTTGTGTTTGTGTGTGTGGGTGTGGGTGCGTGTGAGAGTGTGGATCTTTTTCACAACGCCGGAACTTTAATGTGTTGTTTTGTGGGAAGATTTTTAACTAGAAAGCAGTAAGACCTATGTGTGTGTGTGTGTGTGTGTGAGTGTGTGCGTGTGTTTTTGTGTTAGTGTGTTTCTGTGTGTGTGTTTGTGTGTGTAGGTTGTTATTACAACGCAGGGTGTTGTTTTTGTGGGGAGATTTTTGGAATTACGTCCAATCTATGTAAATCAGTGTAATTAATTCAATAGCAGAGGGACCTTTGTGTGTGTGTATTTGTGTGTGTGTGTATGTGTGTGATTGTGTGTGTGTGTGTGTGTGTTTGGTCTTGAGAAGAGGTTTTGTGGAGAGATATTTGAACCGGATTTAAATCTACAGAATACATGGTAAACAGGTATAAGCACTTGTCAAGAAACAATAAAAAGACAGAGTAAGTACCTTGAAAGCAGAGAGACCTGTGTATATGTGTGTGTGTGTGTGTGTCTGTGTATGTGTGTGTGTCTGTGTGTGCCTCTGTGTGTGCGCTGATTGGCTGAGGGCTGTAGAAGTGTCGGCGAGGGGCAGAACTGGAGTCTCAGCTCAAACAGAGAAAATAAAATCAGTTTTATGGTTATGATCGGGCCCTAATTGCGCATATAAAAGCAGACACATCTAATAACATTATCAATCAAAAGTCCACGGACATCTTGGCGCTTACTTACCCTGTGAAGTGGGGTGGATTATCTCCACAACGGGAAAGTTCTCACTGAAATATATATATACATAAGTTGATTTCTTTTGTTTGATCACTACATATCACACACATGTATTTTTCGGCCTCCCTCAGATTAGAATGAGTCTGGTGTGTGTCGGTGGTGGTGGGAGGGGCCGATGGCACAGACTGGTTGCCTCGCTTCTGTCAGTGTGCCCCAGGGCAGATGCGGCTATAGTAGTGGTTTATCACCGCAGTGTGAATCTGAATCTAAAATTTGAATCAGAATCATTTTTATTGCCACGTGAGTAACAAAAGTCACCAGAGCTCATGCCACGGCGCCATCTCGTGCATTCTCGAGATCATGGTGGAGTGTTGTCCCCAGTACGCAACATTCTGTCTTTATAAAGTTTATTCTTGTGTGAAAAATATTCCTTGACATGTTTGAATACACACATACTCCTGATTATTATTTCTTGAATATACAGTACACAGTATACAGTATATATATATATATATAAATACGTATTCACCAAACAGGTCTCTTTTGTTGTTTCAATAATATTTTTTTTTCTATACTCTTTTTTTTACGTTTTTACTTGAATTTTGTGTGATTTTATGTGATTTTCCGTTCTCACAATCACCTCCTGGGACCACTTGACATTACTGGCCTTGACGGAGACTTGAGAGGAGTCCAAACAAGCTTAACATCTTTTGCTTTAGCATAATACATAAGAAAATAATGTGTATTCTAGTGCAGGGGTGTCCAAACTTTTAGTAAGAGAGCCAGTATACTTCATCAGACTTGACCTTGGCTGACGACTAGATTTAATGTGGAATGTTGTGACAGAATCATAAAACAAGTGGATTCCAGAGAGTCTGAGAATAACAACCTGGTATAGCCTGACTGTACTGGTGGAGCTGAAGTTGGTTGGATGACACTGTCAAAGTTCCTCAACGGCGACTTTGTGTTTGCAGCAGAGGGCCTCATAAAAGGGCACAGAGGGCCGCAATTGGCTCGCGGGCCTGAGGTTGGACATGCCGGATTTAATGCAAGAAATATATAGTCAGCAGTTGTAGAAAAAAATCAAATGAATAGATTAAAAAGTGGGATTAGTGGGAGATTTTTATTTTAAGTCAAAGCGACTCTTGTCTTCTACTCTTGTAATTTTGCATTCTCAAGATCACGTTTAAGGAACAGAACGAGTCCAAATCCCGCCTCACATTCCGCACACAGCACCGACAGACTCAGGCGTTTCACCCGTAACAAAACACACTGACAAATGTTGCAGAAAACCCGGGTATAAAAAGCTTTCCCCGGCTTCTTTGACAGGCCGCGACGGTCCTTAAACGCTCGGCAACCTGAGATTTTTATAGTAAAATGAGGCTTTCTCTGACAAACACACACAAAATCAGCACAACACAACACACACATAAAAACAGCACAACACACATGATATATTTGCTGGAGAAAATGAGAGTCCTTCATGACAAGCTGCAGAGACATGCACTGGGCACAATTACCATTTCTTAGAGGCGCGGTGAGAGAGAGGACGCACACACACACACACACACACACACACACACACACACACACACACACACCAACACACACACGGTCTCCTGACAGGGTTGTCCGCACTGGGCCTTTGTTAGTTCTGGCTGGATAGGTCGTATTTACAGCAGAGGGAGGAGGTGGCTGGAGCAGGGGGAGAGGCAGAGAGAGAGACATGGACCTCACAAGCTGCAACTGTTTAGACTCAAAAGAATAAAACATTACTCGTTATTTTTGTCCATTAACGACGATCACGGGACTTTTTACTCTGTCATTTCATGTTTAAGAATGTGTCATGATATCCTCAGTGGGAAAGGACTACAAAAAGTGATGAAAATTCAGTTAAAAATCGCAAAAAATTGGCTAAATGCGTGTATTATGGTAATGTAAGCACATTCTGGCTGCATTAAAACAAGATTTGCCAATGGGACGAGAATCTTTTTAGTCTTGTCCCTTTGCTACCACCAGGGGGAGATGTAAAATTTTTTATTTTTTTTGGTCAACATTGAAAATTACCAGCTGCTACATGTTTGTAAAGAACTAATTTTCACCTGAGAAATACAAGCAAAAAATATACATATATGTGAATTATTTTTCTCTAAAAAGTGGAAAACTGCTGAGTGTGATGTCATAGAGGCACACTGACGTCATAGTATCACAGATCTGCTGCTGAGGTTTTGGACAGAAGGGTCGGGGCGACACTCAGGGACCAGAAGGTAAAAGTTTATTATTAATTTTTTGTTCATACTTTTTTTTAAATAATACTTTTATTAATCCATCCATCCATCCATTTTCTACCCTTTAATCCATTTCTGGGTCAGGGGGGTGGCAGTCAGAGATGCCACCCAAGTCTCATAGCACCAGCCCCTCACTGACCCTCTGCAGGTAGTGAGTCCACAGGAGGACGGCTGCTCTCTGAGTGTGAGCATAGCCTTGATCTTTCAGTGGGGGCTTTGGGCAAAGTGGGGTTAAGTGTCTTGCCCAAGGACACAACGGCAGCAGTCATCAGTGGGAGTCGGTGGAGAAGGTGGGAATTGAACCCACGACCTTCAGGCCTGAAGGCCAACGCTCTACCAACTGAGCTACTGTCGCCCCATCATACTTTTATTAATAATACTTTTGTTTTGCCCGAGTGACAAGAATGAGTCAGACCCAAAAGCATCTCTTCAAAACATGTAATACTTATGTGTTTGGTAATTTCTTTTTCACTTTTCTGTATAAAAAGCTGATCATGTGACAAAGGCAAACATTGGAAAAAATAAAAAATAAATTAAAATACTGCTTAAAATAATACAAATAGAAGAAGAAAATATGACTTTGATAAGATTTGTCTGAAAATAAGAAAATAAAACCGGCCCCAAACCACTTATTATTTACTTATTTATTAAACGTTTTTGAGAAATGCTTTTCTAAAATACAGCATCACAAACTTATTTTATCTAAACCACAAGAAAATGTGTCTGGAAATAAGAAAACATAACTTAAAAACATTAAAAACTCACTGCTCTGACTTTTTCTCATTAAACTATTAAAATAATCTCATCACAAACTACAGTCAGGAAAAAATAACTTGTCATTAAAAAAATAAGCATCATTTATGTTATTTTAGTAAATATATCTTTTTTAGTGAAGTATTTTTCAGTTTTGTGAAGAATTAAAACATTTTATTATTTTTTTAGATAAAATAAGTTTGTGATGCTGTATTTTAAGAAAACATTCCTAAAATTGTTTAATAAATAAGTAAATAATACTTGAAATGTGTGTTTTTTGTCTTTTTTTTTGGTCAAGTCATTTGGAGCTATTATTTTATCAATCAATCAATCAATCAAAGTTTATTTGTAGAGCGCCTTTCATACACATGGCAACACAAAGCGCTTCACAGTCCACATCATAAATCATCACACAAAAGATTAAAACACAATTAAAACATTAAAATCACACAAAAGAATAAAACCATTAAAACTTTCAAAATTACACAAGAAATTTAAAAAAATAAATAAATGACAGCAGTGCATTAAAAATGGAGATAAAATCCTTCAGTTGTATGCACAGGCAAACAGAACAGTCTTTAACCTGGATTTGAACATTGACAGAGTAGACGCCTCCCTCACATTTTCAGGGAGATTGTTCCAGATCTTAGCTGCATGGATCTGAAACGCAGCCTCCCCATGTTTGGTTCTCACTCTGGGCACCAGCAGGAGGCCAGTCCCTGTGCTCCTCAGAGTCCGGGCCGGTTCATATGACACCAACATGTCACTAATGTATTCTGGTGCAAGGCCATGGAGAGACTTGTACACAAGCAGAGCCGTTTTAAAATCTATTCTTTGAGCCACAGGAAGCCAGTGCAGAGACCTGAGGACCGGACTAATATGGTCATACTTCCTGGTTCCTGTCAGGACTCTAGCTGCTGCATTTTGGATGTACTGCAGCTGCTTACAGGTCTGTTTGGACAGACCTGTAAGCAGGCCATTGCAGTAGTCTAGCCTGCTGGAGACAAATGCAAGGACAAGAATCTCCAAGTCTGCCCTGGACACTATATTTCTAACTTTGGCAATGTTCTTCAGATGGTAAAAAGCTGTTGATGTTATTGATTTTATGTGGCTATTGAAATTTAGGTCTGAGTCCAGTATTACCCCCAAATTTCTGACCTTGTCTGAAGGAAGTAGGGAGAGAGACTGAAGTTGACAAATGACGCCCTCTCTTTGTTTCTGGGGACCAAAGACAATGATTTCGGTTTTGTCTGTATTTAGCTGGAGGAAATTATTTTGCATCCAGTCACTGATCTGTTGGATACAGTGAAGGAGCAAATCCAGTGGTCCATGTTCTCCTGCAGTCAGTGAGACGTAGATCTGAGTGTCGTCAGCGTAATTGTGGTAGGACACTTTGTTTCTTTGTATTAACTGACCTAACGGCAGCATGTAGAGATTAAATAGGAGAGGTCCCAGGATCGACCCCTGTGGTACACCACAGGTCAGGGCCACATCATCTGAGACGCAGTCTCCAATCTCCACAGAGTACTTCCTATCCTCCAGGTAAGACCTAAACCAGTCTAGGGCTGTGCCAGTGACACCAGCCCAGTCCTCCAGTCTCTGCATGAGGATCTCATGGTCGACAGTGTCGAACGCGGCACTAAGATCTAACATGACCAAAACTGTGACTTTACCTGCATCAGTGTGAAGTCGAATGTCGTTTGTTACCTTCACTAGAGCGGTCTCAGTGCTGTGGTGGGGTCTAAACCCAGACTGGAACATATCAAAAGAATTATTCATTGTTAAAAATTCAGTAAGTTGTTGGGAGGCCACTTTTTCAAGAATTTTTCCAATAAATGGCAGATTCGATATGGGGCGATAATTTTGAAGTCCCGCAGGATCCAGACTGCTCTTTTTTAGGAGAGGTCTTATGACTGCTGTTTTTAGGGCCATAGGAAATGTTCCTGACGACAGAGACATGTTTACTATTTGTGTCAGTGAAGGTAACAAACTGCTCAGGACGGACTTCAGAAATTTAGAGGGCAATATATCCAGGCTACATGTGGAGGAGCTCAAACTCATGATTATCTTTTTGACAGTTTCAGTATCCACAGGTGCAAAGTGAGTTAGCTCAAAAAGCTTCTCTGGCTGTTGCATTGTTATACGTGCTGTGGAGGTGATAGTGTTTTTGATTCCTTGTACTTTGTCATCGAAAAACTGTGCGAACTCATTACACCTAGATTTAGAGGAAAATTCTAGGGGCAACTTTACAGGGGGGTTCGTTAATCTACCAACTGTTGAAAACATAACACGAAAATTGTTACTGCAACCTCCAATAATGTCAGAAAAATACATTTCTCTTGTTCTACGTAGAACCCGGTTAAATTCACCCAACTCATCTTTAAAGATTTCATAATCGCCCTGGAAATTGGACTTTCGCCACTTCCGTTCGGCCCTCCGGCACTCTTGCTTCTGTGCCCTAACAGAGTCTGCCTTAGTCCATGGGGCCTTTTTCTTACTGGTAACTATTTTAACCGTCACAGGAGCAATGGCGTCCAGAACAGTCAGAACACTGGTGGTGACAGAGTTATACAATTCATCAACAGTAGAGCATGGAGTTTTCTCAAAATTTAGCATTCCCATGAACAGTTCACTTGTGTTTTCATGTATGTGTCTTCTTCTAACAGTTGTAAATTCAGCTGGTGGTTTGCTAGCAAAACACATGTCAAAAAATACACAGAAATGATCTGACAAAGCAACATCAACTACATTAACATTTGATACATTAACCCCCTTTGTAATTAGCAGGTCAAGAGTGTGCCCCCTGCTGTGGGTGGGGCCACTCACGTGCTGAATGAAACCAAAGGTCTCAAATACAGAAACCAGCTCCTTTGCATTTCTGTCATCAACATTATCAACATGTACATTAAAATCACCTGTAATAACTAAACTATCAAAATCTGTGCACACGAATGAAAGTAGTTCAGTAAAATGGTCAATAAAATCGCAACATGACTGTGGTGGCCTGTACAGGACAATGAAAAGAGTAGAAGATTGCTTTTGTTCCATTTTAAAAGAAATATACTCAAACGATGAAAAATTTCCAAGGGGCATTCTATGGGAGACAAAGTGCTCTCTAAAAACTGCAGCTATGCCTCCCCCCCTTTTGTTTTCTCGTATTTCGGATTCGAATTTAAAATTGGGTGGTGTTGCTTCTATTAGAACTGCATTTCCTGTATTTTTTAATGTTTTCTGAAATCTTGTCAAAGTCATATTTTATTCTTTAATTTTCAAATTTTTGTTTTTATTTTAACCAGTTTTTTTTACTTATTATCACATATTTTTTCTATATTTTTCAAGCTAGTTTTTCCAGTGTTGTTTTATCTTTCGTGGTTTTTGAAAGTTACGTACCTCAGCTTTAGTTTAATCAACGCTAAATGGCTAAAACGCGGCTCATTTTTCACACATGTGCGAACGTCTCCACATGGATGAGTTTCTGGATCCTAAATGAGTCTGAACCTCGGTCTCTCTGAGTCCCTCTCGGCCCAAACTCGGATCAAACTCAAACATTCATTTTGGAGAAAGGAGTGAATGAGGATTTTTGGGTTTTATTTCCCTCGGCTCCGGCTCAGATCGTCCCCATCGCCGTCGGCAAAACCCTGTCATATAAAAAGGAATTATTAAGGAAATTCTGAACTAATTATGGCACGAATATCGAAGAAACTGAAAATAATTTGGATTTTGTCGATTCTGAATTTCCCAAACTGCAAATTTCAAGGAGAATTGTGGCTTTTCTTGTTTGAGTAAAGACTGAGTTAAAGTTGATTACATCAGGAGTCGTCTGGAAGGATTGAGGCTGTAGACCCAGGACTGAGGCTGTAGACCCAGGACTGAGGCTGTAGACCCAGGACTGAGGCTGTAGATCCAGGACTGAGGCTGTAGATCCAGGACTGAGGCTGTAGACCCAGGACTGAGGCTGTAGACCCAGGACTGAGGCTGTAGACCCAGGACTGAGGCTGTAGACCCAGGACTGAGGCTGTAGATCCAGGACTGAGGCTGTAGACCCAGGACTGAGGCTGTAGATCCAGGACTGAGGCTGTAGACCCAGGACTGAGGCTGTAGACCCAGGACTGAGGCTGTAGATCCAGGACTGAGGCTGTAGACCCAGGACTGAGGCTGTAAATCCAGACTGTAGACCCAGGACTGAGCCTGTAGACCCGCCGATGCAAAGGACCGTTTAATAATAAAATTAACTTTTTGCGCACCTCCGGGAACATATTCTATATAAAGTCTGTGGAAGGTCTCTGTTCACAGACACGCTGCAAAGCTGAATATTGGAGAAGAACTTTACACAAGAAGCCGCTAGCTAAACTCTGTTAGCATTAGAGCCCAGGACATCTGGTGTGAAGACCTCTGCGTCTGAAGACTAGAGAACACTGCATGAAAAGTGTGATTTTCGTCCCTAAGCGGCTCTGTAAATGATTGCAGAAGTTCAGGTAAACGGCTCTTCACAGGGAGGTTTATTTGTGTAGCACAATTCACACACAAGGAAACTCAAAGTGCTGAACAAAAGAAAGCATTAATATAAATAATCACAGTACATTAACACAGATAAATACTTTAGTTGTAGCACAGCTAAAGTGAGACAGGCCTCTTCTCTGACAATGTTTAAAACCAGGTTAAAACTGTTTGGTTTAGCTGTGCATACAACTAAGGGAGTTTATATTTTTATCTTTTTAATGTACTGTGATTATTTAGGGTTTTAATGCTTTCTTATTTTGTTCAGCACTTTGAGTTGCCTTGTGTATGAAATTGTGCTGTACAAATAAACTTGCCTTGCCATCGTACTTCCTGGTTCTGGTCAGGACTTCAGGTGGTGCATTTTGAATGTACTGCAGCTGTTATACAGCTGCAAATGCATGGATAAGAATCTCAAAGTCTGCTTTAGACACTGTTCTTGATTCAGTCGATGTTTAAATAGGAAAAAGCTGCTGTCACGGATTTGATGTGGCTATTAAAATTTACTGATTCTTTTTTGTTTGTTTTTTTCAGCTGCTGGAATTGAGACGGGGTGTGCTCGAAGCTGACGAGGTGGATCTCTGGAAGTCTGCCACTGTAGAGCTAATGTCAGATGAAGAGGAAGGCGTTGTGGACGGTGTGTCTGGGTGGATTGTGAGGTCGCCGTCTTTTAGAAAGCCGGAGCTCTCTGAACTCTGTGTGAAGCTGCAATCCCGGTTAGAGGCGGCGCGGAAGTTCAGAGCCACGCACATTAGACGTCTGTGCTACGGACCTCCCTCGGAAAGAAGGCAGCCAACAGACAACAACCCAGAGGAGGCTTTGCTGTTCACGGACTTGTGATTTATTTTTTTTAAATTAATGTGTGGGCAGATAGCCGTGTGTGTGTGTATAATAAACCTTTTTTAATAAAACTTTCTTTGCATTTTCATATTCCTGGTAGATGTTCATTTCCTCTATAAATGTCGTTGATGGCCTAATAATAGTGTAGAAGCCTACATAAATATAAAGATAAACATATATACATATATAAAGATAAAATATATGCAGCATAATATGAATAAATATATATTTATATTAATATTATTACATTAAATTATGAGGCAGGGTGACCAATAATGACAGATCTGCCAGCCAATCACGAGGGATTATACTTATTTGAAAGTAGTGACTTCATCCAATGAGTAGTTAGCTTTATTTGGCTTGGCCTGGTCACGTGTGATTTTTCAGATAATCACGAGTGTTTTTTGTTTTGTTTGAAAGTAGTGGTATGCCAATGTGAAAAGGGTATTCACGCAGCCGGCCAGCCGCTGCATTCATATGCTAATTAGGGACATTAGCATGGTACGGATGCGGCAGTTTGGAGCTCAGGGCACCCTAACAGCGGGTCTTGAAAACTGCCTGAGATACCCGAAAAAGAGGGTGATTTCTTGCCGTTTAGGGTGACGAAAATCTAACTTTTCATGCAGTGGAATGTGCATCTGGTGAGCGGGGCTTCAGCGTTTCAGCGTCGGTCTGAAAGCACCATTACATTTGGATATATATATTCATTTCCAAAAGTAAGACATCGTCCTTTGTCCTAAACAGATTCCTTTCTCTGACACACTGCCTCCGTGTTTATTCCTGGTGTATTCCTGGTGTACTCCTGATGTATTCCTGGTGTTTTCCTGGTGTATTCCTGGTGTATTCCTGGTGTATTCCTGATGTATTCCTGGTGTATTCCTGGTGTATTCCTGGTGTTTTCCTGGTGTTTTCCTGGTGTATTCCTGGTTTGATTCGGCCTCTCTGGTTGTCCACACACTGCACACTTGAGAGAAATAAGTGACTTGTGGAACTTTTTGGAGCCATACATTTTTTTTATTTTTTTTTGCAGAATGTGTAAAATGTGGTAAAAAAAAGAGAGAGTCCGTGAGAGGAGGTGAAGTGACACCTGGGCTCATCGGAGGCGACAGCGGCTGATTAAAATAGTACGAGCCCGAGACCAAGACAGGGCGGAGAGAGGACCGCGACGAGCCCGAATACAGCTGTCAAAAGTATTCAGATAATTCAGGTCATGGAACGATGAGGATCAGAAGGAAACGCAGAGGATTTTGAACGGATTTCTCCAACAATGGACTTAGAATTAGTCTTTTCAATTCAATGTATTTTCTCACAGGCCTAAATCACAACAGTCGTTATCGGACTTTACCAAACTGTTGATCTTGAAAAATGCTAAAATGAAAGGTTAAATAGCGGATTTAATCTTAATTCGAGCACATTCTGACTGAGCCTTAAACCAAGATTTTTCCAACGGGACAAAGCAAAATGATCTTGTTGATTCAAAAAAAAAAACAACTGCTAAAAAAAAAATAGAATAAAAACCACTCGAATCAAGCATTAATGACTTCATATGTTATAATTTTTTGCAGTGTACAGTCTGACACATGTAGGATTGTCAGAATGAGCTCCTAGTGCCTCAAGTAAAGAAGAACTTACAACCACAACTGTAAAAATATGAGTAAGATTTGCTTAAATGGAGTAGTTTTTTATTTTAATCTGACACATTCTGACTGTGGTAAATATTCTCCAACACCATTTTGCTTTGTCCCAGTGGAAAATCTTGATTTAAGGCTGAGTCAGAATGTGCTCAAATCAAGATTAAAAACCACTGGATTTAAGCATTTATTACAACATCATTTTGCATTTTTCCATTTTAGAATCTGCTCAAAGAATCAACATTTATGGACATTAGTCATATCAAGATCAACAGTTTGGTAAAGTCCGATAACGACTGTTGGGATTTAGGCCTGTGCAAAAATACGTTGAATTGAAAAGACTAATTCTGAGTTCATTTGGGGAAAAATCAGTCTCTCAAAATCCTCTGCATTTCCTTCAGATCCTCATTTACTTAATCGTTCCATGACCTGAATTATCGGAATACTTTTGACAGCTGTACAGTATTCGGGCTCGTCGCGGTCCTCTCTCTGCTCTGTTTTGGTCTCTGGTCATTCCAAGAGAGACGTTTCTTGTATCTTTTGAAAACCAGATTATTTTGCTTTGTCCCATTGAAATCTTGTCCGAACATTCTAGTCTGAATATGTTAAAATTAAGAAACATTTTGCAAATTTTTTGTATTGTTTTTGAGTCAAAAAGAGAGAAGCGTTTTGGATTTTGAAAGGTTTGAAGGAGGGTTTTGTTTGTAGTTTTCTGTCGTGCTGCTAGCTTGTTGGGTTTTTTTTTTTCGTACTGCCGTGTAACCGGTGATGACAACACTGACATTTCCCCTCCGTGGTAAAAACAAAGG
>OZ035825.1:47688665-47725129 GCA_964034765.1 Knipowitschia caucasica
ATGAAAAGGGGAATCAATGGACTCCCAGGGCTTAAAATGGCGGCCTAATTGCACCCAGGTGTGTAGGTGTGGGAGGGCGGGGCCAGAAGAGGGGTGTGTTTGAGGGATTTCTCACATGTGACCTAAATCCGAAAGGAAAAACCACAAATGCCCTCCGTCTAATTCGAGTTGTTTTGTAAAGAGGAATGGGCTGAACTTTCTGTGTGCACATCTCATAGAATAAAACTTGCTGCTAGAATTATTCAGGCTGAGGCAAAGATTCACTTTCCAGCAGGACAAGGACCCAAAACACAAAACTAAATCTACAATGAAATGGTTTAAAACAAAACATACAGTGGGGCAAAAAGTATTTAGTCAGCCACCGATTGTGCAAGTTCTTCCAATTAAAATAATGACAGAGGTCTGTAATTTTCATCATAGGTTCACTTCAACTGTGAGAGACAGAATGTGGGAAAAAAAATCAGGAATTCACATTGTAGAATTTTTAAAGAATTTATTTGTAAATTATGGTGGAAAATAAGTATTTGGTCAAAAACAGAAATTTAACTCAATGGAAGGCGGTTTTGGCTCAAAATCTCACGATACAAGGCCCCATTCATTCTTTCCTTAACACGGATCAGTCGTCTGACTTAGCAGAAAAACAGCCCCAAAGCATGACGTTTCCACCCCCATGCTTTATACCAAACAGTTCTACTTTGGTTTCATCTGACCACATGACATTCTCCCAATCCTCTGCTGTATCATCCATGTGCTCTCTGGCAAACTTCAGACGGTGTTTGTGTGTGTCTATTTGTGTGTGTGTCTTTGGATGTGTGTGTTTGTGTCCATCGTGTGTGTCTATTTGTGTGTGTGTGTGTGTGTAGTGGACTCAGCCGTGTTGCGTGTCTCCGCGTCACACCAGGATCAGTGTCAGCTCCGACAGCCTCCACGCACCACACTCCCTGATCTCGGTCTCGCGTCTGTTCCAGCGACACTTTCTCTGTTTTATCCGAGCTGAAAAAACAAAACTTCTGCGACTGGTTCCACTGTGACCCTTAAACATGATCTTGAGAACATTTTAAGTTTGTATTTCATGTTTTAAAATCCCCGGTATCTGCAAATGAGACATGCTTTGTGCGATCTGCAAAGAGCAACACCGACACAGGGAGAACATGCAAACTCCTCTCAGAAAGGCCCCGTTTGCAGGTGGAATCAAAAAAGTAACACTAACGAATGTCCTAATTACATAAGAGCGCCTCCTTGTGTCCGAAGTATGAAAAACACCATTTTAAAAAGTAAATCATTGTGTGAGATTTTCCTGCAGAGGTTTCAAGTTCTTATCACCGTAAATATTTTGTAACACTTTTCGCTTTTTCAAATCCCAAAATCACCCCTTTAATGGATTTGTATCTCTCTCTCTCTTTCTATGTCTGTCTCTCTCTCTCTCAGTGTTTATCTCCCTCCCTCTCTCTCTTTGTCTCTTTCTCTCTCTGTCTGTGTATCTCTCCTCTCTGTCTCTCTCCCTCTCTCTCTCTCTCTCTGTCTGTCTGTCTGTGTGTGTGTCTCTCTCTCTCTCTGTCTGTCTGTCTCTCTGTGTCTTTCTGTCTGTCTCTCTCTGTCTGTGTGTGTGTCTCTCTCTCTGTCTGTCTCTCTCTCTGTCTGTCTGTCTCTCTGTGTCTTTCTGTCTGTCTCTCTCTCTGTCTGTATGTGTGTCTCTCTCTCTGTCTCTCTCTCTCTCTGTCTGTCTCTCTCTCTCTGTCTGTCTCTCTCTCTCTGTCTGTGTCTCTCTCTCTCTGTCTGTGTCTCTCTCTCTCTCTCCCTCTCTCTCTCTCTCCTTCTCTCTCTCTCTCCCTCTCTTTTTCCCTCTCTCTCTCTCTCTCCTTCTCTCTCTCTCTCTCCCTCTCTTTTTCCCTCTCTCTCTCTCTCTCTCTCTCCGTCTCTCTCTCTCAAAAAGTATGTCTGGAACAGTGGAACTTTTCTTCCCACTGTTAACGTCGTATTATATGAAGCACAGGGACTGGCCTCCTGACTCTGAGGAGCAGCATTTCAGATTTATGCAGCTAAAACCAGAATCAGAATAATCTTTTTTTAATATACTGTGATTATTTATGATTTTTACGCCTTTTGTGGTGGTTTCTATCTTATTTTCTTCAGCGTTTTGAGTTTACCTTGTGTATGAACTGCCTCTCCCCAGTCCCAACTAAAACACAAATGACCGGTCTTCAGGTTGGGGGGCCTCGTCCGTCTGCACACTGTGGGATCTGTAAAAAAAGACACCGTGAGGAGATGTAAAACAAGCGCGCCTCCCAGACCACCTGGGACGCCCCGGAGTAGTCAATTTAACGCATCACTTCCCCACATCCAGTCCATTTGTGGCCAGGCTCGGGGTGCAGGCAGTGAGGGGACATTAGCCTGACGTGCTCGGAGATTGGACTGGGGACGAGAGTGGCAGCTGACTCAAATCACTGCGTGTGGAAAATATGACGTGTCTGATCTGAAGCTGTGATGGAAAAAAACTGTGATTTAAGTTGCCTTGTGTATGAACTGTGCTTTACAAATAAACTTGCCGTGTTGATTTAACCAGTCTCTTTCTCTGTCTCTCTCTATCTCTTTCTCTGTCTCACTCTCTCTGTGTTTCTCTCCCTGTCTCTCTCTCTCTCTGACTCTCTTTCTGTCTCTGTCTCCCTGTCTCTCTCTTGCTCCCCCCCTCCCTCTCTCTCTCTCTCTCTCTCTGGTCTCTCTGTCTTTTTCTGTCTCTCTCTGGTCTCTTACTGTCTCTCTCTCTCCCTCGCTCCACCTCCCCTCCTCTCCCTCTCTCTCTCCCTCTCTCTCTTTCTCTGTCTCTCATAATAAAAATAATAATAATGCATTGGTTTTATATAACGCTTTTCAGGACACTGAAAGTCTTTTCATGTGTCATTATTCTTAGTGACTACTGTAGTCACAGCTGCCCTGGGGCACTCTGACAGAAGCGAGGCAACCAGTCTTTGCCATCAGCCCCTCCCACCACCACCAACCGTTCACACACACACCAGACTCAACAGTTTACTTTACAGCTGCAGCCGTCCCACTGTGGCACCTGGTGATCCCAGAGGTCTCCCATCACAGTATTAACCAGGCCATGCACTGCTTAGTTTCAGAGGTCTGCTGGGATCTGGCTTTCATCTGCAGGTAGATGGCCACAGTATTTCCCTGTCTCTCTCTCTATCTCTCTCTCTGTCTCTCTCTGGTCTCTCTCTCCGTCTCTCTTTGTCTCTCTCTGTCACTCTCTCCGTCTCTCTCTTTGTCTCTCTCTCTGTCTCCCTGTCTCTCTCTCTCTCTCCCCCCCTCTCTCTCCCTCTCTCCCTGTCTCTCTCTCTCTACCCCCCTCTCTCTCTGTCTCTCTCTCTACCCCACCCCCTCCACCCTCTCTCTCTCTCTCTGACTTGTTTGTTGCCGTGGCCGACAGTTGCCAAGGCGCTGGGAATGCGGTAAACTTCTGGGGCAAAAGCTGAATCTCTTCTTTTTTTCCGTGATTAAATACCAACTTTTGACACTTTAGCCGGAGCCGCTGCGTGTCACCGAGAGACGCAGTTATTTGTGTGTTTTCTGAAGGCTCCTCGCCGCCTCAGAGCTCGATGCATATGTATAGAAGCACCGGGAGAGGAGGAAGATGAGGAGGGGAGCCGTCTGCCGAGGCACAATACTGTGGGAGAAGAATAATAATTGTACCTGGACATTTGAGATAGTTTGTGTGTGTTTTTGTGTGTGTGTTTTTGTGTGTTTGTTTTTGTGTGTGTTTTTTCCGTCCCCAAAGCAAACAAAATCATTTCAATGTGTTTCTGTAAAGGCCTAAATCACAACAGACGACTTTTTTTTTTGCAGACGACTTTTTTTCCGGACTTTTCGAGACAGAAAACAACAGAAAATAATAATAATAATTATGCGTTTTATTTATGCAAACAGGTCTCCAGGTAAAATACACAATCTGCAGGTTAAAAACACAATCAGAAAATTATTCAGTTCAAATCAAGTTTAAACCTGAATCTGGACTTTTCCATATAAATACATTTCTATCTTGTAAAAGTAAAATGTTGAAAAGAAATTAGAATTGGAATAATTTTATTGCCTTTGTAAGTAACAGGAAGTTTTGGCAAAGTTTGTTATTTATCGATTTATTTCAGCCAGGCAAACTCGGGGAAACACAGTCGTTATTAGCATAAAAAACATACCAAAAAAAAAATTGGAAAAACTATTTTACACATTTATTCTACTTCAAACTCAACTTTATTTTCTTACAACGGACCATGTTTTTATTCTTTATTTTTTTACATTTTCTTTTTCTTTAAATCCCTTTAAAGATTGTATTTTGCTCATCCCAAAACCTGAACCTCATTACAGTGAACTTAAACACAAATTGTACATCTTTCAAATGGCCATGTGTCTGCGTTATTCTTTCGCTATTAACACAATGTCATCATTTGACTAGTCAGCTCGACTTTGACTTCAGTGACGGATAAGTCAACCTGAAAAAATCTCTAGTCGTTAATGCCCTAGTTCACGGAGCTGCGCCATAAGTTTATCTTAATATCAAAAGGTACTTTGGCATTGGCGAACGCGTTATTTCATTTCATTTCATTTCATTTAATAGTTTATTTGGATAGGGACGATACACATTAATCAACATTGCTGTAAATGTGTCAGTATTAGCTAACAGCTAGTTTCCAACTGTAGTCCCTAGGCAAGGTGTGAAATGCCATCAAAGTGCACTGCAAAAAATTACAATTACATTACAATACATTATATCACTTGACAATATAGAGTAACTAGTTAAAACATTTCAGTCTAAAACACGTAATTAAAACATATAAAAGCAAGTAATACATCATGAGTGGTTACAATCTTGATTGTCCAATAACCAGGCTTTCAACGTATGTTTAAAAGTCCTGTGTGTGGTGCTATTTTTTATATGGACTGGGATTGTGTTCCAAAACTGAACGGCGCGCACCGAGAAAGCTGATTGGCCAAAGGAACTTTTTCTCAGTGGGACGAGAAAATTATTAGAGGCAGCAGATCTGGTGTTTCTGCTGCTCTGCTTAAAAAAAATAGATAGTGGGGGTGGGGCCAGACCATTTAAGATTTTAAAAACCAGAAGACCATCTTGAAATCTTACCAGGTTTTCCCAGCTGAGCATCTTATATTTGGCCAAGATGCTACAGTGGTGATGCCGGAAAGGTTTCCTATCCAGGACTTTTAACGCCTGTTTGTAGACAGACTGGATAGGCTTCAGGGCTGTCTTGCATCCCTGTGACCAGCTGGTAACACAGTAGGTAAGATGCGGCATTATCATCGAATTGAAAAATAAAATGGCAGATTCCTGGTTTAAGTTACTTCTGATGATTTTAAAGTTTGCTAAATTTAGCTTTACTATTCGGTTTACTTTCTTTACCTGTTTCTTGAAAGAAAAATGACAGTCTATGGCAACACCCAGATATGTGTATTGTGTCACTACATTTATTGTGTTACCAGCAATACACACACTGGGGTTTGGTGAATTAGAATTTTGTTTAGAAAAAAACATACATTCTGTTTTTTTCAAAAGCAACACTTGTTTACAGTCATGTTAGCAACACTTGTTTACAGTCACGTTAGCAGCACTTGTTTACAGTCACGTTAGCAGCACTTGTTTACAGTCACGTTAACAGCACTTGTTTACAGTCACGTTAGCAACACTTGTTTACAGTCATGTTAGCAACACTTGTTTACAGTCACGTTAGCAACACTTGTTTACAGTCACGTTAGCAGCACTTGTTTACAGTCACGTTAGCAACACTTGTTTACAGTCACGTTAACAGCACTTGTTTACAGTCACGTTAGCAGCACTTGTTTACAGTCACGTTAGCAACACTTGTTTACAGTCACGTTAACAGCACTTGTTTACAGTCACGTTAGCAACACTTGTTTACAGTCACGTTAGCAACACTTGTTTACAGTCACGTTAGCAGCACTTGTTTACAGTCACGTTAACAGCACTTGTTTACAGTCACGTTAACAGCACTTGTTTACAGTCACGTTAGCAGCACTTGTTTACAGTCACGTTAGCAACACTTGTTTACAGTCACGTTAACAGCACTTGTTTACAGTCACGTTAACAGCACTTGTTTACAGTCACGTTAGCAACACTTGTTTACAGTCACGTTAGCAGCACTTGTTTACAGTCACGTTAGCAGCACTTGTTTACAGTCACGTTAACAGCACTTGTTTACAGTCACGTTAGCAGCACTTGTTTACAGTCACGTTAACAGCACTTGTTTACAGTCACGTTAGCAACACTTGTTTACAGTCACGTTAGCAGCACTTCTTTACAGTCACGTTAGCAACACTTGTTTACAGTCACGTTAGCAACACTTCTTTACAGTCACCTTAGCAGCACTTGTTTACAGTCATGTTAGCAGCACTTGTTTACAGTCACGTTAGCAACACTTGTTTACAGTCACGTTAGCAACACTTGTTTACAGTCACGTTAACAGCACTTGTTTACAGTCATGTTAGCAACACTTGTTTACAGTCACGTTAGCAACACTTGTTTACAGTCATGTTAGCAGCACTTGTTTACAGTCACGTTAGCAGCACTTGTTTACAGTCACGTTAGCAACACTTGTTTACAGTCACGTTAGCAACACTTCTTTACAGTCATGTTAGCAACACTTGTTTACAGTCACATTAGCAACACTTGTTTACAGTCACGTTAGCAACACTTGTTTACAGTCACGTTAGCAGCACTTCTTTACAGTCACGTTAGCAACACTTGTTTACAGTCACGTTAGCAACACTTCTTTACAGTCACCTTAGCAGCACTTGTTTACAGTCACGTTAGCAGCACTTCTTTACAGTCACGTTAGCAGCACTTGTTTACAGTCACGTTAGCAACACTTGTTTACAGTCACGTTAGCAACACTTGTTTACAGTCACGTTAGCAGCACTTCTTTACAGTCACGTTAGCAGCACTTGTTTACAGTCATGTTAGCAGCACTTGTTTACAGTCATGTTAGCAGCACTTGTTTACAGTCATGTTAGCAGCACTTGTTTACAGTCATGTTAGCAGCACTTGTTTACAGTCACATTAGCAGCACTTGTTTACAGTCACATTAGCAACACTTGTTTACAGTCACGTTAGTAGCACTTGTTTACAGTCACGTTAACAGCACTTGTTTACAGTCACGTTAGCAGCACTTGTTTACAGTCATGTTAGCAACACTTGTTTACAGTCACGTTAGCAACACTTGTTTACAGTCACGTTAGCAGCACTTGTTTACAGTCACGTTAGCAGCACTTGTTTACAGTCACGTTAGCAGCACTTGTTTACAGTCACGTTAGCAACACTTGTTTACAGTCACGTTAGCAGCACTTGTTTACAGTCACGTTAGCAACACTTGTTTACAGTCACGTTAACAGCACTTGTTTACAGTCACGTTAGCAGCACTTGTTTACAGTCACGTTAGCAACACTTGTTTACAGTCACGTTAGCAGCACTTGTTTACAGTCACGTTAGCAGCACTTGTTTACAGTCACGTTAGCAGCACTTGTTTACAGTCACGTTAACAGCACTTGTTTACAGTCACGTTAGCAACACTTGTTTACAGTCACGTTAGCACACTTGTTTACAGTCACGTTAGCAGCACTTGTTTACAGTCACGTTAGCAGCACTTGTTTACAGTCACGTTAGCAGCACTTGTTTACAGTCACGTTAGCAGCACTTGTTTACAGTCACGTTAGCAGCACTTGTTTACAGTCACGTTAGCAGCACTTGTTTACAGTCACGTTAGCAGCACTTGTTTACAGTCACGTTAACAGCACTTGTTTACAGTCACGTTAGCAGCACTTGTTTACAGTCACGTTAACACACTTGTTTACAGTCACGTTAGCAACACTTGTTTACAGTCACGTTAGCACACTGTTTACAGTCAGTTAGCAGCACTTGTTTACAGTCACGTTAACAGCACTTGTTTACAGTCACGTTAGCACACTTGTTTACAGTCACGTTAGCAACACTTGTTTACAGTCACGTTAGCAGCACTTGTTTACAGTCACGTTAGCAGCACTTGTTTACAGTCACGTTAGCAGCACTTGTTTACAGTCACGTTAGCAGCACTTGTTTACAGTCACGTTAGCAACACTTGTTTTACAGTCACGTTAGCAGCACTTGTTTACAGTCACGTTAACAGCACTTGTTTACAGTCACGTTAGCAACACTTGTTTACAGTCACGTTAGCAACACTTGTTTACAGTCACGTTAGCAACACTTGTTTACAGTCATGTTAGCAACACTTGTTTACAGTCACGTTAGCAACACTTGTTTACAGTCACGTTAGCAGCACTTGTTTACAGTCACGTTAACAGCACTTGTTTACAGTCACGTTAACAGCACTTGTTTACAGTCATGTAAGCAACACTTGTTTACAGTCACATTAGCAACACTTGTTTACAGTCACGTTAGCAACACTTGTTTACAGTCACGTTAGCAACACTTGTTTACAGTCATGTTAGCAGCACTTGTTTACAGTCACGTTAGCAGCACTTGTTTACAGTCACATTAGCAGCACTTGTTTACAGTCACGTTAGCAACACTTGTTTACAGTCACGTTAGCAACACTTCTTTACAGTCACCTTAGCAGCACTTGTTTACAGTCACGTTAGCAACACTTCTTTACAGTCACGTTAACAGCACTTGTTTACAGTCACATTAGCAACACTTGTTTACAGTCACGTTAGCAACACTTGTTTACAGTCACGTTAGCAGCACTTCTTTACAGTCACGTTAGCAACACTTGTTTACAGTCACGTTAGCAGCACTTCTTTACAGTCACGTTAGCAACACTTGTTTACAGTCACGTTAGCAACACTTGTTTACAGTCACGTTAGCAGCACTTGTTTACAGTCACGTTAGCAACACTTCTTTACAGTCACGTTAACAGCACTTGTTTACAGTCACGTTAACAGCACTTGTTTACAGTCACGTTAGCAACACTTGTTTACAGTCACGTTAGCAGCACTTGTTTACAGTCACGTTAACAGCACTTGTTTACAGTCACGTTAACAGCACTTGTTTACAGTCATGTAAGCAACACTTGTTTACAGTCACGTTAGCAGCACTTGTTTACAGTCATGTAAGCAACACTTGTTTACAGTCATGTTAGCAGCACTTGTTTACAGTCACGTTAGCAACACTTGTTTACAGTCATGTTAGCAACACTTGTTTACAGTCACGTTAGCAGCACTTGTTTACAGTCACGTTAACAGCACTTGTTTACAGTCACGTTAACAGCACTTGTTTACAGTCACGTTAGCAGCACTTGTTTACAGTCATGTTAGCAACACTTGTTTACAGTCACGTTAGCAACACTTGTTTACAGTCACGTTAGCAGCACTTGTTTACAGTCACGTTAGCAGCACTTGTTTACAGTCACGTTAGCAGCACTTGTTTACAGTCACGTTAACAGCACTTGTTTACAGTCACGTTAACAGCACTTGTTTACAGTCACGTTAACAGCACTTGTTTACAGTCACGTTAGCAGCACTTGTTTACAGTCACGTTAACAGCACTTGTTTACAGTCACGTTAGCAGCACTTGTTTACAGTCACGTTAACAGCACTTGTTTACAGTCACGTTAGCAGCACTTGTTTACAGTCACGTTAGCAGCACTTGTTTACAGTCACGTTAGCAACACTTCTTTACAGTCACGTTAGCAGCACTTGTTTACAGTCACGTTAGCAACACTTCTTTACAGTCACGTTAGCAGTGCTTGAATACGGTCATGTTAGCAAAACTTGTTTACAGTTAGCAGCACTTGTTTACAGTCATGAGAGAATGAGAACTCAGGCTGGAGGTATATGTCCACACGTTCTGTGTCGCCCATGGCCAATACTGGTTGTTGTATATTTTAACTATGCAGATGTGAATATTGGCTGACCCTGATTTGAACTGTCTTTTCCTAAAGCAAAAAGACCTGGTTTCCCCATGTTCCTTTGTTAGTCCAAAGTGCATGGGTGAGTTAATGATAGGTAATCTGGGGGGGGATTCTGCTAATCCTGAAGGAGGAGGGGGACCCAGAGAGCCTTCTGCCTTATCTCAAAGAAGTAATAAATTTGGGGAGTGGTAGTGTGTGTGAATGATTCTGTTTAAGGTACGGCAGACAGAGGGGAAATGATGGAAGAGGCTGGGCCCAAGTCCTGCCTGATACGACACGCCCCCTGCTTCCTGAACATGGACTGATAATGCTCTGGCTTGAGAGGACACAGGAGAATGAGCCGAGGGCGAGCCAGGGACATGCATAGTTTTAGGAGCCCTCTTTGTTGGAATTTCTGTATCTGATTGTAAAGATAATTAAATACAGATGTTAAAACTTGGAGATCTGTTGTCATGCCTCTGCATCAACTCGAACACGTCAGTCAAGGGAATTATTGACTTCATTGTTTAGTCCAGGTTTACCTCCTGTTTTAGCTCTTCAGTATACTCGCTAGACCGCTAGTGTCCCTGTGACCACTTAGCGGCTCTCTGATTGGTCGCTGCACGTGTGGCTGGTGGAAAAAGTTCAGCAATGTCCATCTCCTGCCTGTGTCGAGTTGCTGCTCCTGCGTCCCTACTGTGCAGGCCGTGACCATAGACTGTATATGGTCACGGGCGGCACGGTGGCTGAGTGGATAGCACTCTCGCCTCTCAGCAAGAAGGTCCTTGGTTCGAATCCCGGCCGGACAAGGGCCTTTCTGAGTGGAGTTTGCATGTTCTCCCCGTGTCTGCGTAGGTTTCCTCCGGGTGCTCCGGTTTCCCCTACCACTAAAAATATGTACAATAGGTCTGGCATGTGCCTCCTGTTCGGCGACCCCGCTCCCATCTCTGTGTGGAGTGAGAGACAAATGCCCAATAAATAACCATTGTAAACCGCTTTGTGACTCTGGTCTGTAAAAGGCGGTATATAAATAAAGCTTACTTACTTACTTACTTACTATTAATGGACAGAGTCACGCCTATCTCCGCCGTTCTAACTAAAGGGCCAAAAAATGTGCTCTACTGGAGCAATCCAAAATGGCCGCGAGTGGTCCCGCCCACAAGAAAATTGTGAAAAAACGCATCTGCGCATGCGTCAGCCGCAGCTCCATTCATTTGAACGAGAGACTTCAAAAATTCACAGCAAGTAAACTAGAGTGGACCAAAACACCCCCCTCAGCATTGACACACATGTGGAACGGAGCTTTGGGACAAGAGCCAACTTTTGGTCCATCCTGTAAAGACGTTTTTGAGAGGTCTAATTCTTCTTCCGGGTCCAACCCCCATCGGCCCGGGGTAGTATTGCAGCATCAGCGCACGTCATTTTGGCCACTTTTGAGCCGGGACCCGCCCCCACTGGCCGTGACGCACATGCAATTCCACACTTGAACGGACGTCACCATTGACTTTGCATTGAAAGTCGCCACAGCGCTGTGACCCGTCCTGCTCCACCCAGAGGCTCCTCCACCTCTGCTGCTGTGACCCGTCCTGCTCCACCCAGAGGCTCCTCCACCTCTGCTGCTGTGCATGGAAAACATAAGTAAATATTTGTCAGTTTTTGTTGGACTATCTTACATTAGCTACATTCCAGAAAAGCAATATATTACAGTATTTACATTACTTGAACCATTTACATTTGAATCAGAAACATAGATTATAAAACCATGGGTTTCTGTTTGCTTTTGTGTCACAGAAATAACCAGATCTTGCACTCGGAGAGCACATACCCCGCCAACACAAAAGGAGTAATGAAGGTAAGGTCTATAAACAATCTAAAACATTTAAAACAAACACTGTGGAATGTGTGTTGAATTTGAGATGGTTTGCATCTCAACACTGAAATTTCTCCACTGTGAGACGAATAAAGGTTAATCTTATCTTATCTTGGATGTTTCTTTATTTTAATTGAAAGATAAAATTAAGAAATAAATTGCAATTCTAATCAGAGACACACGGATTTCCCTCTCCACACACACTTCCTCCAGCTCATCAGGGGCAATCCTGAGGCGGTCCCAGCGGAGAGACACGATCTGTCTTTGTCCCGGGTCCTGGCATCCCAAACACATGCCCGAGCCACCTGAAATGGTTCCTCTCCATGTGGAGAAGCAGCGGCCCTTCTCCGAGCTTCTCCCATGTGGCATCTGATCTCCATGGGATCATACAAGCCCCAACCCCAGACCTGGCCTCAGGGTGTGCCATACGGTTCTCTCACATTTTCAGGGAGATTGTTCCAGATTTGACAAATAATCCTCTCTCTTTGTTTCGGGTTTTGTCTGCGTTTAGCTGAAGGAAGTTGTTTTGCATCCACTCACTGATCTGTTGGATACAGTGAAGGAGTGAGCCCACTGGTCCATGTTCTCCTGCAGTCAGTGAGACATAGATCTGAGTGTCGTCTGCATAGTTATGATAGGACACTTTGTTTCTGCGTATTAACTGACCTAACGGCAGCACGTAGAGATTGAACAGAAGAGGTCCCAGGATCGACCCCTGTGGGGCTCCACAGGTCAGGGCCATATGATCTGAGACACAGTTTCCAATCTCCACAAAGTACTTCCTGTCTTTAAGGTGAGACTTAAAACAACTTAGGACGGAGCCAGCGGACCACCCAAGAGACAGAGACTAGAGGACCACCCAGTCCTCTAGTCTCTGTACAAGGATCTCATGGTCGATGGTCGACAGTGTCGAATGCGGCACTCAGATCCAACATGACTAAAACTGAGACTTTACCTGCGTCAGTGTTAAGTCGAGTGTTGTTTGTTACCTTATTATTATTGTGCTGAGGAATGAAATGTTGACGTTGTTGTTTTTACTTGTTTTCTCACAGATTACAATAATAAAGAGAGGTCGCTTCCTAATGACTGTAAACTATGATCAGCAAGTGTTCCAACAGTCGACTGTCCTGGATCTGAAGAAGTCCATAGAAGAAAGAGAAGGCTGCTCAGGTAGACACAGGATGGATCTACCCACAGCACCTGAAACCATCTGGAACATTCTCGTCTTGACATTTGTTAAAGAACGATTACATCATAATAACCCTGTTTGTTATACTCGTGTATAAGGGTCGTCAACTGAAGGATGAAGATCTGCTCTCTGACGTCATCTTTGAAAAGAATCCAATCATACATTGGCTCATGAGAGTTCATGCTGCAGGATATGAACCGGGTCTGGGCGAGAGAGAGGGACGGAACCTGAGTCTGGACCGTTTGGCTGATTTTGATCGATCTGAAAACAAACCTTCAGGTGGATGTAGCGGAGAATGACTTGAGGCGGGGTCAGAAGCAGACATGGCCCTGGGATATTTTATTCCAGTCTCCGAGTTCTTACAAAAGTTCCTTAAGAGTTTTCCCAGACTGGATGCAAACCGGGTCTGCAGGACATTGTAGGACAATCTACGTCATGGTAAAAGACGCCAACTCATGTTCAAGTCCAGACAACATAGAGAAGCCATGGTTGGCAGCCCGGTCTTAGCCATCCGTAAACTCCAGTCATGTACATTACAGTTGAATCCCATCCGACCAATCAGAGAGCACGGGACACACTGCTCGAGAACACATGCCTCCAGCCTGAGTCCTCATTTCCCCATGACTGTAAATAAGTGCTGCTAATGTGTTACACTACACTACCGGCACTACAAATGTATTTATTTAGGTTAAAAAAACGACAAAAAAACAATCAATAATCATCAATATTGACCGATATGAATCACTTATATAGTCATTTCTGTACTTTAGAAGTTTATGATTAATAGTTTATATAGCAGAGGATATATCCGGAATAAACTATAGTAATAATAATACAGTGACAAGTGAATTATCAGAACAGTTTTTTATTGTGAAAATAATATCAATAATGTCAAATTGTAAAGTATAAAGTATCAAATGGAGTGGATTTTGGATGCTTCTGATTTCACCATCTGCTGTAGGATCCAGTGTACATCCAATCCACTTTATTTCTATAGCACATTTAAACAACAGAACAGCTCCAAAGTGCTGCACAAAAAAAAAGTACACAAAAAACTCCATGTAGCTCAACCAGTCAATAAAATAGAATAAAAAATATTCATCACAAATGGTATAAATAATTTAAATAGGAAATAAATAATCAATTTATAAAATCAATAAAAACACTAACAAGATAAAATAAAGCAGAATTAATAACAATAAATAGGTAAAAGTGAATAAATAAATTAAAAATATAAATAGACACAGGGACCACACAACTCACGCGGTGTTAAAAGCCAGAGAATAAAAGTGGGTTTTAACCCTTTAAGCGCCAAAGTCGCAATATTGCGACAAGCAACATTGCTCACTTAAACAGGCTGTGTCTAAAAATGTGGTGCAGAATCTTGTTAATACTTTTTTACCAGGGGTTAGTGGACATGTGTGCCTGTAATATGAGCAGCATTTGTGGGTGTGGTTACATTGAAAGTTTTTGAGTAAATTGAGTTTGTAAAACACCTGCGGCGCAGCGGCGCGGAGGCGAAGCAGCAGCGGTAGAGCTGAGAGAAGCGAGAGCAGAGCAGAGGGAGAGAGTGTTTTTTTATTTTACTCACGAGGTCTTTAGTACCAGAGAAGTACTTGGTCTGGTACTGGCTCACTCAGATTCAGAGGAGGAAGACACACAGGTGTCCAGTGAAGCAGACACGGACATTATTGGTGACGGGGAGACCGCGCTCCATAGTCCACAATCAGCCCCAGTACAGCGGCTGCTTGTCCTCCGTGTGGCCGCGGTAGAAGCATTCTGTGAACGCCAAGCAGGGGCTGGGGTCGAGGGGACAGGGGGATCATAACACCGGGCATGTGGGAGAAAGTAGCCGGGGTAGACATCCACGGGGAACACGGGAGACGCGGGAGAAGTCGCGGGAAAAAAACACATCGCTAATCGCGTTCACTGCCTTTACCAACAGCGATGATGAGGATGAAGGCAGTTCTTGAGAGAAAATAATCCACAAAAGTGGATCAGAAGTGTTGAAGAGCCTGTTGTTTCTTGTTGAGACGATCTGACAAGTTCTGAGCCCATTCATTTCATCTCTCTGTTTCTAAACCATAAATCCAGGAGCCTCATTTCCACCGAGAAAAATAGTAAGCCCACCACTTCTTTGAAAGGGAAATATTGAAACCAAACTCCAGATTTCATGACTGTAAACTATAAAGAGAGCTGTCTTGATCACTGAAGGTCTTTGAAAATAATACAATTCCATATGGCCGCGAACCAGTGCTAAAACATTATCTATAATCTGGATCAGGGAATTTATTTCTATCCCAAATTCATTTCATACTAAAGATATTTCACACTGACTGTTTATAGTATTCCCTGATCTAAAAAAAACTCCCAAACTACAGCTTTTTGAAGTTTTTATACAATAATTAACATTTTCCAAAATGGCCGCCACCTTGATGACGTCACAATATGCAAATTAGATGACGAATCAACTTCCATCCCAAAGTTTGGTTCAAACTGAAGATATTTCTAATTTACAGTATGCCTTTATCTCAAACCATTTTAAAGTTATAGCCTTTTGAAATCTTGAAATCAAAATTGTATATTTTCTTGAAAAAACTCTGGCGCCTAAAGGGTTAAGATGAGATTTAAAACACTCCAGTGTTGGGGCGGGTCGGACATGGAGGGGCAGAGCGTTCCACAGCTTACGGCCGACAACAGAGAACGCTCTGTCCCCTCGTTTACGTTTGGTCTTAGGAACCACCGGCTGGAGCTGGCCCTCAGACCTCAGAGCACACTGGGGTGTAGACTTCAATGAGGTCTGCGACGTACTGAGGGGCCAGTCCGTTCAACATGTGTTTATAGAGATTAAAATGCAGACATATAGTTTTCAGCCCTAATCCCACTATATCTCTGATATGTCTGAGTTTGAAATGCTTTTTTTAGGCCTGTCAAACTATTAACATTTTTAGTAGATTAATTGCACAGTAACAGTGAGTTAACTCACGGTGAATTGTATTTTTAACATTCTCTTTTAAATCCACTCCACTTGAAGTTAAATAAGATTATCAGATGTAACGACACATTGTCATTCAGACCAAATGTTCTTAAATCTGTTTGATTCACAACCTTTTACTTTGGGCACAACCAACATGAGCTGTTAATGAAACTGGACATTTACGTACCCCAGCTTTAATTTAGCGAGTTTAGTTGTGTTTCAGGAGGAGACACGGACACTTCCTGAGTTCAGCTTCAGCGGTGTATTTAGTGCTGCACAGGTTCAGCCACGTTAAGACACACACACAACATGCAGAGAATTGTTCTGTGGCGTGTGCGGTCTTGGATATGACCACGTTACCGCGGCGCCGTTCGCCGTGTTGGTATCAGCGTCCACGGAGGAGGCGGACTTCAGTTCAGAGCAAACAACAGAAAGTGCCCCGCGGTCATGCACTTATTCTTTTAAAACTTGAATTCCCAGAGACCTGCTCTGTCTCCATCTCACACACATGTCCTCTGAGTGTTACACATGGGCGTCATTTGGACATACTTAACGTTATTTTATTATGCGATTAACAAAAAATGTCATTAACGTGCGTGATAATTCTGACAGCCCTAGTTTTTAATAATCTATAATAGTCATTTTAAATTAAGAGTTCTAACCTTTTAAAGTCCAGAATCTCTGACACTTGAACACACTCTGTTCATGTCTCTCCATTTTTCGAAGGCCAGATTCTACAAAGTAATTAAAGGGACAATCTCTTCTTTTCATTGACTTCAGTAAATCTGTAGGTTTCAGCAGCTATTGAGGATCTAAATAAAAAGGTCTAAGTCAGACGTGGGACTAAAGTCTTTAAAGAATCTTTCAGTTAAAGTTTAATGCAGTATTTTACGAGGGTTCATGGACAGACGCCGGCGGCTTCAACACACTTTACTGCTTTAATCACAGATATAAGAAAGAGCAATTATGATGTAGTTTGGTGACTTCTTCTGCTGCTTCTCTGCGCACTGCAAAAATGTGATGACAAATGAGTAAAAAACGGCTTAAATTTTGTGTTAATTTGAGTTCTTTTTGACTGAGCCTTAGCCTAACCCGAATGCTAACCCTTAGATGATATATTTCTACTTTAACCGTCAAACTGCATAGCAACCATTTGGTAAAGGCCTATGATAATAATCATAATAATAATAATAATTAAAAAAAAAAAAAAATAATAATAATAATACTAATAATAATACTAATAATAATAATAATAATAATGATAATAATACAAATAATAATAATAATAATAATAAAAATAATAATAATAATAATACAAATATATACTCGCTACTTGTTAGCTGGATCTTAGAAAATCCGTAAAAGTAAAAAAAATGAAATTGCTTTGTTCAAGGAGAGAATGGTAAAGGGTTAAACAAGTTTTTTCAATGGGACAAAACAAAATATCTTGTTTAAAAATATTTTGGAATGAGAAAAAAGCAACAGTTCATGAAATAAAACTAAATTGGAAAATCTTGTTTAAACAGTCAGAATAAACTCAAATCCAGATTAAAAACCACTCAAACATTTATCTCCTCACACTTTATCATTTTTTTGCAGTGCAGTATCTTCTTTCACTCCACTGGATGTCCTTTAAAACATTATTAATATTATTTTATTTTTATATTATTTATTTCATGTTAAAGGTTCCCTGTGTAGTTTTTGCTCCCCTCTAGCATTGAGATCTTATATTGTATTTTACGGTGCTACAGAAGCCCTCGCAGGACAATGTGTGATCTTTGACAGTGGTCCATAACCCCCGCTCAAACTTATTTTTGTCCCTCATCAACCACTGTATTTCAAGATGGCGGATTGACACACAGAGTCCTCCAGCCTCAGGGACATTTATCAGACAGATTCTCAGTCTGTGACAAGAATTGAAAAACATGGTGGGGTTAAATATTCGTAAAAAGGTCACATTTGAGTTTGGTCAAAATGTTTTTTTCATTTGGTGCAACTGTGAAAATTACACAGAGCACCTTTAATAATTACAACACTGCTAAAAATTGTAAAAAAAAATGCGCTCAAATTACTGTAAGATACGTTTTGTCAAATTTGAGCAATTTCAGACTTTTTGCAGTGAAGTCTCTGTGTTTGTGTTTGTTTGTGTTTGATTCTCTGATCTGTTGTTGGCGAATCGACAACTTTGTAAAGTCCTCTTTGTAAAGTAAAAACCATTGAAGTGAATTTTGTGGTTGAAAATGGTTTTAATTGATTTGATTCCTATTATTTAAAATCAAATGTATTTATCTATAAGTGCTATTTATAAAACAGATATGGGTAACTTATTCAAATGTCGGCCAGCTTTAGATTAAAACAATTACAAAAAGTAAAACAATTAAAATAAAGCAAAGAATAAAACACATACATACACATAAAACAATACAATAAAAACAGAACAATAACATTTACAATAAATTAATAAAATAGGTCCAGATTTCAGTCTTGTCTCTTCCTCGGTCTCAGCCGTCTCAAATGTAATACATCATATTCTTTAACCTTTCTGTGTCAAAAGTGTGTGTGTGTGTGTGTAGTGTGTGTGTGTGTGTGTGTAAGTAGTAAGTTTTTATTTATATACCGCCTTTTTCACTGCAGATCAGAGTCTCAAAGCGGTTTACAATTGTTATTTTTGGGCATTTGTCTCTCACTCCACACAGAGATGGGAGCGGGGTCGCCATCACAGGAGGCACATGCCAGACCTATTGTACATATTTTTAGTGGTAGGGGAAACCGGAGTACCCGGAGGAAACCTACGCAGACACGGGGAGAACATGCAAACTCCGCTCAGAAAGGCCCTGGTCCGACCGGGATTCGAACCCAGGACCTTCTTGCTGAGAGGCGAGAGTGCTATCCACTCAGCCACCGTGCCGCTGTGTGTGTGTGTATGTATGAGTGTGTATGTATGAGTGTGTGTACTGTGTGAGTGTGTGTGTGTGTGTGTGTGTGTGTGTGTGAGTGTAGTGTGTGTGTGTGTGTGTGTGTAGTGTGTGGGTGTGTGTCTGTATGAATGTGTGTGAGAGTGAGTGCGTACCTATGTGTCTTTGTGTGTGTGAATGTGTGTGTGTGTGTCTGTGTGTATGTGTGTGTGTCTGTGTGGGTGTCTTTATGAATGTGTGTGTGTGTGTGTGTGTAGTGTGTGTCTGTGGGTGTGTATGTGTGTGTGTCTGTATGAATGTGTGTGTGTGTGTGTAGCGTGTGTGAATGTGTGTGTGTGTAGCGTGTGCGAATGTGTGTGTGTGTGTAGTGTGTGTGAATGCATGTGTGCGTGTGTATGTCTGTATTAATGTGTGTGTAGTGTGTGTGTGTGCGTGTAGGTTTGTATGAATGTGTGTGTGCGTGTGTGTGTAGTGTGTGAATGTGTGTGTTTCTGTAAGTGTGTGCGTTGGTGAATTTCTCCCGAACTCTGGGAAAAAAATCATTAAAATTACATGACTCCGTTTGTGTGTCTCTCTCTGCTGCTGTCACTCAAAACTACAGTGTGCAACAAAAAAGTGCTGAAGCTAAAAAAAAACAAAAAAAAACCTAAGATTCTGAAATTAAATGAAATATTAAAAAATGTATAGAAATAACAGTCAATAAAACATGAATCAGATTTTTAAGTTTCTTCTTTCTCTCAGGTGTTTTTGGCCTCGGTCTCAGATTTAGTGAAAACAGAGGACTACACTGTAAAAAGTGAAGATAAAAAAGTCAAAACAAAATTGCTCAAAAAATTCTAAAATAAAACAACAGTTCTCGAAATAATAATTTGTTCTGTTGGAAAATCTAGTTTTAACACAGTCACAATGATATTAATCCTTGAAGAAACCTTTTTTTTTCACGTGTGGATTTTCTACACTAACGGGACATAATTTTATTTTTTTTTTTAACCACTATTTTTTTTCATATATGGCTCTTTGCCAAATAGTTGAAATGCAGTTATTGTGAGTTTTTTTAAATTATGGACCAACTGAATTTGAGTCTGAAATGAAGATTAATAATAATAATAATAACAATAATAGTGAGTCAAAAAGTTATGTACCAAATGGTTTAAATTAAGATACCTTTTGCAAATTTTTTAGAAATTTTTGGCGTACGTTCCATCACTTTTTTACAGTCTATGGTAACCACACACATAGTCCCTTAAACAAACATATAGTACACAAGCAGATGGTATGGTCCAGTTTATTCATTTCTGTTTGTCAATTTATGTCCTCCAGCTTTAACTATATAAACACTTGCAGAGTGGGATGAAGCATTAGCATTAGCATTAGCATTAGCATTAGCAGCAGTAGCAGAGGTCTTCCACACGTGAACTGCGCTGTCACTGATAATGTAGCTGTCAGGAGAGGAGGCCCGGGGGGAGAGCGGAGGACACTGAGGGGGAGACTGGGGGAGAGAGGGAAGAGAGGAGGAGACTGGGGGAGAGAGGGGGAGACTGTTGGAGAGAAGGGGAGACTGTGGAGAGAGGGGAAGAGAGGGAGACTGGGGAAGGGAGGGGTAAATTGGGGGGAGAGGGGAAGAGAGGGTGACTGCGGAGAGAGGGGGAGACTGGGGAAGAGAGGGGGAGACTGGGGAGAGAGGGGGAGACTGGGAAAGAGGGGGGGGAGACTGGGGAGAGAGGGGGAGACTGGGAAAGAGAGGGGGAGACTGGGGAGAGAGGGGGAGACTGGGAAAGAGGGGGGGAGACTGGGGAGAGAGGGGGAGACTGGGAAAGAGAGGGGGAGACTGGGGAGAGAGGGGGAGAGGGGAGAGAGGGGGAGACTGGGAAAGAGAGGGGGAGACTGGGGAGAGAGGAAAGAGAGGGGGAGACTGGGAAAGAGAGGGGGAGACTGGGGAGAGAGGAAAGAGAGGGGGAGACTGGGAAAGAGAGGGGGAGACTGGGGAGAGAGGAAAGAGAGGGGGAGACTGGGGGAGAGAGGGGGAGACTGTGGAGAGAGGGGAAGAGAGGGAGACTGGGGAAGAAGGGGGGTGACTGGGAAAGAGAGGGGGAGACTGGGAAAGAGAGGGGGAGACTGGGGAGAGAGGGGGAGACTGGGAAAGAGAGGGGGAGACTGGGGAGAGAGGAAAGAGAGGGGGAGACTGTGAAAGAGAGGGGGAGACTGGGGAGAGAGGGGGAGACTGGGGAGAGAGGGGGAGACTGTTGGAGAGAAGGGGAGACTGTGGAGAGAGGGGAAGAGAGGGAGACTGGGGAGAGAGGGGGGAGAGAGGGGGAGACTGGGGAGAGAGGAAAGAGAGGGGGAGACTGTGAATGAGAAGGGGAGACTGTGGAAGACAGGGGAAAGTGCCGAACAAAACAAAACAGGAAGAATGTGTGGTTGTGTCCTTAGGCAAGACACTTCCCCCACATTAGAGCGAGGCTGGTGTGTGTGTGTGAACGGTTGGTGGTGGTGGGAGGGGCCGATGGCACAGACTGGTTGCCTCGCTTCTGTCAGTGTGCCCCAGGGCAGCTGTGGCCACAGTAGTAGTTTATCACCACCGTGTATGGAGTGAAGGAATAATGACACGTGAAGCGTCTTTGAGTGTCCAATGTATTATTATTAGATTAGCAAAATAAAGAAGAAGGTCTAAAATCTCTAACTTTAGCATAATAAAAAAGCTGATATAAAACACTGTATATTCTACTGCAAAAAACATGTATTTAAGTAAAAAAAGGATTAAAAACAAGTAAAACAGTTACATAAATAATTAAATTCCAGGTCCATGGTATAGACCTGAACTAGTCCAAACTTTACTCTAACTCTGTGTGTGTGTCTGTGTGTGTCTGTATGTGTGTGTGTGTGTGCGTCTGTGTGTGTCTGTGTGTGTCTGTGTGTGTGTGTGTGTGTGTGTCTCTGTCTGTGTGTGTCCTAATTACATGTCATATCCAGTGTGGGCCGGTTCTGTCCCTGTGTGCGCCACGCGATTAAAGGCGCTCCCACCATTCCACCCAGTCAAGATGTCACCCGCTCCCTCCCCCCTGCCTCACCCCCTGCCTCCCCCCCCCGTCTCACCCTGTCACTTTATGCTAACGAAAGCCTTTGTGAGAACCCTCGCCACACTCACCACACACTCACCAGTCCAGTCCCCAACTCGGTACCAAGTATTATTAGCCTCAAATTGAATCGAAGTTGTCGCGAAATATGCCAAAAAAACGTAAAAAAAACTTATTTTTGGGGGATATTTTGAAAGCGTGTTGTAACGGATGGGTCCAAAATGCGCGTTCAAGCTAGCGCCGGACTGAATTTGCATGGTTTTGGGGGAGAAGCTGTCGACGCGGGACTTCGGTTCAAGTCCTAAAAATAAAAATAGAGAGTAAAAGAGAATACTGTGGGGTGTGAAAAGGGTCTGTCAGGATGCAAACCAGGGTCTCGCACTTTTGGATATTTGCAAATTTGTGGTGACCGGAGCGGGCGACAAAACGGGACTGACTGAATTTTGGTTTTTTTTGGGGCAAATGTGTTTTTTTTTTTTGTTGAATTTTTTACGGTAGATTTAGATTATTTTTTCCATATTTTGGAAAAGGACAGAGATACTGCGGCAAAAGCAGGAGAAATGTCTATAGTATTACACACACAACACACACACACACACCGTCTACAAGTCGGGGTAAAGTATTATTACTTTACCTCAAATTGAATCAAAGTTGTCGCAAAATATGTCAATAAAAAAAAAAAACAATTTGTGGCCTGGAATCGCATTGTTTTGGGCTGTTTTGAAATCGTTATAATTCAGGATTGGGCTGGACTGAATTTGGATGTTTTTGGGGTAGAAGCTGTCGATGCGGGTCTTCGGTTCAAGTCCAAAAATACACCTAAAGAGTCAGAGTGTAGCAGAGACTGTCGGGGGTTAAAAGGAGGCGTCAGGGTCACACGCTTTTGGAAATATTTATTTTTATCGGGACATTTTTATATATTTTTTTAATGTTTTAAGGTTCTGGTTTATTTTGTTTTATTTAGGGAGTCTTTTTTTGGTGGAGGACACAGAGATTTTAAAATTATTATTGATGCTTTATCTTGAAAATAATATTAAATGTAACATCTGGCAAAATAATAATAATAATAAAATAATAACAATAAAGAAAAACCGTGGATATGAAATGAAAATAATGAATAAATATTATTTATAATTCTTCATGGTATTAAACGTATCTAGAGACAGAAGGTATGAGCTGTGTCTGCCTAAAAATAGACCGAAAAAAATCTTAATTAAACACACACAAAAAAAATAAAGGAAAAAGAAACTAAAACTGGATGTTTTTAATCAAAATAATGAATTAGTATTATTTACTTAATTAAATATATTTTTTTGATTTCGGTGGATTTCCTTTCATTCTTCATGGTATTAAACTTCTCTAGAGACTGAAATAATAAATTATGTGTCTGTTTGAAATGAATAAAATCCAGACATACAAAAAATATTGATTATCTATTTATTTAAATTGTGGAGGTTACAATCAATCAATCAATCAAAGTTTATTTGTAGAGCGCCTTTCATACACAGGGCAACACAAAGCGCTTCACAGTCCACATCACAAATCATCACATAAAACAAACACCAGAATCACAATTAAAACATTAAAATCACACAAAAGATTAAAACACAATTAAAACATTAAAATCACACAAAAGAATAAAACCATTAAAACTTTCAAAATTACACAAGAAATTTAAAAAAATAAATAAATCACAGCAGTGCATTAAAAATGGAGATAAAATCCTTCAGTCGTATGCACAGGCAAACAGAACAGTCTTTAACCTGGATTTGAACATTGACAGAGTAGACGCCTCCCTCACAAAACACACATCACAGTCCAGTCACACAAACGTGAAGCAGCAAAAAGAAAAAAAAAGAACAACGTTATTATACCTTTTTCTTCCTCAAATACAAATGAAAAAAAATTAACATCCATCCATCCATCCATCCATCCATCCATCCATCCATCCATCCATCCATCCATCCATCCATCCATCCATCCATCCATCCATCCATCCATCCATCCATCCATCCATCCATCCATCTTCTACCCTTTAATCCATTTCTGGGTCAGGGGGGTGGCAATCAGAGAAATAGTCACTTCCAATTTCTGCCAATATTGTAAATGCAGTTGGATGAGGCTTCAGTTTGGGCTATTTTTTAGGAGTGCAATTGATAATTTGAGCCGTACAAAAACATAACAGTCTGAGCGATACGCAAAGAATGATGAACAAAACCAAAATAAAGGCGCACGGAGAATCTGTACGACATTTATTATTATTCTTAAAAAAGGGTTTGGCTCAAAAATGAGTGGGAAGATCATTTATCACCTCATTTTTGAACGTTTTTTGCAGTGTATTGTGTGTGTGTCAGTTAAAGTATCTGGACTTTAAAAGGTTATAACACAAAAACTAAAATGACTATCAGAGATTGGAAAAAAAGATTTAAAACACAGACAGATCAAAGAGATAGTGTGGATAAAATAAAAAGGAAAGATCGACGAATACAATGTTTGGCGACATTTTAAAAACCCAGAGCAGCCTCTGATTGGATCATTCTGTGACTCAGGGACATAGAAAATAAAATGTCCTCAGTCTGAAAACGCAGCAGATGAACTTCCACAAGATTAACATTAACACAACATCAGGAAATAACTGCATTTAATAAGGAATCATAAAAAATAAATAAATAATCAATACAAATTTTAATGACCCTTGAAAAATGTGTAACGTACGAGATGGTTTCAGTCATTTTGTATCTAAAAATTCAACTTAAAAAAAAAAAAGGTCTGGTTTAGCATTTCATTAGTTTACTGAATGAAAGTATATTACTGTGTTTCTACTGTGTAAAAAAAATAATCTCTGACTCAAATGTGGATCTGAAAATATGTAACAAACCTCCGCAGCTCATTCCGTCAAAAGCTCAGGTCCGTGACAGAAAATAAACACAGCCGTTTTAGGGAAACTGGACTAATGTATAAAACAGTTTTGTTCCAGCCACTTCTACTGGACAGAGGAGGGATTTGGATACATGAAAAACATAATACATCTTATGATTATCAAAATATAGTATTTGGCCTTTTGCCACACTTTTGTACCCTTAAGTGTGCTGCTGTCAGACTGTACAATGAGAACTGCCTGTAAATGTATCTGTAAATATGTAATTATTAAAATCATGTGCAATACCATTTTTCAGTTTTTTTCTTCAAAAGACTGATATTGAAGCATTTACAGCATTTATAGCTAGCTAAGAAACAAAGCAGCTTACTTATTATGTATATTTGTGTGTGCTCCCTGTGTGCTCCTACTGTATCCTGTCCTGTCTGTGCGCTGCAACAGTGAAATTTCCCCACTGTGGGACAAAAAAGGGATCTCTTATCTTATCTTATTTGAACTTCTAATGGACAGAAGAGGGATTTGGATACGTGAAAAACATAATATATTTTCTAATTATTATTTTGTCCGCTTTAGTGTGAACCATTGATAACAAACCAGACATTTCTACATTTCCGTCTTTCTTAAACTCAAACTCAAACTTAAGACGTCTCTTTCCTCCAGACTGACTCTTAAAACCTCTGTTCTGGTTTCCACCCGTCTGCCTCGCGCACTTTTCCGTCCTAAGAAGTCTCCAAACGCACTAAAAACCTTATAAAAACCGGAGGAGAAGCTGCGAGGCCGATAACCGTGAGTGGCAGGTCCTGGTTCTCATCTACACATCACAGCTGCGAGGGACTCAAAGGGCCTCATGGAGACTCGGGCGTCTGTAAAAACCGTGACTGTTTGATGTTAATTACTAAAACCTGAAGTCTGTGTTAGTAAAGTTGTGTTGTGTTGTGTGTCTGAGGCGAGCTGGACCGTCGTGGGTCATATTTACAGACGTCGGTGATTAAAGCTCGAGCTAGAGCCGCTGTTTATTCACACAGTCAGAAGAAAACCGGTGCAAGTTTTCTGGTGCACTGCAAAAAATGATGAAATAGCTCGACGCGGTGAGTTCTGGCGCCCGGATCACAGACTTTCTGATTGGTTAAACGGTAGAGGGCGGGACATCGAAATGAAAACAATAACAAGGGGCTGGAAAAGTAATTTAGAAATTCAAACATCTCTGAACTACTGTTATCAGTTAGAGAAGTGTTGGAAAAAAGCAGGTTTTATTAATGCCTTTTGACAGATAAGGGCCCTTTAATGATGACTTAAAAATCTTACATATTGCTACTTTAAGATACATTTAGCCTGTTTTAGCAGTACCACAGCGCCCCCTGTGCCCATGGGCGGGACAGCTGTAAGCTAGTAATACCCTATCCAGTTATTATTATAGATCCATGGTATTTATCCTCTTTGTACTTTTTCACACTTGTTCTCCGTCCCTTGTCCCTTCCATGTTTGTCCTTGTTTTGTTTTTCAGTTCTGGAATCTGTTCGGTTTTGTCAATCTGGGTTTTTATTAAATTAAATTGGATTTTTAGTCCTGCATTTTGGGTTCCCTTCTTCTTCTTCATTTCCCCTCGTGACAATTGGTCCATACAGAGAGAGAGGGATGACCATTGTTCAGAAATGTTCATAAAATGTCCATAAATTAGAAAAATGCAAACAAAACTTTGAGAATTTCACTCTGAACCAGAGCATAGACTGGTCTGAACCACACATTAGTTATCACCTCGTATTGTATCAGGTTTTGCAGTGTATGTTTTGGCTCCGGTGCAAACTCACACAGTCTTTTCATGGAACAGAGGAAAAAACTTTTGTGCAGAGAAAGTATTTTATGTTTGAAAAGCTCTGGGCTGAAGTTTCACACATGCCTCAGACTTGGACCAGAGCTGTCAGACTGTCACCACGACGACAGAGAGTGTGGAGGAGGCCAGGGACCAGGAGAGGGGAGGAGGCCAGGGACCAGGAGAGAGGAGAGGAGAGAGGGACCAGGAGAGGAGAGAGGAGAGGGGGGAGGAGAGAGGAGAGGGGAGGAGAGAGGGACCAGGAAAGAGGAGAGGAGGGGAGAGGAGAGAGGAGAGGGGAGGAGAGAGGGACCAGGAGAGGGGAGGAGGCCAGGGACCAGGAGAGGGGAGGAGAGAGGGATCAGGAGAGAGGAGAGAGGAGGGGAGAGGAGAGAGGAGAGGGGAGGAGAGAGGGACCAGGAGAGGAGAGGAGGCCAGGGACCAGGAGAGGGGAGGAGAGAGGGATCAGGAGAGAGGAGAGAGGAGGGGAGAGGAGAGAGGAGAGGGGAGGAGAGAGGGACCAGGAGAGGAGAGGAGGCCAGGGACCAGGAGAGGGGAGGAGAGAGGGATCAGGAGAGAGGAGAGAGGAGGGGAGAGGAGAGAGGAGAGGGGAGGAGAGGGGGACCAGGAGAGGAGGAGGAGGGAGGAGAGAGGGACCAGGAGAGGAGAGGAGAGGAGAGAGGGACCAGGAGAGGAGAGAGAGGAGAGGGGAGGAGAGAGAGGGACCAGGAGGAGAGGAGAGGAGAGGAGAGAGAAGAGGGGAGGGAGAGAGGAACCAGGAGAGGAGAGGAGAGGAGAGAGGGACCAGGAGAGGAGAGAGGAGAGGGGAGCAGAGAGGGACCAGGAGAGGAGAGGAGAGGAGAGAGGGACCAGGAGAGGAGAGAGGAGAGGGGAGAGGGAGGAGAGAGGGACCAGGAGAGGAGAGGAGAGGAGAGGAGAGAGGGACCAGGAAAGGGGAGGAGAGGAGAGGAGAGAGGGACCAGGAAAGGAGAGGGTCTGAAGAGCCAGACCATAGAGGAGGCAAAGGAGAGGACGGGAAAAAAAACAGTGGGAAACCGTGGGGAGGCCAAGGACTGATCCAGGACTGAGGCTGTAGATCCAGGACTGAGGCTGTAGACCCAGGACTGAGGCTGTAGACCCAGGACTGAGACCGTAGACCCAGGACTGAGGCTGTAGACCCAGGACTGAGGCTGTAGACCCAGGACTGAGACCGTAGACCCAGGACTGAGGCTGTAGACCCAGGACTGAGGCTGTAGACCCAGGACTGAGACTGTAGACCCAGGACTGAGGCTGTAGACCCAGGACTGAGGCTGTAGACCCAGGACTGAGACCGTAGACCCAGGACTGAGACCGTAGACCCAAGACTGAGGCTGATAGTTATATTTCAAAGCTAAAATAAACATTAGATTAGCTTGTTAAAGGAGTAAACACGTATAAAACATAATTGTCGCTCTTTAACAGAAACCGGATCAGTGAGATTCTGCTGATGCGGCTTTACCAGGTGAAACTCTCCGCCTCTCACCGGGAGAAAAAAAACAAAAAAAAACAACGCTCACAAACAGACAATTTACTCCTCCTGTGGCTCCTGTTTGGAATATATTCTTGTGTTTGGATACGGAGCAGAGCATAGCATTAGCATACGTTACGGCGTCGACATCTTTGAATTGTCAACAGCCCATCCATCACCGTAAGCTAGCTAGCTCGCTCCGGCTCCTGCGTATCCACAACAACACATGCATGCCATAACACCAGCGCGTATATGTGTCCACCCCCAGTCAGTATTCATGTATGGAGATGGCAGAGCTCCGGTGAAGCCGTACGGACCCGGCTTTAAGTCCTCACAGATGCAATATTAATAGTTCTGCCTTTAAATATGGATGCTACGGTTAAAGTTGTGGACCAGAGCCGAGGAAATGTTGGATGAATGATGGTAAAAGGTTGTGTTGCGATTGGAGTTGGTGTCCACGGTCTCGTCCTTTCGGTCATTATCCCCGGGGCGAGCTGCCAAAAGTGTAGGAGGGAGGGATGAATTGAGAGCTTTGCCTGTAGACGCTGCTCCCTCCTTCAACCTCTTGCCAAAACAAAAAACAGTGTAATGCCAAAATCACTGCAAAAGTCTCTCACATGGTCCACATTTCAAAGCATGTTGTGTAGAGTAAAGTGTGGTGTGTGTGTGTGTGTGTGTGTGTGCGTGTGCGTGTGTGTGTGTGTGCGTGTGTGTGCGTGTGCGCGTGTGTGTGTGTGTGTGTGCGTGTGCGTGTGTGTGTGTGCGTGTGCGTGCGTGTGTGTGTGTGTATGTCCAGGCCAAGTGTCCTGTTCGAAAGTAATTTTTTATCGTGTTCACCGTGGCAAGGCAAGTTAGTTTGTATAGCACAGTTTGTAGGAGGCCAGTCCCTGTGCTCCTCAGAGTCCCAGCAGGAGGCCAGTCCCTGTGCTCCTCAGAGTCCCAGCAGGAGGCCAGTCCCTGTGCTCCTCAGAGTCCCAGCAGGAGGCCAGTCCCTGTGCTCCTCAGAGTCCCAGCAGGAGGCCAGTCCCTGTGCTCCTCAGAGTTAGCTCATAAGATGTACTTTGGTGCGAGGCCAATGGAAAGACTCTCTTTACCTTCACGGTTATAATTCAAGTTTTTAGTGGTAGAGGAAACCGTAGCACCTGGAGAAAACCTAAGCAGACATAGGGATAACATGCAAACTCCACACAGAAATTACTCAACATCTTTTTGGATCTTTGACATACTAAATCTGTTTGAAATAGCTCGATTGGGAGAATTTTAACCCATTTTCCCCTCGCCTTATGTCTGGTCCATTATATTTGACATACATTACAATAAGAACCCTGTGAGTCACTATTTGACTCTGTGGGCTGAGAGCTGATTGGCTGAGCGTAGAGGGGTCCTCTCTTTTTCACTTTTACTCTGAAAATGTTCTCTAAAGTTGTGACAGAGACCAAAAATGCAAACATGTGGAAACTAATAGAGCTAAAGTATTTTGAGAGAGAGAGGAACTCATTAGATACATGCTTTATTTTTGCATATTTTAACTTTATGAAGCTGCTTCTGTGTTTAATTTGTAGTTTTAGACCTTAAAATTATGTGTTTGAACTTATAAATGGCCGCCGTGTGCTCATCTCGCTTTTAGAGAGATCTCCGAGTTAAAAGTTAAGAGTTACGGATGGTGGGAGGGTGTGGAGCTGGAGTGGAGCCGTGTCCGAGAGACCGATGGATTCAGAAAAGATTTATTAAAGGGCCAGCGCGCACACACACACACACACACCCACACACACCCACACCCACACACACACCACAAGGACGAGTCAGATCCCGGCAGGGGAGAGCCATACTAAGGAATAGAGCACCTGGAGGAACATATAATAACATACTGGATAAACCGTCGCAGCCTTTTTTTTTTTTTTATACACCTGAAAATTCAACTGTTTTTTGAATTTATATATTTTTTTACAGTACAAACAAGAGTAATGACAACAACATTAAATACAGTGGGAGTAGAGTAGAGTAGAGTAGAGCAGAATAGAGTAGAGTAGAGTAGAGTAGAGTAGAGTAGAGTAGAGTATGGCAGAGTAGAGTAGAGTAGAGTAGAGTAGAGCCATGTAAATCTGGTGGAAACAGGTCTTTTTAATCACAGTAGACTTTAAATGTGTTGTCGGTGTCTTGGGGCCACAGTCCGACCAAACTCAGACCTGAACCTGTCGTCCGCTCACCCTCCTCTCGTCACGTCCGTTATTTTTAGATGGTGCGTCTGCACCCTCCCCCCGGACACCGCACGCCCACAGATTGTTCCTGGTCGTGAGTTCCCGCTGACATAAATTGACCGCGGAGGAATTCCGATGCTTTACGGTTAATTATGTGTAGGTGTCATTTCACACGGATGTAAACATGTGTGTCCCTGCGGCCCACCTCTCACCTCCGACAATATATATGTGTATTTATATATGTTCCAGCTTCAGGAGAGAATGAGGCTCTGTGGATCTGGAGATGGTTTACTTAGGCTTGAGAAAATATAGAGATGAGAACTGTTCCCTTTGAGAATTACATGTGGTGATGCAGATTTTTCTACCTACTTATTTATAGGAGCAGTATGTAAACATGTGGCCAAAAGTGGTACTGCAGCCTCTCCCACTCTCCCTGACTCAGGTTGCCAGATATGCAGACGAATCCAGCTGGGACCATAACAGCTGAATAGACAAGAGTTTAGTCAACAACAAATCTATGACCAACACATTTTTCACAAAGATAGAAATCCTGGTTTTATTCCTTGTTTTGTCGTTAATGATTTGAGAATCATAACGAGACCTTTTTTAGCTCTGCGCCACATGGTACTTTACCAGTGAGATTAGCTCGACAAGGTGAGTTCTGGCGCCCGGATCACAGACTTTCTGATTGGTGAAACGGTGGAGGGCGGGACATCGAAATGAAAACAATAACAAGATTTAGGGGCTGGAAAAATAATTTATCAGTAAAAGAAGTATTGGAAAAGAGCAAGTTTTATAAATGCCTTTGGACAGATTAGGGCCCTTTAATGGTGACAGATTAGGGCCCTTTAATGATGACAGACTAGGGCCCTTTAACAAGGACAGACTAGGGCCCTTTAATGATGACAGATTAGGGCCCTTTAATGATGACAGACTAGGGCCCTTTAACGAGGACAGACTAGGGCCCTTTAACGAGGACAGACTAGGGCCCTTTAATGATGACAGATTAGGGCCCTTTAATGATGACAGACTAGGGCCCTTTAATGATGACAGACTAGGGCCCTTTAATGATGACTTGACGTGAAAATCTTACAAATTGCTACGCTAAAAAAGTGTCAATAAACAGGCGTCAAGGGCATTTTGACGCGTTTGGTCTGAACACGGCATGGGAGAGGCAGTGTGTGTAAGAGCGCATGTGTGTGTGTGTGTGTGTGAGAGTGTGTCTGTGCGTGTGTGTGTGTGCGTGTGTGTGTGTGTATGTGTGTGTCTGTGTGTGTGTGTGAGAGAGTGTTTTTGTGTCTATGTCCTTCTAAATGACTTTTAAACTCATCAGGGTTCTGTGTGTGTCTATTATGTGTGTATCTGTATATGTGTGTATATGTGCGTGTGTGTGCGTGTACTGTATGTGTGTGTCTCTAAGTTACTATTCTCATATGGTCCACATTTCCAAGCACGTTGCATAAAGTAAAAGTTTGTGAGTTTCTCTGGAGTAAAAAGTCCATGAGGAGGTATGCGATCTGTACAATAACTTATAAAAAGCACAAAAATATCCAGAGATTTTAAATATTTTTTTCCCTTGACGCTGATGAAACGCAGCGGGTGCCAGGTGGAAAAGTGGAAAATAAGCAGAATGTGCAGGCAACTTTCACTCACGCACTTTTCGTCAATTAGGGAAAAGGAGAGAAGGAGATACAGCGTTATACAGAGACTGAGTGTGTGTGTGTGTGTGTGTAGGTGTGTGGGTGTTTGTGTGTTTGTGTGTGAGAGAGAGTGTGTAGGGTTAGTGTGTGTGTAAGTGTCTGTCGTGTGTGAGAGCAATTGTGTAGGGTTTGTGTGTGTGTGTGTGTGTGTGTGTGAGTGTGAGAGAGAGAGAGAGAGAGTGTCTATGTGTGTGAGAGAGAGTGTGTATAGGGTAAGTGTGTGTGTGTGTGAGAGAGAGTGTGTAGGGTTAGTGTGTGTGTGTGTGAGAGAGAGAGAGTGTCTATGTGTGTGAGAGAGAGTGTGTAGGGTTAGTGTGTGCGTGTGTGTGAGAGAGAGAGAGTGTCTGTGTGTGTGTGAGAGAGAGTGTGTAGGGTTAGTGTGTGCGTGTGTGTGAGAGAGAGTGTGTAGGGTTAGTGTGTGTGCGTGTGTCTGTCGTGTGTGAGAGTGTGTAGGGTTAGTGTGTGTGTCTGTGTGTGTGCCTGTGTGTGTGAGAGAGAGTGTAGGGTTAGTGTGTGTGTGTGTGAGAGAGGGAGAGAGTGTCTGTGTGTGTGTGAGAGAGAGTGTGTGTGTGTATGTATGTGAGAGAGAGTCTGTCTTTGTGTGCGTCTGTGTGTGTGTGAGAGAGTGTGTGTGTGTGCGGGAGAGAGAGTGTATGTGTGTGAGAAAGATAGTGTAAGACAGTATTTGTGTGTGTGTAGGTTTGCGTGTGTGTGTGTGTTTATGATTTGCATATTTGCATCTATATGTGAATGTGTGTGTGCGTGCGAGAGAGATAGAGTGTGTGTGTGTTTACATTTGTACCTGTGTGTGTGTCCTTCAGCTGAATGACTTTTAAAACCAACTTAACAGCACAAAAATGGATCTATGTGTGTCTATCTGTGTATGCATGAGTGTGTCTATATGTGTGTGTACGTGTGTGTGTGTGTGTGTGTGTGTGTGTGTGTGTGTGGTATGTGTGTGTGTGTGTGTGTGTGTCAGCTCGTCAGCCAGGCTTGGGCGGTCACATGGATCTTGTGCTGATGTCTCTGCTTCAGCTTCAGGCGGAAAAACCTCAAACCGGACGAAAACAGAACAAGCATCAGAAGAAACGGTGACGACTGGTTTTCTCCAAAAATCTGGAATATTAAAGCTGAGAGACCTGACTTTACCTGATTTGTTCATCCCAACAGAACGAGTTTGGAAAGTTTTGTAAACAATTCTGACTTCACAAATATAGGTAGTATTAGAAGTAGTAGTAGTAGTAGAAGTATTAGCAGTAGCAGTAGCAGTAGTATAGAAACATGTACTGGGAGTTAGTATGCAGTTTGCCTGTGTATGAACTGTGCTATCCAATAAAACTTGCCTGGCTCCACTCTTCTACACATGTCCCACTGAAAAAACCCTTTGATACTTACCCTCCTCTCCCCCCTCTCCCCCCTCTCTTTACAGCTCCCTCTGTGTTCAACCTGGACGACACCTTTCTTTTCAAACCCAAAAAGCCGCCGCCGTTTCCCATGTTCCCCGTGTACCGACCACAATGGGGCTTCCATGGCGACGGCGTGACCAATGGGAGCTTTGCAGATGGAAATTTGGACGGAAAAGCGTGGAGTTTGAATACAGGTCTTTTCTTTGGTTCTCTCTCGCTCTCGGGCCTAAAGCACCCCTCTCTCTCTCTCTATCTCGCTGTCTCTCTTTCTCGTGCTCTCTCTCTCTCTTTAAGCTTATAGATCCAACTTTCTCTATCTCGCTGTCTCTCTTTCTCTTGCTCTCTCTCTCTCTTTAAGCTTATAGATCCAACTTTCTCTATCTCGCTGTCTCTCTTTCTCTTGCTCTCCTCTCTCTTTAAGCTTATAGATCCAACTTTCTCTATCTCGCTGTCTCTCTTGCTCTCTCTCTCTCAAAGCTTATAGATCCAACTTTCTCTATCTCGCTGTCTCTCTTGCTCTCTCTCTCTTTAAGCTTATAGATCCAACTTTCTCTATCTCGCTGTCTCTCTTTCTCTTGCTCTCTCTCTCTTTAAGCTTATAGATCCAACTTTCTCTATCTCGCTGTCTCTCTTTCTCGTACTCTCTCTCTCTCTTTAAGCTTATAGATCCAACTTTCTCTCTCTATCTCGCTGTCTCTCCTTCTCGTGCTCTCTCTCTCTCTTTAAGCTTATAGATCCAACTTTCTCTATCTCGCTGTCTCTCCTTCTCGTGCTCTCTCTCTCTCTTAAAGCTTATAGATCCAACTTTTAAAACACCACCGACAGAAATGTGAAAAAAATCTGTCTGACTAGATTCTTGCTCTCATTACATTTAGTTTTTACAGTAGTTTGTACTGTGTAATATTGTGTGTATGTGATTTTATTAGGGCTGTCAAAAGTATCATGTTAACAAACAATAATTAATCATTTTCATTAATCGCGTTTAAATAATTAACGCATTTGACCTGCCCATGCATCCCATAATAACACTCAGAAGGCCGCGGACACGTGCGAGGGAGATGCCGACAGAGCAGGCAGGCATTGGTTAGCATTAGCACAACTTCTTATAAGCCACACAATATCACCGATGAAATGGTACAAAAGCAACGCACTGCTAACAAAATATACAGCACAATACCTGAAAGTTTACCGCTGGTTTCACGTCTGAGGCGGTCCACTCCCGCAGGTCTGTCCAGAGGATACGATGTAAGCTAGCTCTGTTCACCCGGGCTTGATTTCTTCAAGCACTTTTTATGGTCTGAACCGTGGATCTATTATAATAACCTGGTCTGAATTCATACACAGCTGAATCAATGGGCTCAAATATACAAGTTAGAAAAAATACTGTCTTCTTCATAAAGACTGAATGTTGATAATGTTAATGCAGTTTTATGTGGATTTATTGTTCTAATAAACAAATACAGCACAAACTGTATGTTCACTATGTTGTCATTTATCTTTCCATTCAAACAACCATTTACGGAAAAATAAGGCATCATTTTTCCGATATTCCGAATTGCGATTAATTAATTTTAAAGCTGTAATTAACTCGATTAAACATGTTAATCGTTTGACAGCCCTAGTTTTTGTGTGTTTGTGTAACATATCCTAATAATACAATCTGACTATACTTTTGCTCTCATAACAGTTTTTACCAATAATACTATATGTGTGTGTGTCTCTGTGTGTGTGTGTGTGTGTGTGTATGTGTGTCTCTGTATGTGTGTGTGTGTGTCTCTGTATGTGTGTGTCTCTGTATGTGTGTGTGTGTATGTGTGTGTGTCTCTGTATGTGTGTGTGTGTGTCTCTGTATGTGTGTGTCTCTGTATGTGTGTCTCTGTATGTGTGTGTGTGTGTCTCTGTATGTGTGTGTGTGTGTATGTATCTGTATGTGTGTCTCTGTATGTGTGTGTGTGTGTCTCTGTATGTGTGTGTGTGTATGTCTCTGTATGTGTGTGTGTCTGTCTCTGTATGTGTGTGTCTCTGTATGTGTGTGTGTGTGTGTAGGTGTGTGTGTGTATGTCTCTGTATGTGTGAGTGTGTCTGTATGTGTGTGTGTATGTGTGCATGTCTCTGTATGTGTGTGTGGGTGTATGTCTCTGTATGTGTGTGTATGTCTCTGTATGTGTTGTGTGTGTCTGTATGTGTGTGGGTGTGTGTGCATGTCTCTGTATGTGTGTGTGGGTGTATGTCTCTGTATGTGTGTGTGTGTGTATGTCTCTGTATGTGTGTGTGTATGTCTCTGTATGTGTGTGTGTATGTCTCTGTATGTGTGTGTGTATGTCTCTGTATGTGTGTGTGTGTGTGTGTATGTCTCTTTATGTGTGTGTGGGTGTATGTCTCTGTATGTGTGTGTGTGTGTGTCTCTGTATGTGTGTGTATGTCTCTGTATGTGTGTGTGTGTATGTGTCTGTATGTGTGTGTGTATGTCTCTGTATGTGTGTGTATGTCTCTGTATGTGTGTGTGTGTGTGTCTCTGTATGTGTGTGTGTGTATGTCTCTGTATATGTGTGTGTCTCTGTATATGTGTGTGTGTGTATGTCTCTGTATGTGTGCGTGTGTGTTTCTGTATGTGTGTGTGTGTGTGTGTGTGTGTGTGTGAGTGTGTGTCTCTGTGTGTGTGCACTTGTTTTCAACTCCTGGTGGGTTCCATAACCTGAGATTCCACTCACGTCATGGGGACTGGTTTTACGTGGTGGGGCCCGAACACCGGACCCCACTGGTCCAAGCTTAATAATCAATGGGTAATGCTTTTCTAACGGTCCTTATGCAGTCTCTGTAAAAATATGGAAAAAGGACCCCTGGAGGTTTACTTTCCTGAAAAAAGTGTGTTATGTGTCGGAACCCTGGTGGTGGGTTGCGGGATATCAAGGAGGGGCACACTGGGGCAATTTCAGTCCAGCAGGCTGGAGCCAATCATGGAGCAGCACAACAGAGGAAATCAGGTGTCAGGCTAGAAAAAGGTGCAAGTGTGTGGTTCATTAGGCTGCAAGAAA
>OZ035825.1:47725139-47730139 GCA_964034765.1 Knipowitschia caucasica
TGGTCTTGTCTGTGGTCTCTGGTCTATGACCTCTGGTCTCTGCTCTCTAGTTTTGTCCCTGGTTTCTGCTTTTTGTCTCTGCACTCTGGTCTTGTCTCTGTTCTGGTCTCTAGTCTCTGGTATTTGGTGTCTGCTGGTCCCTGGTCTCTGGTCTGGTCTCTGGTCTAGTCTCTTGTCTCTGGTCTCTCTCTTCTCCCTGGTCTCTGGTCTCTGGTCTCTGCGCCCTGGTCTCTGGTCTCTGGTCTGGTCTCTGGTCTGGTCTCTCTCTGCTCCCTGGTCTCTGGTCTGGTCTCTGGTCTGGTCTCTGGTCTCGGTCTCTGGTCTCTCTCTGCTCCCTGGTCTCTGGTCTCTGGCCTCTGGTCTCTCTCTGGTCTCGGTCTCGGTCTCTGGTCTAGTCTCTGCTCCCTGGTCTCGGGCCTCTGGTCTCTCTCTGGTCTCGGTCTCGGTCTCTGGTCTCTGGTCTCTCTCTGCTCCCTGGTCTCTGGTCTGGTCTCTGGTCTCTCTCTGCTCCCTGGTCTCTGGTCTGGTCTCTGGTCTCTCTCTGCTCCCTGGTCTCTGGTCTGGTCTCTGGTCTCTCTCTGCTCCCTGGTCTCTGGTCTCTGGTCTCGGTCACTGGTCTCTGGTCTGGTCTCGGTCTCGGTCTCGGTCTCTGGTCTCTGGTCTCTCTCTGCTCCCTGGTCTCTGGTCTCTGGTCTGGTCTCGGTCACTGGTCTCTGGTCTGGTCTCTGGTCTCTGGTCTCTCTCTGCTCCCTGGTCTCTGGTCTCGGTCACTGGTCTCTGGTCTGGTCTCGGTCACTGGTCTCTGGTCTCTGGTCTGGTGTCGGTCACTGGTCTCTGGTCTGGTCTCTGGTCTCTCTCTGCTCCCTGGTCTCTGGTCTGGTCTCTGGTCTGCTCCCTGGTCTCTGGTCTCTGGTCTGGTCTCGGTCACTGGTCTCTGGTCTGGTCTCTGGTCTCTGGTCTCTCTCTGCTCCCTGGTCTCTGGTCTGGTCTCTGGTCTGGTCTCTGGTCTCTCTCTGCTCCCTGGTCTCTGGTCTCTGGTCTGGTCTCTGGTCTCTCTCTGCTCCCTGGTCTCTGGTCTGGTCTCTGGTCTGGTCTCTGGTCTCTCTCTGCTCCCTGGTCTCTGGTCTCTGGTCTGGTCTCTGGTTCCTCCTCTTGTGCCTATTGTAGAAATAAAAATCCTTCTGGACTTGACTCTGAGGATGAAGAATGAACCACATGTGATAAATTCTTACAGTGAATAAAAACATAGAAAATAAATGATGATAGAAAAGTCTGCGCTGCTGAATAACGAATGAATCTGTAAAATGCGACTCTGACGAGAAGCTTCAGGCCAAAAACGAGAACAGAGAGGATTGTGGGAGTTTTATGGACTAACCTGTCATTTCCTTGTTGCTTGTTTCCGATACAGAAGAGTCAAAGCCACGCTGATGACCCGGGAAGTTTTGTCACGAGATGAAAAGAAAAAAAGGGACAAAAACCTGAAAAATAAATAAAACACACGTGAGCACAAAACCAAGCGTACCTTTGGTCCTTTTTATATGTGTCAAAAACAGACGGAAAAAACAATATGCACTTATGATTTACCAAATATGGTCCAGTTTGGGAACGTAATCCAGCAATGTGTGTTTTTCTTTAGAGAAAAAAACACTTTATGCAAAACAGAACAGGTTTTTCTTTCCCTTTGCTCAAACTAAAACATATTTTACAGAGAAAAGACTTTAAAGCAGCCTCGTACCAAAGTACATCTGTGACATGTCCTGAGGAGCACAGGGACTGGCCTCCTGCTGGGACTCTGAGGAGCACAGGGACTGGCCTCCTGCTGGGACTCTGAGGAGCACAGGGACTGGTCTCCTGCTGGGACTCTGAGGAGCACAGGGACTGGCCTCCTGCTGGTGACTCTGAGGAGCCCAGGGACTGGCCTCCTGCTGGTGACTCTGAGGAGTACAGGGACTGGCCTCCTGCTGGTGACTCTGAGGAGCACAGGGACTGGCCTCCTGCTGGTGACTCTGAGGAGTACAGGGACTGGCTTCCTGCCGGTCCCAGAGTCAGGACTAAACATGGAGGAGGCAGCGTTTTCAGGTTGATGCAGCTAAAATCTGGTTCTCTTGGAGGACTTTACAAAACCCTTGAATTTGCCGACACAGATCAGAGAATCAAACAGTTCAAACACAAGAACTGAAATGATAAAAATTATATTATATTATAATATATTATTATATTAAACATATATTACCTTGAATTTGATAACTTTTTGCAGTGTAATTGTCTATATGTGGAAGTCTCTGTGTCTCTCTCTCTCGCACACACACACACACACACACACACACACACACACACACACACACACACACACACACACACACACACTCACTCACACACACAGACACACACGCACACACACACACACACACACACACAGACACACACGCACACACACACGCTCACAGTTGTGTCCGGACACCTCTGGCCAGGGCTCTTGACAGCTCCGTGGGATTTGGCTTTAGGGCGACACCATTAGCACCCATGGGAGACATGTCAGGCTGACAGGGGACCGGCCCGATCCCGAGGGGGACAGGAGCGAGCCGAGGGAACCATCAGGTGAGCGGCGGGAGCAGGGGGGAACGCGTACAGACTCGCGCACGCTTCTGGGAACGAATGTGAGAAATTGTTGGAGAATTGTACTAATAACGTCGTCAAGAATCCGTGGTCGTTCTCTTCTTTGTCAGGTTCCTCTGGCCCGGACTCTGGATTTCACTTGCAAATTGGATTTTCGCTTGATCCCGTCACAGGCAGAGTTTTGTTTTGACTTTCTACACATTCTTATAAACAAATATGGCAAGCCAAGTTTTGAAAGAATAAATAAAAAACGAAAATTTCAAGTTCAGTACATAACTTTACATTGACAACATACATTTAATTTTAACAGAGCAGTGTGTAAAAATTTGGCCAAAAGTGGTACTGCAGCCTCTCCCACTCTCCCTGACTCAGGTTGCCAGATATGCAGACGAATCCAGCTGGGACCATAACAGCTAAATAGACAAGAGTTTTGTCAACAACAAATCTATAACCGACACCTTTTTGGTTTTATTCCTTGTTTTGTCGTTAATGATTTGAGAATCATAACGAGACCTTTTTTAGTTCTGCGCCACATGGTACTTTACCAGTGAGATTAGCTTTACACGGTGAGTTCTGGCGCCCGGATCACAGACTTTCTGATTGGTGAAACGGTGGAGGGCGGGACATTGAAATAAAAACAATAACAATATTTAGGGGCTGTAAAAATAATTTAGGAATTCAAATATCTCTGAACTACTGTTAGTTAAAGAAGTATTGGAAGAGAGCAGTTTTATTAATGACTTTTGACAGATTAGGGCCCTTTAATGATGACAGATTAGGGCCCTTTAATGATGACAGATTAGGGCCCTTTAATGATGACAAATTAGGTCCCTTTAATAATGACAGATTAGGGCCCTTTAATGATAACAGATTAGGGCCCTTTAATGATGACAGATTAGGTCCCTTTAATGATGACAGATTAGGGCCCTTTAATGATGACAGATTAGGTCCCTTTAATGATGACAGATTAGGTACCTTTAATGATGACAGATTAGGTCCCTTTAATGATGACGGATTAGGTCCCTTTAATGATGACAGATTAGGGCCCTTTAATGATGACAGATTAGGTCCCTTTAATGATGACAGATTAGGGCCCTTTAATGATGACAGATTAGGGCCCTTTAATGATGACGGATTAGGGCCCTTTAATTATGACAGATTTGGTCCCTTTAATGATGACGGATTAGGTCCCTTTAATGATGACAGATTAGGGCCCTTTAATGATGACAGATTAGGGCCCTTTAATGATGACAGATTAGAACCCTTTAATGATGACATATTAGGGCCCTTTAATGATGACAGATTTGGTCCCTTTAATGATGACAGATTAGGTCCCTTTAATGATGACAGATTAGGTCCCTTTAATGATGACAGATTAGGGCCCTTTAATGATGACAGATTAGGGCCCTTTAATTATGACAAATTAGGTCCCTTTAATGATGACAGATTAGGGCCCTTTAATGATGACAGATTAGGGCCCTTTAATGATGACAGATTAGAACCCTTTAATGATGACAGATTAGGTCCCTTTAATGATGACAGATTAGGGCCCTTTAATGATGACAGATAAGGTCCCTTTAATGATGACAGATTAGGTCCCTTTAATGATGACAGATTAGGTCCCTTTAATGATGACAGATTAGGTCCCTTTAATGATGACAGATTAGGGCCCTTTAATGATGACAGATTAGGTCCCTTTAATGATGACAGATTTGGGCCCTTTAATGATGACAGATTAGGTCCCTTTAATGATGACAGATTAGGTCCCTTTAATGATGACAGATTAGGGCCCTTTAATGATGACAGATTTGGTCCCTTTAATGATGACAGATTAGGGCCCTTTAATGATGACAGATTAGGTCCCTTTAATGATGACAGATTAGGGCCCTTTAATGATGACAGATTTGGTCCCTTTAATGATGACAGATTTGGTCCCTTTAATGATGACAGATTAGGTCCCTTTAATGATGACAGATTAGGTCCCTTTAATGATGACAGATTAGGGCCCTTTAATGATGACGGATTAGGGCCCTTTAATGATGACGAATTAGGGCCCTTTAATTATGACGGATTAGGGCCCTTTAATGATGATTCAACATGAAAATCTCACATTTTACTACTTTAAATCAAGATAGAAACAATCAGACAAGGCAATAAAAACATCAATCAATCAAATGTATTTATAAAGTTCAAGTCTTACAGTGTAACCCAGACAATACACTGTAAAACATAAAAACAATGTATACACATATAAAACACATTGTATTCGAAAAGATACAAGTTCAGGACTTAAAAAATAAAAAAAATAACCCGGATTTAACCATTGCCAGAAGACGAAGCCTGTCTCACATTTTCAGGAAGACTTTTCAACTGTTGTTTGGGAC
>OZ035825.1:47740139-47747639 GCA_964034765.1 Knipowitschia caucasica
TTTATCGTATTTGTAGTTTTTTTTTTTTCATGTAGTTTTTTTAAAACGTTTTTTAGTAATTGTAGGATTTTTTCTGTGTGATGTTTTTACTTTTTTTTGTTTTTATTATTTTTGTGTTTTGTTCTGTTTTATGGTTATGTTTTTAGTTTCTATATTTTAGTCCCAAATAAATACAGTTTTCTCCAAAATGTACTGCCAAAAACAAAACGGAATAGATGTACTTTTTACAACTAATGGAGATCAAATAAATACAAATACATTTTGAAGATTGTAGCCGGAGGAATGCGACTTTTTGACAATAACATTTGTTGAAATATTAGCTCAACAGAACTTCATGTTCTTCTTCCCACTCCCTCTCTTTGATCTTTTTTACAGATACGTCTTTTTACGTTTGAAAACAGCTGCGTTGCCTGAAATAAAGACATCAGTGCCATGTGAGGAGTGATTTTTTCTCAGTGGGTCTGGTCTGGTCTGGTCCCTAACGGCTGGACATGAGAAGTCCTCTCAAAGTGGGTCCTGCAGAGAGTCCTGTCCTGCATCTGCTGCAGACAAGAGAGAAAAAGAGATGAGACTCTCAAACCTGGTTTCGTTCTGGTCCAGTCCTGGTCCAGCCCTGGTCCAGCCCTGGTCCAGCCCTGGTCCAGCCCTGGTCCAGCCCTGCTCCAGTCCTACTTCAGTCCTGCTTCAGACCTGCTCCAGTCCTGGTTCAGACCTGCTTCAGACCTGCTCCAGTCCTGGTTCAGACCTGCTTCAGTCCTGGTCCAGTCCTGGTCCAGTCCTGGTTCTGTTCTTTTTCAGTCTTGGTTCAGACCTAGTTTAGTCCCGGTTTAGTCCTGCTCCAGTCCTGGTTCAGACCTGCTTCAGTCCTGGTCCAGTCCTGGGCCAGTCCTGGTTCAGTTCTTTTTCAGTCTTGGTTCAGACCTAGTTTAGTCCCGGTTTAGTCCTGCTTCAGACCTGCTCCAGTCCTGGTTCAGTCCTGCTCCAGTCCTGCTCCAGTCCTGCTTCAGTCCTGGTCCAGTCCTGCTTCAGTCCTGGTCCAGACCTGCTTCAGTCCTGCTCCAGACCTGATCCAGTCCTGCTTCAGTCCTGCTCCAGACCTGATCCAGTCCTGCTCCAGACTTGGTCCAGTCCTGCCTTGGCCCGCCTCCCCTCTGTGATGTATGTGTGCATGTAGCTAGCTTGCGTGCGCTAATGCGGTGGAACTAAACCGTGGCGCGTGGCCCCCCCAGAGGGAGCAGCGGCTCTATGGAGTGTGTAAGCTGCTCAGTGGGTGCGTTTGGGAGTGAAGGCCCGTGACGTTGCCTCCGCAGATCCGACAGCGCCGCTCCGATCAATCACACACACTTCCGGGACGGGAATGTCGAGGCGGCGGGAAAACACGTCGCGCTTGCCTGCTCCTACACGAGACGAGGCAGCGCGGAAAAGCCGGAGACCACGGCGCATCTCAAGCAGGAGGCGGCAAGCTGGAAAAAACGCTCTCTGGACAGATTTTTAGAGGAGATTTATGGTGATGTACGCAGATTGGGTTGTAAACTAACTTCTAACGGGTCAATGTCGGTTCAATGTTGATTCTTTAAGGCAAGTTTAATTGTATAGCACAGTTCATTCACAAGGCAAGAGAGAAACCATCTCACAAGGCATGAATCTGAAATGTTTAGTCCTGACTCTGGGACCAGTAGGAGGCCAGTCCCTGTGCTCCTCAGAGTCCCAGCAGGAGGCCAGTCCCTGTGCTCCTCAGAGTCCCAGCAGGAGGCCAGTCCCTGTGCCCCTCAGACTTGGTTCCCGCCAAAACATGTGCTACTGAATCAGTACTACATTCTTTACTCTCTTTTTCTTATTGAAACAAACTAACAAGCCTTAAACATAAAGAAGACAGTCTCAGTCCTGGGTCTACAGCCTCAGTCCTGGGTCTACAGCCTCAGTCCTGGGTCTACAGCCTCAGTCCTGGATCTACAGCCTCAGTCCTGGGTCTACAGCCTCAGTCCTGGGTCTACAGCCTCAGTCCTGGGTCTAGAGCCTCAGTCCTGGATCTACAACCTCAGTCCTGGATCTAAAGCCTCAGTCCTGGATCTACAGCCTCAGTCCTGGATCTACAGCCTCAGTCCTGGGTCTACAGCCTCAGTCCTGGGTCTACAGCCTCAGTCCTGGATCTACAGCCTCAGTTCTCACTATTTTCCCACTGTTTTTTCCCCTTGCCGAGGCAGAATGGTCTAAGGACAGTGATGATCTGGGACATTTCAGAAATAGTTTGGACCTGAATAAACATTTTTGGACTTTGCTCTATGAACCAATGGATTCTATGTATTTCCTCATATTACATTTGTCATTCTAAACCGGGCCACACAGGTCCTGGTCCCTGTGGTCTTGTGTGGCGGTGGAGGGTGATGGAGCCAGCGGGGCCTGCCCTCTGCGCTCATTACCCAGGATTAGGCCTCTCTGATTGGGAGCAGGTTTATTACACGCCTGGAGCTGCTGTGAAATCTGCTGATTGCTGTTTCGAGGAGAAGGACAATCACGGCTTTGGATCTGCCTCCTTCACCTCCTCCTCCTCCTCTCCGCCAGGGTGACTCCGAGGGCAGCGTGGTCGGTCGGAAAAAAGTATATGAAAATAATACTGCAAAAAATAATCAGAATCATTTTTATTGTGAGAAACAGAAGTAACATTTGTACATCAGTTAGAAAGAATAACCACAAGATGTTTTTAGCTGTACAATTCACATCAGTCCTGGGTCTACAGCCTCAGACCTTGGTCTACAGCCTCAGTCCTGGATCAACAGCCTCAGTCCTGGGTCTACAGCCTTAGTCCTGGATCTACAGCCTCAGTCCTGGATCTACAGCCTCAGTCCTGGATCTACAGCCTCAGTCCTGGATCTACAGCCTCAGTCCTGGGTCTACAGCCTCAGTCCTGGGTCTACAGCCTCAGTCCCAGATCTACAGCCTCAGTCCTGGGTCTACAGCCTCAGTCCTGGGTCTACAGCCTCAGTCCTGGATCTACAGCCTCAGTCCTGGGTCTACAGCCTCAGTCCTGGATCTACAGCCTCAGTCCTGGATCTACAGCCTCAGTCCTGGGTCTACAGCCTCAGTCCTGGATCTACAGCCTCAGTCCTGGATCTACACAGCCTCAGTCCTGGATCTGCAGCCTCAGTCCTGGGTCTACAGCCTCAGTCCTGGATCTACAGCCTCAGTCCTGGATCTACATCACATTTCAGCTCTTTTCCATTCGACTGTATGTAATCAAGAACAAGCACGCCTTCAGACGCGGGGGTTTTGGTCTGGAAAGAATACCTTGAAAAAAGTAAGAAAAAAAACATATACAAATAATACTGCTTAGAATTTTCAGAATAATTTTATTGCCATGTGAGTTACAGGAAGTCCCAGACGAGGAAGTTGCTTTGGCAAAAGTAGAGAAGAATTAGGCATAATAAAACATTTCTAAAGTATAGATTTTTCTAAGACCGGGGTTCAAAGTAAAGTAAGTAATCTTATCCGTCAATAGAACAAGAAAATAAAAGATTTCTGAAAATAAGAAAATAATTCTAGCCACAAATGACTTGATTCCAACTTTAAAACATTTAAAATATTATTGAGAAAATATTAGAGAAAAAAGCAGTCCGAGCAGTGAGTTTTTGAGTCATCATTAAAGGGCCCTAATCTGTCATCATTAAAGGGCCCTAATCTGTCATCATTAAAGGGCCCTCATCTGTCATCATTAAAGGGCCGCAATCTGTCATCATTAAAGGGCCCTGATCTGTCGTCATTAAAGGGCCGCAATCTGTCATCATTAAAGGGCCCTGATCTGTGATTAGGGCCCTTTAATGATGACAGATGAGGGCCCTTTAATGACGACAGATCAGGGCCCTTTAATGATGACAGATTGCGGCCCTTTAATGATGACAGATGAGGGCCCTTTAATGATGACAGATTAGGGCCCTTTAATGATGACAGATGAGGGCCCTTTAATGACGACAGATCAGGGCCCTTTAATGATGACAGATTGCGGCCCTTTAATGATGACAGATGAGGGCCCTTTAATGATGACAGATTAGGGCCCTTTAATGATGACAGATTAGGGCCCTTTAATGATGACTCAAAAACTCACTGCTCGGACTGCTTTTTTCTCTAATATTTTCTCAATAATATTTTAAATGTTTTAAAGTTGGAATCAAGTCATTTGTGGCTAGAATTATTTTCTTATTTTCAGAAATCTTTTATTTTCTTGTTCTATTGACGGATAAGATTACTTACTTTACTTTGAACCCCGGTCTTAGAAAAATCTATACTTTAGAAATGTTTTATTATGCCTAATTCTTCTCTACTTTTGCCAAAGCAACTTCCTCGTCTGGGACTTCCTGTAACTCACATGGCAATAAAATTATTCAGAAAATTCTAAGCAGTATTATTTGTATATGTTTTTTTTCTTACTTTTTTCAAGGTATTCTTTCCAGACCAAAACCCCCGCGTCTGAAGGCGTGCTTGTTCTTGATTACATACAGTCGAATGGAAAAGAGCTGAAATGTGATCCAGGACTGAGGCTGTAGACCCAGGACTGAGGCTGTAGATCCAGGACTGAGGCTGTAGACCCAGGACTGAGGCTGTAGATCCAGGACTGAGGCTGTAGATCCAGGACTGAGGCTGTAGACCCAGGACTGAGGCTGTAGACCCAGGACTGAGGCTGTAGACCCAGGACTGAGGCTGTAGATCTGGGACTGAGACTGTAGACCCAGGACTGAGGCTGTAGATCTGGGACTGAGACTGTAGATCCAGGACTGAGGCTGTAGACCCAGGACTGAGACTGTAGATCCAGGACTGAGGCTGTAGATCCAGGACTGAGGCTGTAGACCCAGGACTGAGACTGTAGATCCAGGACTGAGGCTGTAGATCCAGAACTGAGGCTGTAGATCCAGGACTGAGGCTGTAGACCCAGGACTGAGGCTGTAGATCTGGGACTGAGACTGTAGATCCAGGACTGAGGCTGTAGATCCAGGACTGAGGCTGTAGACCCAGGACTGAGACTGTAGATCCAGGACTGAGGCTGTAGATCCAGAACTGAGGCTGTAGATCCAGGACTGAGGCTGTAGACCCAGGACTGAGACTGTAGATCCAGGACTGAGGCTGTAGGTCCAGGACTGATGTGAATTGTACAGCTAAAAACATCTTGTGGTTATTCTTTCTAACTGATGTACAAATGTTACTTCTGTTTCTCACAATAAAAATGATTCTGATTATTTTTTGCAGTATTATTTTCATATACTTTTTTCCGACCGACCACGCTTGCCCTCGGAGTCACCCTGGCGGAGAGGAGGAGGAGGTGGAGGAGGTGGAGGAGGTGAAGGAGGCAGATCCAAAGCCGTGATTATCCTTCTCCTCGAAACAGCAATCAGCAGATTTCACAGCAGCTCCAGGCGTGTAATAAACCTGCTCCCAATCAGAGAGGCCTAATCCTGGGTAATGAGCGCAGAGGGCAGGCCCCGCTGGCTCCATCACCTCCACCTCCACACAAGACCACAGGGACCAGGACCTGTGTGGCCCGGTTTAGAATGACAAATGTAATAAAAGGAAATACATAGAATCCATTGGTTCATAGAGCAAAGTCGAAAAATGTTTATACAGGTCCAAACTATTTCTGAAATGTCCCAGATCAGCACTGTCCTTAGACCATTCTGCCTCGGCAAGGGGAAAAAACAGTGGGAAAATAGTGAGAACTGAGGCTGTAGATCCAGGACTGAGGCTGTAGATCCAGCACTGAGGCTGTAGACCCAGGACTGAGGCTGTAGATCCAGCACTGAGGCTGTAGATCCAGGACTGAGACTGTAGATCCAGGACTGAGACTGTAGACCCAGGACTGAGGCTGTAGACCCAGAACTGAGGCTGTAGATCCAGGACTGAGACTGTAGATCCAGGACTGAGGCTGTAGATCCAGGACTGAGGCTGTAGATCCACTGAGGCTGTAGATCCAGGACTGAGGCTGTAGACCCAGGACTGAGGCTGTAGATCCAGGACTGAGGCTGTAGATCCAGGACTGAGGCTGTAGATCCAGGACTGAGGCTGTAGATCCAGGACTGAGGCTGTAGACCCAGGACTGAGGCTGTAGATCCAGGACTGAGGCTGTAGATCCACTGAGGCTGTAGATCCAGGACTGAGGCTGTAGACCCAGGACTGAGGCTGTAGACCCAGGACTGAGGCTGTAGACCCAGGACTGAGACTGTCTTCTTTATGTTTAAGGCTTGTTAGTTTGTTTCAATAAGAAAAAGAGAGTAAAGAATGTAGTACTGATTCAGTAGCACATGTTTTGGCGGGAACCAAGTCTGAGGAGCACAGGGACTGGCCTCCTGCTGGTCCCAGAGTCAGAACTAAACATTTCAGATTCATGCAGCTGAAATCTGGAAAATAAAGTGAATTATTGATGATTTTAACGCCTTGTGAGATGGTTTCTCTCTTGCCTTGTGAATGAACTGTTCTATACAATTAAACTTGTCATAAAGAATCAACATTGAACCGACATTGACCCGTTAGAAGTTAGTTTACAACCCAATCTGCGTACATCACCATAAATCTCCTTTAAAAATCTGTCCAGAGAGCGTTTTTTCCAGCTTGCCGCCTCCTGCTTGAGATGCGCCGTGGTCTCCGGCTTTTCCGCGCTGCCTCGTCTCGTGTAGGAGCAGGCAAGCGCGACGTGTTTTCCCGCCGCCTCGACATTCCCGTCCCGGAAGTGTGTGTGATTGATCGGAGCGGCGCTGTCGGATCTGCGGAGGCAACGTCACGGGCCTTCACTCCCAAACGCACCCACTGAGCAGCTTACACACTCCATAGAGCCGCTGCTCCCTCTGGGGGGGCCACGCACCGCGGTTTAGTTCCACCGCATTAGCGCACGCAAGCTAGCTACATGCACACATACATCACAGAGGGGAGGCGGGCCAAGGCAGGACTGGACCAAGTCTGGAGCAGGACTGAAGCAGGACTGGATCAGGTCTGGAGCAGGACTGAAGCAGGTCTGGACCAGGACTGAAGCAGGACTGGACCAGGACTGAAGCAGGACTGGAGCAGGACTGGAGCAGGACTGGAGCAGGACTGAACCAGGACTGGAGCAGGTCTGAAGCAGGACTAAACCGGGACTAAACTAGGTCTGAACCAAGACTGAAAAAGAACTGAACCAGGACTGGACCAGGACTGGACCAGGACTGAAGCAGGTCTGAACCAGGATTGGAGCAGGTCTGAAGCAGGACTGAAGTAGGTCTGAACCAGGACTGGAGCAGGTCTGAACCAGGACTGGAGCAGGTCTGAAGCAGGTCTGAACCAGGACTGGAGCAGGTCTGAACCAGGACTGGAGCAGGTCTGAAGCAGGTCTGAACCAGGACTGGAGCAGGGCTGGACCAGGGCTGGACCAGGACTGGACCAGAACGGAACCAGGTTTGAGAGTCTCATCTCTTTTTCTCTTTTGTCTGCAGCAGATGCAGGACAGGACTCTCTGCAGGACCCACTTTGAGAGGACTTCTCATGTCC
>OZ035825.1:47752639-47999064 GCA_964034765.1 Knipowitschia caucasica
CTGGTCTCTGTCTCTGAACGTTCTTTCGGCTCTCTCTGCTCTCTCTTTCTGGTCTCTCTTGTCTCTCTCTGGTCTCTCTCGTCTCTCTCTCTGGTCTCTCTCTCCAACCTCTCTCTAGTCTCTCTCTGGTCTCTCCCCAGCCTCTCTCTGGTCTATCTCTCTCTGGTCTCTCTCTTTTCTCTCTCTGGTCTCTCTCGTCTCTCTCTGGTCTCTTTCTCTGGTCTCTCTCTCCAACCTCTCTCTAGTCTCTCTCTGGTCTCTCTCTAGTCTCTCTCTGGTCTCTCTCTAGTCTCTCTCTAGTCTCTCTCTGGTCTCTCTCTAGTCTCTCTCTGGTCTCTCTCTAGTCTCTCTCTGGTCTCTCTCTCTCTGGGCTCTCTCCCTGGTCTCTCTCTTTCTAGTCTCTCTCTTTAGTCTCTCTCTATACACCGTCGCTTTCACCTCTTTAAACTATTTACAATTCTCCAACAACTTCCACTCGGTTGTGTTTCCGTCCACACTGTCTGCAAATCCACACAATCTGCTCCTACTTCCTTTTCTCTCTCACTCAACTCCAAAAAAAGAAACCCCACCAGGGAACCCAACCCCCGGCGCTGGCTCGTGGAGGCTGCCAAGTCGTTGACACCGGAAAAGCAGATGTGGGAACAATACAGCGCCCTCCGGAGGAAGAATGGGGGCGAGCGAGAGGAAACAAAACGGCTCGAGTGGATTTGCCGCCGCGGTGCGCAGACGCCGAGCCCGGCAATTAGCACGACAATGCTACGCTAGCTAGAGTGGCTCAGAGGCTTCACCTTAGAGAGAGAGGGAGAGAGAGAGAGAGAGAGAAAGAGAGTGAAAGAGAGAGAGTGCGATAGGAGCCTGGGAGCAGTGAATGGAGTAATTAAATCTCCAGATGTTTTGACAAAGAGGGAGACAAGCTGTCGTCGGGAAGATTGAAACATTTCGAGTGTGAAACATTTGAGGAGGAATGGATCGGGACGAGCTGTGAACGTTCAGTGATGTCACATGACGCAACGTGTTTGTGCGGCTCAAGTTTCGTTCACTTGTTTTCAAGGGTTTAGATTCAAGTTTTCTGGCACAAAATGTTCCAAACCAAGTCCCAGCAGGAGGCCAGTCCCTGTGCTCCTCAGAGTCCCAGCAGGAGGCCAGTCCCTGTGCTCCTCAGAGTCCCAGCAGGAGGCCAGTCCCTGTGCTCCTCAGAGTCCCAGCAGGAGGCCAGTCCCTGTGCTCCTCACAGTCCCAGCAGGAGGCCAGTCCCTGTGCTCCTCAGAGTCCCAGCAGGAGGCCAGTCCCTGTGCTCCTCAGAGTCCCAGCAGGAGGCCAGTCCCTGTGCTCCTCAGAGTCAGGACTAAACTTTGGGAGAATTCATGAGGCACAAATTCCACGGTTTTTATTGTTTATTTCCCATAGACTTGTTTATTTTTCTTGTACTATTTTAGTATTATTTTTCTCAGAATCATTTTGTTGCGATTTGCAGAAAATAAACTGAATATTTCTAGTATTTTTTAAATTAAATTTTAATTACATAATTTTATATTTTTGATATATATATTTTTTGCATAGCTACTATATTTCAAGCATATTTTTTTGTATATTTCTTGTACATTTATAGTATTTTTCGTACATATTTTTCTTGTACAATTCTTTTATATTTCTAGTACACATACGTTTTTTGTACATTTCCCCAATATTTGGCGTATATTTTCCATCCATTTCCAAATATTTCCTGTACATTTCCCATATTTTTTTTTATATATTTCCCATATATTTCCCTTATGTATATGGGGAAAAAGTCGCTGCTTGGTTCCAGCCTCAGGTTCATGTCAGGGGCCTCCTCCAAACACGGGCCCCGACCCTCACCCAGCAACATAAATTGGACTGTACATGGGAATGCCAGGTGTGTGTGTGTGTGTGTGTGCGTGTGAGGGTGTGCGTGAGTGTGTGTGTGTGTGTGTGTGTGTGTGAGGGAGAAGGGAGAGGACTGAATAATAAGAATGGGTTTTCTTCCTCGGGGCCGAGCAGTATCCTGGAGAAATCAAATATTAATGATCAATCACAGTTTTGGGGCCAGAGACTTATATACACACACACACACACACACAAACACATGCGCACAAACTTACACAAAAACACCCATACTAGCATGTACATACACATACATTCTAGCATGCACACACACACATTTACACACACACATACTAGCCCGCACACACACACACACACACACACAAACTTGTTATTACTGCATTTTCGAACTGGCAAATCAACATCTTTGTAAAGTCCTCAGAGTCGACTGCTGTTGTGATCTAGAGCCACACATACATACTAGCACGCACGCACACTCACGCACGCACACACACACACACACACACGCACACGCACACGAACACACACACATTGAGTTGCATTGAAAGTTCGAACCCGTCTTTTCTTCACCAAACTCTCCGGAACTGAACTTTGGAGCGATGACTGGACGGTTGTTGGTCTCATTCATCATTGTGTGTTTTGTGTGTTTTGAGATTGTGGTGTTGTGGTGACGGCCTCCTGCTGTTCGCCGCCTGGACTCTGTCTGTGGTGTTTTTGTCTCTGGCTGCGGAAATACCTGGAGCCCGTCGCATCCCACCCACACCAGAACCAGAACCAGGAACAGAACCAGGACCAGGAGCGAGTCTGAGAGAGAGAGAGAGAGAGCGTGTGTGTGAGAGAGAGAGAGAGAGAGAGCGTGTGTGTGAGAGAGAGAGAGAGAGCGTGTGTGTGAGAGAGAGAGAGAGAGCGTGTGTGTGAGAGAGCATGAGAGAGAGAGAGCATGAGAGAGAGAGCGTGTAAGAGAGAGAGAGAGCGTGTAAGAGAGAGAGAGCGTGAGAGAGAGAGAGCGAGAGAGCGTGTAAGAGAGATAGTGCGTGAGGGAGAGAGAGCCTCTGAGAGAGAGAGAGAGCGTGTGTTTGAGAGAGAGCGCATGAGACAGAGAGAGAGAGAGAGAGAGAGCGTGTAAGAGAGAGAGAGTGAGAGAGCGTGAGAGAGAGAGACCGTGTAAGAGAGAGAGAGCGCGTGAGAGAGAGATAGCGTGAGAGAGAGAGAGGATGAGAGAGAGAGCGTGTAAGAGAGAGAGAGCGTGTGAGAGAGAGCGCGTGAGAGAGAGAGAGCGCGTGAGAGAGAGAGAGCGTGAGAGGGAGAGAGCATGAGAGAGAGAGAGTGGAAGAGAGAGAGCGTGTAAGAGAGTGAGAGAGAGAGAGAGAGCATGAGAGAGAGCGTGTAAGAGAGAGAGAGCGTGTAAGAGAGAGAGAGCGTGAGAGAGAGAGCGTGAGAGAGAGAGAGAGCGTGAGAGAGAGAGCGTGAGAGAGAGAGAGTGAGAGAGAGAGCGTGTAAGAGAGAGAGCGTGAGAGAGAGAGAGCGTGTAAGAGAGAGAGAAAGCGTGAGAGAGAGAGAGAGCGTGTAAGAGAGAGAGAGAGTGAGAGAGAGAGAGAGCGTGTAAGAGAGAGAGAGAGTGAGAGAGAGAGAGCGTGTAAGAGAGAGAGAGCGTGTAAGAGAGAGAGAGCGTAAGAGAGAGAGAGCGTAAGAGAGAGAGAGCGTAAGAGAGAGAGAGCATGAGAGAGAGAGAGCATGAGAGAGTGTGTAAGAGAGAGAGAGCGTGAGAGAGAGAGAGCGTAAGAGAGAGAGAGCATGAGAGAGAGAGAGCGTGAGAGAGAGGGTGTAAGAGAGAGAGAGCATGAGAGAGAGAGAGCATGAGAGAGAGAGAGCATGAGAGAGAGAGCGTGTAAGAGAGAGAGAGCATGAGAGAGAGCGTGTTAGAGAGAGAGAGCGTGTAAGAGAGAGAGAGCGTGAGAGAGAGAGCGTGAGAGAGAGAGAGTGAGAGAGAGAGCGTGTAAGAGAGAGAGCGTGAGAGAGAGAGAGCGTGTAAGAGAGAGAGAAAGCGTGAGAGAGAGAGAGAGCGTGTAAGAGAGAGAGAGAGTGAGAGAGAGAGAGAGCGTGTAAGAGAGAGAGAGAGTGAGAGAGAGAGAGCGTGTAAGAGAGAGAGAGCGTGTAAGAGAGAGAGAGCGTAAGAGAGACAGAGCGTAAGAGAGAGAGAGCGTAAGAGAGAGAGAGCATGAGAGAGAGAGAGCATGAGAGAGAGTGTGTAAGAGAGAGAGAGCGTGAGAGAGAGAGAGCGTAAGAGAGAGAGAGCATGAGAGAGAGAGAGCGTGAGAGAGAGTGTGTAAGAGAGAGAGAGCGTGAGAGAGAGAGAGCATGAGGGAGAGAGAGAGAGCATGAGAGAGAGAGCATGAGGGAGAGAGAGAGCATGAGAGAGAGAGAGAGCATGAGAGAGAGAGCATGTAAGAGAGAGAGAGAGTGAGAGAGAGAGAGAGCGCGTGAGAGAGAGCGCGTGAGAGAGAGAGAGCATGAGAGAGAGAGCGTGTAAGAGAGAGAGAGCATGAGAGAGAGAGAGAGCATGAGAGAGAGAGCATGTAAGAGAGAGAGAGAGTGAGAGAGAGAGAGCGCGTGAGAGAGAGCGCGTGAGAGAGAGCGAGCACCAACATTCCACAGTTATTACATAGAGTTTTAAAGTCTGAAACACATTGTAGACCTCTGCTGTGGAGAGACCGAGACTTCAGCCAAAAACATCAAGAAATTCCAAAGGTTTTAGTCCCGGAAAAAGAGTCTAAATCCTGAGCATAAATCCAGTGTCCCTGAGATTCTATAGTTGAAGCCTGTCAATCACGGCCTCTCGCTCTCAAACCCGAGCAGCGGTGACATCACAGGGTTTCTCTCTTTCCTCTCTCTCTCTTTCTTCTGGAGGTTTTGTGCCAATCACATCCATCCCCCAGAGACAACACTGTTTTTCTCACAGCGTCACACACACACACACACACACACACACAAACACACACCGTCCAGGCTCAGAGCGGTCGCACACAATCAATCTGTGTGTGTTTATGATGGAGTCTGGTGTGGCTCCAGCTCGGTTGGAATGAAAACCCGCGCATCAAGGCCTTTTACCGCCATCTTTAACCCTTTAATGTTAACTCTTCAAAGAAAGCAAGGTATTTTTAAAGATGTAGGAGCACTTTGTTTTTTTAAACCCCTAGTTTTTTATATTAATGGTCTTTACCGAATGGTCTAGACGCAGTTTGATGGTAAAAAGTGGCTAAAACCAGGTGAGATGCCCCAAACAGGTAGATTTAAGGACTCATTGTATTCTCGTAAAGTCCCAAACAACAGTTGAAAAGTCTTCCTGAAAATGTGAGACAGGCTTCGTCTTCTGGCAATGGTTAAATCCAGGTTATTTTTTTTATTTTTTAAGTCCTGAACTTGTATCTTTTCGAATACAATGTGTTTTATATGTATATACATTGTTTTTATGTTTTACAGTGTATTGTCTGGGTTACACTGTAAGACTTGACCTTTATAAATACATTTGATTGATTGATGTTTTTATTGCCGTGTCTGATTGTTTCTATCTTGATTTAAAGTAGTAATATGTGAGATTTTCATGTTGAATCATCATCAAAGGGCCCTAATCCGTCATAATTAAAGGGCCCTAATTCGTCATCATTAAAGGGCCCTAATTCGTCATCATTAAAGGGCCCTAATCCGTCATCATTAAAGGGCCCTAATCTGTCATCATTAAAGGGACCAAATCTGTCATCATTAAAGGGCCCTAATCTGTCATCATTGAAGGGACCTAATCTGTCATCATTAAAGGAACCAAATCTGTCATCATTAAAGGGACCTAATCTGTCATCATTAAAGGGCCCTAATCTGTCATCATTAAAGGGACCTAATCTGTCATCATTAGAGGGACCTAATCTGTCATCATTAAAGGGACCTAATCTGTCATCATTAAAGGGCCCTAATCTGTCATCATTAAAGGGACCTAATCTGTCATCATTAAAGGGACCTAATCTGTCATCATTAAAGGGACCAAATCTGTCATAATTAAAGGGCCCTAATCGTCATCATTAAAGGGCCCTAATCCCTCATCATTAAAGGGCCCAAATCTGTCATAATTAAAGGGCCCTAATCTGTCATCATTAAAGGGACCTCCTCTGTCATCATTTAAAGGGACCTAATCTGTCATCATTAAAGGGCCCTAATATGTCATCATTAAAGGGTTCTAATCTGTCATCATTAAAGGGCTCTAATCTGTCATCATTAAAGGGACCTAATCTGTCATCATTAAAGGGCCCTAATCTGTTGTCATTAAAGGGCCCTAATCCGTCATCATTAAAGGGCCCTAATCTATCATCATTAAAGGGCCCTAATCTGTCATCATTAAAGGGCCCTAATCTGTCATCATTAAAGGGACCTAATCTGTCATCATTAAAGGGCCCTAATCTGTCATCATTAAAGGGACCTAATCTGTCATCATTAAAGGGACCAAATCTGTCATAATTAAAGGGCCCTAATCCGTCATCATTAAAGGGCCCAAATCTGCCATAATTAAAGGGCCCTAATCTGTCATCATTAAAGGGACCTAATCTGTCATCATTAAAGGGACCTAATCTGTCATCATTAAAGGGCCCTAATCTGTCATCATTAAAGGGCCCTAATCTGTCATCATTAAAGGGACCTAATCTGTCATCATTAAAGGGCCCTAATCCGTCATCATTAAAGGGACCTAATCTGTCATCATTAAAGGGCCCTAATCTGTCATCATTAAAGGGCCCTAATCTGTCATCATTAAAGGGACCTAATCTGTCATCATTAAAGGGACCTAATCTGTCATCATTAAAGGGCCCTAATCTGTCATCATTAAAGGGCCCTAATCTGTCATCATTAAAGGGCCCTAATCTGTCATCATTAAAGGGACCTAATCTGTCATCATTAAAGGGACCTAATCTGTCATCATTAAAGGGCCCTAATCTGTCATCATTAAAGGGCCCTAATCTGTCATCATTAAAGGGCCCTAATCTGTCATCATTAAAGGGACCTAATCTGTCATCATTAACGGGCCCTAATCCGTCATCATTAAAGGGCCCTAATCCGTCATCATTAAAGGGCCCTAATCTGTCATCATTAAAGGGCCCTAATCTGTCCAAAGTCATTAATAAAACTGCTCTCTTCCAATACTTCTTTAACTAATAACAGTAGTTCAGAGATATTTGAATTCCTAAATTATTTTCACAGCCCCTAAATCTTGTTATTGTTTTCATTTCAATGTCCCGCCCTCCACCGTTTCACCAATCAGAAAGTCTGTGATCCGGGCGCCAGAACTCACCGTGTAAAGCTAATCTCACTGGTAAAGTACCATGTGGCGCAGAACTAAAAAAGGTCTCGTTATGATTCTCAAATCATTAACAACAAAACAAGGAATAAAACCAAAAAGGTGTTGGTTATAGATTTGTTGTTGACAAAACTCTTGTCTATTCAGCTGTTATGGTCCCAGCTGGATTCGTCTCCATATCTGGCAACCTGAGTCAGGGAGAGTGGGAGAGGCTGCAGTACCACTTTTGGCCACATTTTTACACACTGCTCTGTTAAAATTAAATGTATGTTGTCAATGTAAAGTTATGTACTGAACTTGAAATTTTCGTTTTTTATTTATTCATTCAAAACTTGGCTTGCCATATTTGTTTATAAGAATGTGTAGAAAGTCAAAACAAAACTCTGCCTGTGACGGGATCAAGCGAAAATCCAATTTGCAAGTGAAATCCAGAGTCCGGGCCAGAGGAACCTGACAAAGAAGAGAACGACCACGGATTCTTGACGACGTTATTAGTTCAATTCTCCAACAATTTCTCACATTCGTTTCCAGAAGCGTGCGCGAGTCTGTACGCGTTCCCCCCTGCTCCCGCCGCTCACCTGATGGTTCCCTCGGCTCGCTCCTGTCCCCCTTGGGATCGGGCCGGTCCCCTGTCAGCCTGACATGTCTCCCATGGGTGCTAATGGTGTCGCCCTAAAGCCAAATCCCACGGAGCTGTCAAGAGCCCTGGCCAGAGGTGTCCGGACACAACTGTGAGCGTGTGTGTGTGCGTGTGTGTCTGTGTGTGTGTGTGTGAGTGAGTGCGCGTGTGTGTGTGTGTGTGTGTGTGTGTAAGTGAGTGCGCGTGTGTGTGTGTGTGTGTGTGTGTGTGTGTGCGAGAGAGAGAGACACAGAGACTTCCACATATAGACAATTACACTGCAAAAAGTTATAAAATTCAAGGTAATATATGTTTAATATAATAATATATTATAATATAATATAATTTTTATCATTTCAGTTCTTGTGTTTGAACTGTTTGATTCTCTGATCTGTGTCGGCAAATTCAAGGGTTTTGTAAAGTCCTCCAAGAGAACCAGATTTTAGCTGCATCAACCTGAAAACGCTGCCTCCTCCATGTTTAGTCCTGACTCTGGGACCAGCAGGAGGCCAGTCCCTGTGCTCCTCAGAGTCTCAGCAGGAGGCCAGTCCCTGTGCTCCTCAGAGTCCCAGCAGGAGTCCAGTCCCTGTGCTCCTCAGAGTCCCAGCAGGAGGCCAGTCCCTGTGCTCCTCAGAGTCCCAGCAGGAGGCCAGTCCCTGTGCTCCTCAGTGTCCCAGCAGGAGGCCAGTCCCTGTGCTCCTCAGAGTCCCAGCAGGAGTCCAGTCCCTGTGCTCCTCAGTGTCCCAGCAGCAGGCCAGTCCCTGTGCTCCTCAGAGTCCCAGCAGGAGTCCAGTCCCTGTGCTCCTCAGAGTCCCAGCAGGAGGCCAGTCCCTGTGCTCCTCAGAGTCCCAGCAGGAGTCCAGTCCCTGTGCTCCTCAGTGTCCCAGCAGCAGGCCAGTCCCTGTGCTCCTCAGTGTCCCAGCAGGAGGCCAGTCCCTGTGCTCCTCAGAGTCCCAGCAGGAGGCCAGTCCCTGTGCTCCTCAGTGTCCCAGCAGGAGGCCAGTCCCTGTGCTCCTCAGAGTCCCAGCAGGAGGCCAGTCCCTGTGCTCCTCAGAGTCTCAGCAGGAGGCCAGTCCCTGTGCTCCTCAGTGTCCCAGCAGGAGGCCAGTCCCTGTGCTCCTCAGAGTCCCAGCAGGAGGCCAGTCCCTGTGCTCCTCAGGACATGTCACAGATGTACTTTGGTACGAGGCTGCTTTAAAGTCTTTTCTCTGTAAAATATGTTTTAGTTTGAGCAAAGGGAAAGAAAAACCTGTTCTGTTTTGCATAAAGTGTTTTTTCTCTAAAGAAAAACACACATTGCTGGATTACGTTCCCAAACTGGACCATATTTCGGAAATCATAAGTGCATATTGTTTTTTTCCGTCTGACTTCTACAGAGTTTTTGACACATATAAAAAGGACCAAAGGTACGCTTGGTTTTGTGCTCACGTGTGTTTTATTTATTTTTCATCTCGTGACAAAACTTGGCGGGTCATCAGCGTGGCTTTGACTCTTCTTGACAGGTTAGTCCATAAAACTCCCACAATCCTCTCTGTTCTCGTTTTTGGCCTGAAGCTTCTCGTCCGAGTCGCATTTTACAGATTCATTGGTTATTCAGCAGCGCAGACTTTTCTATCATCAGTAAATAATCCGTACGTAAACAGGACAAGGCCGTTTTTATTTTCTATGTTTTTATTCACTGTAAGAATTTATCACATTCTTCATCCTCAGAGTCAAGACCAGAAGGATTTTTATTTCTACAATAGGCACAAGAGGAGGAACCAGAGACCAGACCAGAGACCAGAGACCGAGACCAGTGACCGAGACCAGAGACCAGGGAGCAGAGACCAGACCAGAGACCAGGGAGCAGAGACCAGACCAGAGACCAGAGACCAGAGACCAGAGACCGAGACCAGACCAGAGACCAGAGACCAGAGACCAGAGACCAGGGAGCAGAGAGAGACCAGAGACCAGACCAGAGACCAGGGAGCAGAGACCAGACCAGAGACCAGAGACCAGAGACCAGAGACCGAGACCAGACCAGAGACCAGAGACCAGAGACCAGAGACCAGGGAGCAGAGAGAGACCAGAGACCAGACCAGAGACCAGGGAGCAGAGAGAGACCAGAGACCAGAGAGAGACCAGAGGCCCGAGACCAGAGGCCAGAGACCAGAGACCAGAGACCAGGGAGCAGAGAGAGACCAGAGACCGAGACCAGAGACCAGACCAGAGACCAGGGAGCAGAGAGAGACCAGAGACCAGACCAGAGACCAGAGACCAGGGCGCAGAGACCAGAGACCAGAGACCAGAGACCAGGGAGCAGAGAGATACCAGAGACCAGACCAGAGACCAGAGACCAGGGCGCAGAGACCAGAGACCAGGGAGAAGAGAGAGACCAGAGACCAGGGAGCAGAGAGAGACCAGAGACCGGGACCAGAGAGAGACCAGAGACCAGGGAGCAGAGAGAGACCAGAGACCGGGACCAGAGAGAGACCAGAGACCAGGGAGCAGAGAGAGACCAGAGACCGAGACCAGAGACCAGGGAGCAGAGAGAGACCAGAGACCAGAGACAAGAGACTAGATCAGAGACCAGAGACTAGACCAGAGATCAGACCAGAGACCAGACCAGAGACCAGAGAGCAGAGAGAGACCAGAGACCAGAGACCGAGACCAGAGAGAGACCAGAGACCAGAGACTAGACCAGAGACCAGAAAGAGACCAGACCAGAGAGCAGAGACCAGAGGACAGAGACCAGACCAGAGACAAGAGACCAGCAGACACCAAATACCAGAGACTAGAGACCAGAACAGAGACAAGACCAGAGTGCAGAGACAAAAAGCAGAAACCAGGGACAAAACCAAAAGCAGAGACCAGAGGCCATAGACCAGAGACCACAGACAAGACCAGAGAGCAGAGACTAGAGGCCATAGACCAGAGACCAGAACAGAGACCACAGACAAGACCAGAGAGCAGAGACCAGAGACTAGACCAGAGACCACAGACAAGACCAGAGAGCAGAGACTAGAGGCCATAGACCAGAGACAAGACCAGAGAGCAGAGACTAGAGGCCATAGACCAGAGACAAGACCAGAGAGCAGAGACTAGAGGCCATAGACCAGAGACCACAGACAAGACCAGAGAGCAGAGACTAGAGGCCATAGACCAGAGACCAGAACAGAGACCACAGACAAGACCAGAGAGCAGAGACTAGAGGCCATAGACCAGAGACCAGAACAGAGACCACAGACAAGACCAGAGAGCAGAGACTAGAGGCCATAGACCAGAGACCAGAACAGAGACCACAGACAAGACCAGAGAGCAGAGACTAGAGGCCATAGACCAGAGACCAGAACAGAGACCACAGACAAGACCAGAGGCCATAGACCAGAGACCAGAACAGAGACCACAGACAAGACCAGAGGCCACAGACAAGACCAGAGAGCAGAGACCAGAGGCCATAGACCAGAGACAAGACCAGAGTGCAGAGACAAAAAGCAGAAACCAGGGACAAAACCAAAAGCAGAGACCAGAGGTCATAGACCAGAGACCACAGACAAGACCAGAGAGCAGAGACTAGAGGCCATAGACCAGAGACCAGAGGCCATAGACCACAGACAAGACCAGAGAGCAGAGACCAGAAGCCATAGACCAGAGACAAGACCAGAGACCACAGACAAGACCAGAGAGCAGAAACGAGAGAGTAGAGACCAGACCAGAAACCAAAGATCAGAGACCAGAGAGAGATCAGACCAGAGTGAAACCAGAGACCTGAGGCCAATTAATATTCGTGGCCGAGTTTGTCGAGCCGTAAAGACATAAACACACACAAATATTAGACTTTTCACAGTTTCAAAACAATTCAATTCAGTTATTTCCTCGTGGCACTTCACTAAGATCAGTTCTTTTTATAACAGAGATAGACGACCACGGTCCACAAATGTTAATAATATGAAAACAAATTAGTAAAGACAATAATGAATGTTGATAAATGTGAATAAAAAAAAAAAAAATAATAATAATAATATGAATGTGAATATTCCTCCCTCTGTCCCTCTCCTCTGTCCTCTGTCCCTCTGTCCTCTGTCCCTCCCTCTCTCCTCTGTCCCTCCCTCTCTCCTCTGTCCCTCTGTCCTCTGTCCCTCCCTCTCTCCTCTGTCCCTCTGTCCTCTGTCCCTCCCTCTCTCCTCTGTCCCTCCCTCTGTCCTCTGTCCCTCCCTCTCTCCTCTGTCCCTCTCTCCTCTGTCCCTCTGTCCTCTGTCCCTCCCTCTCTCCTCTGTCCCTCTCTCCTCTGTCCCTCTGTCCTCTGTCCCTCCCTCTCTCCTCTGTCCCTCTCTCCTCTGTCCCTCTCTCCTCTGTCCCTCTGTCCTCTGTCCCTCCCTCTGTCCTTTGTCCCTCCCTCTGTCCTCTTTCCCTCCCTCTCTCCCTCCCTCTGTCCCTCCCTCTGTCCTTTGTCCCTCCCTCTGTCCTCTGTCCCTCCCTCTCTCCTCTGTCCTCTGTCCCTCCCTCTGTCCCTCCCTCTGTCCTCTGTCCCTCCCTCTGTCCTCTGTCCCTCCCTCTGTCCTCTGTCCCTCCCTCTGTCCTCTGTCCCTCCCCCTGTCCTCTGTCCCTCCCTCTGTCCTCTGTCCCTCCCTCGGTCCCACTTGATTCCGTTTTTAACAAAGCCATAATAATACGTGTCAAACTTCTCCCCATTTGAATGAAATCTTATTTTGGAGGAAGAAAAATCCGTGACAACTCCCTGCTGCAGCAGAGAAAGACACACACAGAGAAAGACGTAAAGAGAAAGACATAGAGAGGCAGAGAGAGAGAGAGAGAGAGAGAGAGAGAGAGAGAGGGGTTTGGGGGAAAGGGTGGAAAGAAGGCGAAAAGCTGAAAGTGGCAGGGGCAAAGTTTCAAACAGCAGCAGCGGAGAAGTGAACGCCGAACAATTATGGCACGGATTTGAGTTGAGTGGAGGTGGCGAGCTCCTATTAGGGCGTATGGAAGGGCCATGTCATCCATCCAGCCTGACACTGACAGCCCTGTCACTCTAATTGACATTCTGCCAAAGGAGACGAGAGAGAGAGACGAGAGAAGAGAGAGAGAGAGAGAGGGGGTAGAGCCAGGGCTGTCCCGTACTAGCTTTCCCCCCAGGGCGCGCTTAATTGGTAAAGTTAGGAAGATAAGCCATGAAATATTTAATGTATAAAGTGGAATGCATTGAGAGTGGAGCATGGGAAGGCGGGATGCGGGCGACAGCGAGAGGATAATGGGGGAGAAAGTTGGTAAACAGGGTCTGAGTGCGGCCGTGTTGACGTAGCCGAGCATTAGGTCTTTCATGGAGTCAGACCAGGTCCAGAGCGGTCCAGAGCGCTCAGGGCAGGAGCAAAGCACTTCTGTTATAGAGTATGTTTTATTTAGAGAGGAAGAGGAGAATGGAGAGAGAGTGGAGAAAGAGAGAAAGAGAGAAAGAGAGAGTGGAGAAAGAGAGAAAGAGAGAGTGGAGAAAGAGAGAAAGAGAGAGTGGAGAAAGAGAGAAAGAGAGAAAGAGAGAGTGGAGAAAGAGAGAAAGAGAGAAAGAGAGAGTGGAGAAAGAGAGAAAGAGAAAGAGAGAAAGAGAGAAAAAGAGAGTGGAGAAAGAGAGAAAGAGAGAAAAAGAGAGTGGAGAAAGAGAGAAAGAGAGAAAGAGAGAGTGGAGAAAGAGAGAAAGAGAGAAAGAGAGAAAGAGAGAGTGGAGAAAGAGAGAAAGAGAGAAAGAGAGAGTGGAGAAAGAGAGAAGAGAGAGAAAGAGAGAGTGGAGAAAGAAAGAGAGAAAGAGAAAGAGAGAAAGAGAGAGAGAAAGAGAGAGAGGAGAAAGAGAGAAAGAGAGAAAGAGAGAAAGAGAGAGAAAGAGAGAGAGGAGAAAGAGAGAAAGAGAGAGAGGAGAAAGAGAGAAAGAGAGAAAGAGAAAGAGAGAGAGAGGAGAAAGAGAGAGAGGAGAAAGAGAGAAAGAGAGAAAGAGAAAGAGAGAGAGAGAGAGAGAGAGAGAGAGAGAGAGAGAGAGTTGTGGTTGGGGTTATTGTCCGTACAGAGGTTTAGCTTCTGTTTGTGCCGAGGGTGTGTTTCTAGACCTGGAGTTGAACCGAAGACCTTAAAGTGACAGATTATTATGAAAAATAAGTCAAAAATTGGCAAAGGTTATTCTTATCTTAATGTTTTTGCAATTTAGAACTGTTGCTTTATCGTCTCATTCCGACAGAGACATTTCTTGTATCTTTTTTAAATAAGATCATTTGTCTCATTGGAGAATCTTTGCTCAATTTAGACTTATTTGTCCTCATTTTTTACAGTATTATATTGTATTTAAAGCTGACGTTTTGACATCATAAAGACTCATGTTTGTACATTTCTCTTCTCATCTGCCTATTTATGTCTATTCTCATTCCACTGTTGTCTCCGATGGGCTTTGATCAAGTCACAAAATGATCAAAAACAATCATTTTGCTTTTATCCCATTGGCAGAACGTAAAGCCGTGAGAATGTGCTCAAATTACACACATTTTCAGACATTTTTTTTTCTTTCTACATCGCAAAGAATCACGTGCGTTTAAACAATGTGGCCTCTGTATATACGGACAAATGCAGCTATGACGGCGTTTGATTAATTTTATTTAATTAACTACAAAAACACGATCATTTTGCTTTTATCCCTTTGACAAAAATTAAGGCCGTCAGAATGTGTAAAATTAAATTATCATTAAATTATTATTTGGCCAAATTGTTGCCATTTCTGACTTATATTTCCTCACTCTTTGCGTTCTAAGTCCTGAACAAAGCATTATTCCAACATAAAGTTTACATTAAGATAATCTCCTCTGCTGCTAATATCTGCTCTCTGTATTTTTACGTATTTTTTATATATATTTAGTAAATTTTTTCTGTCTTTTTACTTATTTTCCAAAGCAGGAGACCGGCCGTAAGTGTTCTTCAAGTGTCGCTGTGAATCCAGATCTGCTTCCTCGCAGCGGGACCAGGAAGTGACAAATTTGGGAGCTCTCAGCGTCTGACAGCGCGAACGCCGGGGGCCTGGGGAGAGGAAATCACAAACGGCGGCGAGAGCGGGACCGCCCGGGCGCCAGAGCCAAACTGCGCCGGGCGCCAGAGCCAAACTGCACCGCGGGCAAACACAGAAGAACAGATATTTATGTCTCCATCCAGCACCTGGCAACGCGAGAGGCCGGGTCCAAGAATGTGAGGCCTGCGGAGAAGAGTGTGTGTGTGTGTGTGTGTGTGTGTGTGTGTGTGTGTGTGTGTGTGTGTGTGTGTGTGTGTGTGTGTGTGTGTGTGTGTGTGTGTGTGTGTGTGTGTGTGTGTGTGTGTGTGTGTGTGCGTGTGTGTATGGGAGTGTGTGTGTGTATGTGTAGCAGCAGTAATTATAATCATTTGCGGTGTTCTTCCTACGGCTGGAAGATGCTGGATTTGTCGGGAAATAATTACAAAAAAGAAAAGACAAATCAAAGCTAGAATTCATAACCCTCTCTCTGGTCTCTCTCTGGTCTCTCTCTGGTCTCTCTCTGGTCTCTCTGGTCTCTCTCTGGTCTCTCTGGTCTCTCTCTGGTCTCTCTCTCTGGTCTCTCTCTGGTCTCTCTCTGGTCTCTCTCTGGTCTCTCTAGTCTCTCTCTCTGGTCTCTCTCTGGTCTCTCTCTGGTCTCTCTCTGGTCTCTCTAGTCTCTCTCTCTGGTCTCTCTCTGGTCTCTCTGGTCTCTCTCTCTGGTCACTCTCTCTGGTCTCTCTTTGGTCTCTCTCTCTCTGGCTTCTCTCCAGTCTCTCATTCTGGGCTCTCACTCTTTTCTCTCTCTTGTCTCACACGAGTCTCTATCTCAGGGCTCGCTCTCGCCTTTCTTTGGTCTCTCTCTCTCTCTCTGGTCTCTCTTTGATCTCTCTCTCTTTCTCTCTGGTCTCCCTCTGGGCTCTCTCTGGCTTCTCTCCAGTCACTCTCTCTGGGCTCTCACTCTTTTCTCTCTCTTGTCTCACTCGAGTCTCTCTATGTCAGGGCTCTCCCTCAGGTCTCTCTCTCTAGCCTCTCTTTGGTCTCTCTCTCTCTCCCTGGCTTCTCATAAGCCTAGCGTACATCGGACTGGCAACTGATTATATCCGTCACATATGAGTTGCTGCCCCGCACACATCGACAATCTGACGAAAACAGGATACTCTTAGAAGCAGACCAGTCTCGGGAATAACAGCAACTGGCCTCAACTACAGTGTGTTTTCTGACATAAACTGTAGAGGGCGCAATACACGCAATACACACACGTTGTCGGAGCGTGCACATCGGGTCATATCTCCGAAACTGAGGACAACTAGTTGCCGAAAAGTAGAACACGGGAAACTGACTGAAACTGGAGACCGACTGTTCATCTCCAGTTGTAAGAGCGCTCACATCGACCGATTTCGGCAACTGATCATCTCCCACCATCTCCTCTCAGTCGCCAAAAGCCGCCTTGCAACTAGTTGTCTCCAGTTTCTCTGTCGATGTACGCTAGGCTATAGTCTCTGTCTCTGGTCTCTTTCTGGTCCCTCTCTTTCTTCTCCTTTGTCTCTCTCTCTCTCTTATTGTCTCTCTCTCTGGTCTTCTTTGGGTCTCTCTCTGGTCTCTCTTCATGGCTTTGCTCTGGTCTCTCTCTTTGTCTCTCTCTCTGGTCTTCTTTGGGTCTCTCTCTGGTCTCTCTCTCTCTCTTCATGGCTTCGCTCTGGTCTCTCTCTTTGTCTCTCTCTCTGGTCCTCTTTGGGTCTCTCTCTGGTCTCTCTCTGGTCTCTCTTCATGGCTTCGCTCTGGTCTCTCTCTTTGTCTCTCTCTCTGGTATTCTTTGGTCTCTCTCTCTGGCCTCTCTCCATGGCTTTGATCTGGTCTCTCTCTTATTGTCTCTCTCTCTGGTCTTCTTTGGGTCTCTCTCTGGTCTCTCTCTCTGGCCTCTCTCCATGGCTTTGATCTGGTCTCTCTCTTATTGTCTCTCTCTCTGGTCTTCTTTGTCCATTAAGTTCATTCACATTTCTTAATACATTGTGTTTATTTAGTTCAAGATTTAAGGTACAGTCCAACAGCTTGAGTTAATTCACGTGCATCATTGTTCATTGCAGCTGACAGAGAAGGACATTCAATGGCAATCCATGTCACAGAAGGCACAACAGAACATTAAGGAAAGGGGCCACCGGAAAGGGTGGCAGATCTCTCTTCATCCACTCGTCTTTCAGTCGACAAAGACGCTCTCTCTGGTCTTCTTTGAAATGTCTTCATTGGAATGAGAAAATAAAGCAGCAGTCCCCTTTTGAAATAAAGACTAAATGGCTGTGTCCCTTTGGAAAATCTTGCCTTTAAACATCCAAATGTATTCTCAGATTAAGAAGAAAACACTTGATTCAAGCATCTTCTTACCTCATAAATCATAATTTTTAGCAGTGTACATACATTACTTTACTTAGACACTTATGAGAAGACTACATGTTGAAAGACAGGAAGGCTTATTCACAACATGTCACTGTCAACAGAGTCTGTTTGAGAAAACATGGATTATTCATGTGAAAGGTTAGTACCCCAGCTTAGTTATTGACAAAATCAAACGCTAGTGCTATAAAAGTAAAACGAGAGTAACCAAAAAAAACTGGGAACCGTGGTGCTACGAACTTTCAAAGCTGCCTCGTGTCTTGCGGCTGATCTAGAGTGTGGCTGGCGAATCGAGGTCAAAACGCTGTAAGACCAGACTAGTGGATTGACTGAGACGCGCGTGGGACGACACTGGAGACCGAGGGTTCTATTCCCAAGACACACTAATGGCGACGCCATAGGAGATCACAACATCACCGCGTCCCATTGTCTCGTTCGCTTGTTTGCTCATAGGAAAGGGAAAAGAAAACATGTTACAGAAGACATCACATGCTTCTGTCGCCTTTTTTAGCAATTACTATGACTCCTAACTATAGATAGCACAAACAGGAAAAATATGAGGTCAAATTTTAAGAGTTCATTCTGACTGTGTTTTAATTTTGCCAATGAGTCAAAGCATTAGCTTATTAATCTTTAAATTTCTCATTCCAATAATACATTTTGTTTTAAGACAGTGAGAATGTGCTCAAATTAAGCTAAAACAGTCGATTCAAGCATTTGTTAGCTCATATTTCGTCTTTTTTGCAGTTCTAAAAGGAAGATGGTTTGACCAATTTTGCACACAATGCACAGCCACAAGCTGTATCAGGAGTAAACAATCTTATAACAAGATTATTGTTGCTTGTCCCCGTTGCAAATCGTGTTTTAAAAGGCATTCAGAATGTGCTTATATGAAGATAAACTTTTGCCCCAAATATGAGCCATTTTTGACTTATTTATCCTCCCTTTTAGCAGTGCTGTCAACAGCGTCCCTAAGGTCGACTATCCACTTTACTCATTGGAAGAGAAAGAAAAACATGTTCCAGGACGTCATCACATGCTTCTTGTCGGCTTTATTGCAATAACGCCGTTGGATCCTTACTAAGGGGCTGTAATTAACAATTTTATAACGTATGGACCAAACATAGCTAAAAGCGATGCCCCTGGAGAATATTATGATAGAGATTACTTGTTTCCCTTTAGGTTATTGAGGACAGGATTTTGTATTGGATGCGGTGAGCGACGGGAGCAGTGGAGGACAGGGGTGATGTGGTTGATGTGTGTGTGTGTGTGTAATGATGTGGGCGGCTGGGTTTTGGACCAGTTGTTTATGGAGGGCTTTTTGGGGAGACCAAACAGGACGGAGTTGTAGAAGCAAATTTTCTGCTTATTACAGAAGAAGCTGAGAATAAGAATACATGTTTTCGTTCGGAATCATGGATCTGTTTTAGATAGATAGATAGATACTTTATCTATCAGTCAGTCAGGTTTGTTGTATCTGTCTGTTGTGTTTATGTGTAACTTTGCTGCCTCTTGGCCAGGACTCCCTTGAAAAAGAGGATCTTAATCTCAATGGAATTTTTCCTGGTTAAATACATGTCAGGGATGAAGCAGACAGAGACGGATCGTGGTGCGCCAAACTCTGGAAGTTTATTTAAGTTTCTCTCAAGTTCCAGTGGTTTCCATTGTTTCTTTCTCTCAGACAGAATGGAGTCAGTACACAGTTTATATAGTCATTGTCACGTCACACATGGAAAGACATACGTGTCACACAGAGACAGTCACATCATAGTCAAAATAATCAGTCCTTGTAGAGTCCTGCACGTAGGCCATATTGCTATCTAACAGAGGTGGGACAAAGTCATTGTTTAGCAAGTCACAAGTCAGTCTCAATTCATTGCCCTCAAGTCCCGAGTCAAGTCACGTGTCAAGACAGGCAAGTCCCGAGTCGAGTCCAAGTCAAAGGCCAACAAATCTCAAGTCAGTCCCAAGTCCTACGGTTTGACTTTCGAGTCCTCTCGAGTCTTTTTGACCGCGATTTGTTTCTTGTTGGTCTCCACGTACTTTTGTAGGCAAACAAAATAATGTTAGGAATCATTTTGCTGGTGCATTCTCGTTGGTCTCTGACCCATGGACTAACAGTTTGTTCCATGTCGTTGGCTGCTGGTAAATCAAAACTATCTACGTGATCTAATTGGATGTTGTGCCAGATGCAGGCTCAGTTACACATGCACAGACCACACATACAATCAGAGCAGTCCGTGTCAACATACTTTTTATCTTTGGGGTTTTTAATGGGAAGTAGCAAGTGCAGCATATATGAATATGAGTATTGGGCTAGGACCTGTATCTATATAATCAGTTTAATGTCCGTAGTGGTTATTGTTCCAAAGGACTGAAGGGACCAATGGAGGGGAAGGACCCTGGCCTGTATGAACTGGACCAGCATTAGTAATATCTCATAATTACCAATATATCATTACATAATAAAATGTCTCATATAAATTAATTCAATCAGTCAAAGCACTGATTCTCATATCAATGCACCATAAACAATAGTGCAAATATTAATCTAGCTTAGTGCACATAATCAAAACAACTATCTAATGTATGCAAACTTTAGCAGGAGGAGCACAGCAAAAACATACTCATAATAATAGGCCTCGGTGCCCACACAGAAAAATATAAGAAATAGCTAACAGAGCAGCGCAGGCTAGCGCTAGTTTGACTCACCAGTTCCTCTTTAAAACACGGCACAGAGTGTGACAACTGCGTCGATTCAATTGTATGAGGCGCCTGTAGTGAAAGCATATAATTACGGTTTGTAGAACAAAATATGACGTTAGGTCGCGATAAATACCTGCAGCTCGCTCATTTCCAGCTCCCCTACGACAACACACCCACCGGTGAATGCAGTGCGCTTGTTTAGGGAAGTGTTGCTGCGCGAACTGCGGGAAACTCACGTTCGAACTCTAACGCTACAACTACCGCGAGGCTTTGTTTCTTCAGAGACGGCATAGATAGAAAGAGAGATGCGGAGAAAGGTAAAAATGGCCCGGGTTACGCAAGTCTTTGCAAGTCAATTGGCGCAAGTCCAAGTGAAAGTCAGAGTCATTGATGTTAAAGTCCAAGTCGAGTTGCAAGTCTTTTTACATTTGGTCAAGTCGAGTCTAAAGTCATCAAAATCATGACTCGAGTCTGACTCGAGTCCAAGTCACATGACTCGAGTCCACACCTCTGCTATCTAATACTAACACTCACCCCTTTGATCACATAATCACATGTGATCACTCAATTTGATCAATCAATAAAGTGGAAAAAAAAACAATATCTAAAAAAAACTTTTAAAAATTATTAAAAACAAAGAAAATGTATGCATTAAACTTATAATCATCAAATCAATATCAGTGGATTGTATCCTCTATCCTGGGAAAAATAAAAACAAAATAAACAAAAAACAAAAATATGTTAAAACAAACAAAAATAAAAACAAACAAAAACAAACACTATTGGACACAGTAGAACTCAGCAGATTCAGTCAAAACACAGACAAAAACGAGCTGAGTCTCAAATTAGAATCTAATTTATCTTTTATTACTCTATACTTTTATTCTAATGCTGATTGTTTACACTTCACTTATTTCACTGTATTATTTTCACTTTTTAATCTTAGACTGTGTACTTTACTTTTACTATTCACTATAGTTTAAAACTATTCTAATCTATTTACAAATATGTTTGCATATTCTTATTGAGCCATATTCTTAAACATATATTTTAATCTAATAAATCTCTGTAGTTTACTCTCATTATCAGTGGCATATTGTTAGTGGGATTTTGCTCCATGTCTATTCTACATTCTCAGGAATAAAACTGAACACAGTAAGACAAATGGTTAATATGAACATTATTATGGCGGTCAGTTTTCCAAATACATTTGTTGAACCAGGAAGTGCTGTCACTTCCTCCTCTCAGGCAGTTTGGGATGAATGTACATCATTAATCAAATTGGTATTATTCTTACAAGAGCTAATCTATTTGAGCAGGTTTGGGGTCAGTTACTTTACAACTTTTAAAACTTCTCAAAGATGCTTTTGAATCTCTCTTGGTTCTAATCTATCTCATTAATCGAGGCTACACTCATTAACTTTTTGCATTGTCAACATTCACAGATGTTTGAACACAAGTGAATTTGGAAGGTATCTAATAAAACTGTAATTAACTTTATCTACTTTTGAAGTAAATGTTTGTGAAATGGTCCTTTTACCGTTTGATATTAGCAATGGCTAGAAATATTCTCTATTTTTGAAAGCATCTATGGTTGATGCATTTATCTATTTCTATTTTTACACTATTGTGACTCCAAAGCTCGGTTGCAGCTTGAGCCAAGTCATATTTCTAGTTTGTGACTTCTGTCACTTTTAACATCTACTAAAACGCTACAATACTCATACTTTATCATTTTAAAACATTTTAACAGTTGCTCAGTCTCCCAGACTAAAAAGTCAAAGTTTTTGTCTGTCAGATGTCTGAATACTTAACATGTGTTGCATTTGGTCACAGTTGTGGTTCTGTTTGTAGCAATAGCATCGGCAATAGACGATTTTTCATTGGCTGGTTCTTGTTCTGCAAAAGGCTGTGTCCAATAGATCATCAGATGTCCAGAAGCTAGAGACAAACAAAAACAAAAGAAGAATCATGAGTATCTGTCTCATTTAGCACTCATCAATGTATGATTTTAAAAATATAAACATCACTCCCCCAGTTTTCTCTCTCAGGTCCTCAGGTCCTCAGGTCCTCAGGGTCCTCAGGGTCCTCAGGGTCCTCAGGGTCCCCTGCGGGTAAGTAAGTAAGTAAGTAAGTAAGTAAGTAAGCTTTATTTATATACCGCCTTTCACAGACCAGAGTCACAAAGCGGTTTACAATTGTAATTTTTTGGGCACTTGTCCTCTCACTCCACACAGAGACAGGAGTGGGGTCGCCGAACAGGAGGCGCATGCCAGACCTATTGTACATATTTTTAGTGGTAGGGGAAACCGGAGTACCCGGAGGAAACCTACGCAGACACAGGGAGAACATGCAAACTCCACTCAGAAAGGCCCTGGTCCGGCCGGGATTCGAACCCAGGACCTTCTTGCTGAGAGGCGAGAGTGCTATCCACTCAGCCACCGTGCCGCCAAGGGTGAGTCTCAGGCCCTGTTTATACTGAGACGCTGCGCAGACGTTTCCAGGCTATTAACAGAAACGACCAGGCTCCTAATGCAAATTTCTCAGCGTTCACATGAGGTTGAAAAACGATGTAGTTCTAGCGCCCGGCCAGTAGGGGGCAGAGAAACTTTACAACACTCACACGACCCCCAGCCCCGTGCCCAGCCCCCCCCCCCCCCCCCCCCCTCGGCAGTGTACTCACTTCCTGTACCAGACCCTCAGAACGTACCAACATTATTCTGCCTTTTAACAGCAGCTGTGAAAATGGAAACTGAACCTAGAGCTTCGCGTGGTCTCGTTTGGACGAACGAAGGAGTAGAATTATCCTCTGTGCCGCGCTGGAAGCCCACGAAGCTAGTTAGTGCGCGCGGCGCCATTTTTGTTTTTGTTTGTTCTCCGCTACTGCGCATGTCCAAATGTACGTGCGGGGAGCAGCGCGGAGGCGGGGGTCAGAGCAGAGGGGGACTTCACACCTTTCTCCCTCGCGGGTGTGAAAGAGCCCCCGCTGTGCAGCGTTTCTGAGTTGTCCCACTCTGCAGGCTGGATCTGAACACTTACGTTTTCACCCCCCTGGAACACAGTCTTCGTATGAACGGTTGGTAGCAACCGACATCCAACTATACCGTTTTACTGCCACATTGTCTCCGTGTAAACTCAGTCTCAGTCGTCATCAGGTCAGGTCATATTTCGAGAGATGTCATCTTGGACATCAGTAGGGTCCAAGCCATGGTTTTGTCTCTCCAGATTCACATCAGGATCTCCAGATACAGTCTTTTCACTTGAAGCGCACATCAGGTCATTTGCGATGCACTTCTGGTCAATGGTGCAGTGTCTCAGTTCCTGTACACAGCTTGTTATGCAGTAGTTACTCTCTATTTACTCTCTATGGTTAGTCTATGGATAGGCAATATTATTCTCATTCAAAGAAGTGGCTTTTTAGATCTAATCCTAATCAATGTAATTACTTCACACAGTACAAAATCAACAAATCAAAACAAAACATGTCAAGACAGAGGCCAATTAAGTCCATGAAAATATAGAATTCAAATGAACATTTCTGGTCTCAAAAATACTGATTCAAATAAAGACTCAAGTGATAGACATTTAAAAATATTTGTTTACATTGGAGTAAACTTTTAAAATGCTTTTTCTCAGGTTCTGCTTTTTCATGTGTGTGAGTGTGTGTGTGTGTGTGTATGTAGGGTGTGTATTTTGGGGTTGTGTCTCCAGACTCCTCGAACCACCTGTAGATGTCAAAGGTCACACTGTGGTGATGTAAACCAACTGGACACACTCTCAACTCTCCTCCAGGTCTCTCCCTGATGCTCCACCATCACGTCTCCAGACACCTCTCTCTCCCCCGGTCTCTCTCACACCCACTCAGTTCTGGAGTGGCGTGGGGAGGGGCAAGGAGGTGGCATTTTCCTTTGCTCTTTGATCTGTGACCTGTGCCTGGGTGGGCGTTGCTGGGCTCCTGTGGTCTGAGCTCTGTGTCCACTCCCGCAGTCCAGTGACCCCGTACAGCCTTGGTTCTGGAACACAACCTTATAGTCAAATTAAAAACAACAGATATCAGTTTGTGAGAGAGATTGTTTTTCTCTCTAAAGTCTAAACAATTTTGGAGCGCTCTTGGCTTTCCAACATACACTATATAAATAAAGATTACTTACTATCTTACTAATGATGACATTTTAAGACCAGAAACTCTTAATAAAAAAACAAGACTCAAATCTCAAAAAACCTTCAAACTTTAAAATATGTATTATGTACTTTTGTACTGTGTGTTTAATTGTCAATGCGTCCTTGGGTTTCTTGAAAGACACCATGAAATGAAATGAAATTATGAAAAATCTCTATAAAAATGAAAATTAGAATGGAAAAACATTTAAACATAACTTGAAATCAAACAAAAGATTTAGCTCCAGCTAAACTGGATTTGGTTCAATAAAACTCAATTGTGCGTCGGAGCTGCCTCCTCCTGTCTCTGGGCAGCAGCAGGAGCAAGGTCAGGCGTGTAGTCAAAACAAAAAAGCACCGCTTGCAATGTGAATTGGGTGAATTAACTCAATATAATACTTTTACAGCTAATCCTAATTCCCTCTTTCTTTTTAGACAAAGTCTATGATCAATAATCACTTTTAACACAGATTCTAATTTACAGTGCCTTGCAAAAGTATTCGGCCCCCTTGAACCTTTCAACATTTCGCCACATTTCAGGCTTCAAACATAAAGATATAAAAATTTAATTTTTTGTCATGAATCATCAACAAGTGGGACACAATCGTGAAGTGGAATGAAATTTATTGGATAATTTAAACTTTTTTAACAAATAAAAAACTGAAAAGTGGGGCGTGCAATATTATTCGGCCCCTTTACTTTCAGTGCAGCAAACTCAATGTTGTCCTAAATGACTGATGATGATAAATAGAATGCACCTGTGTGTAATCAAGTCTCCGTATAAATGCACCTGCTCTTTGATAGTCTCAGGGTTCTGTTTAAAGCACAGAGAGAACCATGAAGACAAAGGAACACACCAGGCAGGTCCGAGGTACTGTTGTGGAGAAGTTTAAAGCCGGATTTGGATACAAAAAGATTTCCCAAGCTTTAAACATCTCAAGGAGCACTGTGCAAGCAATTATATTGAAATGGAAGGAGTATCAGACCACTGCAAATCTACCAAGACCTGGCCGTCTCCCCAAACTTTCATCTCAAACAAGGAGAAGACTGATCAGAGATGCAGCCAAGAGGCCCATGATCACTCTGGATGAACTGCATCCAGGCAGAAAGTAGTGTTTTAGCAATAATGCAAAAACAGAAAGAAGAACTTTCAAGATTACTTTTTTAAGCGAATATAACTGATGTTGTAGTTTATACTTTTGTCATCCAAGTCTAGAAATGGCCAATTTCAACACTCTTAGTGTTTAACGTTTCCTTCTATTTTATCGAGGTAGTAAACTAATTTAAACTCAAAATCTCTTTCTAAAAAACAAAAACAACTGTTGGATACAACCCTCTCATAGCTCAACTGTTGATAAAACTCGGCATTCTCCGGTGAACTCTGTTCACGCCAAAAACAAACTAAAAAACAAAAACTCCTTTTTCTGTATGTAATTTAAACCGTGATCACTGAAATATTGTTGCTTCTTTACTTTTGTCATTTATCAAGCCTGGAATTGGTTAATTACAAAACTTTTTGTGACAAAAGGCCTCCTTTACACGTTTCCCTTTTTATTGCTTTTACTTTTACACCATGGTTTCACTAAGGCCCTGTTTATACTGAGACGCTGCGCAGACGTTTCCAGGCTATTAACAGAAACGACCTGGCTCCTAATGCAAATTTCTCAGCGTTCACATGAGGTTGAAAAACGATGTAGTTCTAGCGCCCGGCCAGTAGTGGGCAGAGAAACTTTACAACACTCACACGACCCCCAGCCCCCGTGCCCCGAGACGGATCGTGGTGCGCCAAACTCTGGAAGTTTATTTAAGTTTCTCTCAAGTTCCAGTGGTTTCCATTGTTTCTTTCTCTCAGACAGAATGGAGTCAGTACAGTTTATATAGTCATTGTCACGTCACACATGGAAAGACATACGTGTCACACAGAGACAGTCACATCATAGTCAAAATAATCAGTCCTTGTACAGTCCTGCACGTAGGCCATATTGCTATCTAATACTAACATACAGGTTAAATGAAAATATAAAAAAAATTGTACAGTCTAACAGCCGAAGGAACAAAGGATCTCTTTAAAGGTTCCGTTCGGCAGCGTAGTGATAGGAGCCTGTTGTTATGTTTTAGCAAATGAGGACCCCAAAGCAGAGTTGAGAGCAGGCTGACAAAAAACAAAAATTTATTCACAGTCCAAAACAAAAAGTAGAAAAATACAATACTGCAGGCAGGCTGAGGGGACAGGCTGGCTGGAATGTGGAGGTGCAGCAACCACAGATCTGGGAAAAATAAGATTCAGTAAAAATGGAATAGATCACAGAAACACGAGCACAATGACACTACCGTAAGAGATGGAATTATCTGGCACTGAAGAGCCGTCCACATTGAGCTTAAGAATCCAGGAGTAAATTGGCTGCAGGTGTGTCTGCTGCACCATCCAGCCACACCCATCACCACCAGCTCTGCAGAGAAACAAAAAAGGGAGGGGGGAGGAACAGAGCAACCCAACCCTCACACCTGTTGCTTCAATGACTCCTCTGAGCGGCCATAGTGTCATGCAGAGGGTGTCTGGAGTTACCCAGGATGCCCTGCAGTAGAGCCCTCATCCTTCTCTCCAGCACAGCTCCCACAGAGTCCACACTTCTCCCCATCACAGAAACACATTTCCTTATCAGCCTGTGGAGCCGTTTACTGTCTCTGAGGTCAGACTGCCGCCCAGAAGAACACGGCACTAACTACCACAGGCTGGTAAAAAACTGGTTATAAAACACAGGGAAGTGTTCATGTGACACAGGTGGAAACAAAAGCGAGTTCAATCTGGAGATGCGTTAAAGATTTATTGATTGAGAGTTTGTTATTTGTTTACAGCGCTGGCTTAATTAGCGGCTTGTCATATGGCAAAAAGAACAGAATCCAAAAGGCAGAACTGCAAAAAATAATACATTTAATAATCCAAAATCCAGGGTAGACAACACAAAGTCACAACAAGAACTGAAAGAGACCTGGCATTGACAATGACAGAGCAGGAAGTGAAGGAACAAGACTAAAGCCTAGTTTATACTTGCGCGGCGCGGAGGTGACGTGACGTCACTTGCGCAACACGTTGGTCACCGCAAGGCCCTGACGCTGCCTGCCGCGCAGCATCGAAATTTTCTAACTACGTAAGGATCGCCGCAAGAAATCTCCGCTGTGATTGGTCCGTGTGTGTGTATTGGAAGGAAGCATGGAGCGGCTGCAGCAGGAGCATGGACGAGGGACTATGGAGCAGACTGCTTCACGCTTCGAAGGAAAAGCAGTTTGGGCTCAGAGCCTGATATACAGGAGACTGTGGACTATCTAACATATATATAGTTTGAGTTTGAGTTTATTTATTTAAGTGTCATGCACAAAAGTGCCCAGCCCACATGGGCTTATATGACACTGAACAACAACATCTGATGGCTACAGACCATATACAGACCATATACAGACATGAAAAACAGAAAAACAGAAAAAGATTTACAATTTGGTGCATTATCCAGGGTACAGAATCTGTTGTCTCCTCTCCCAGGCTTTAGCAACAAAAGAAGCAAAGACAAAAACTTCATGGCAATACATCCAGTTCATAATTTCTCCCTCAGGCCACCAAAAAACCTCTGGGTTAGAAGCATTCACTTTTTCAAATAAAATGTTTCGATATTCAAAGTAAAGTGGACAATACAAAACAAAATGAGGCTCATCTTCTACCACCCCCAGGTCACACACTGTACAGAGACGGGCCTCTTTAGGAACCGCTTTAAAGCGGCCCACCTCCACTGCTAGAGGCAAAGTGCCGGTCCTCAGCGTGGCTAACAGAGAGCGCTGCTGTACGTACAGTTCTGTGTAAAACTCCTGTTTGAATAAAATATAATGTCTTAACTTAGGTTTCCTGCAAATATCAAGTTTCCATTGTGCTTTAAACTCTGTTAATGCGTTTTGTCTAAACAAACTTATATCACATCTTAATTTATTTAAATAAACATAATTTAAATGAGAACTTAAGAATACTTCTGCCATTTCTCTAGACCAGGGGTAATTGTTTGAACAATTCCAAATAAAAATCTTTTTTGTGAGCCTGTGATTGGGAAGCTGGATGAGGCGGTTCCATAAACGCACCATTTCAGCCCTTTGCTTAATAAGACACGGCTCCCATCCCATGTCCCCCTGTATCGCTGGTATTGGGGTGAATTTATGCACTCCCAAAAATGTTCTAATAGCTCTATTCTGGAGAGCATTAACGTGATCAATCTCCTTGAAACCCCAAACTCCCGCTGCATGGAATAGAATAGAGCTGACCAAAGAGTCATACAGTTGTGTATAAACAGAGAAACTTAAGTCTGGGACAATTTTCATTTTACTCACAATGGAGCCCAGAGCTCTCCCTGCAGACTCACACAGAGACTGGGTTCCCTCTGTAAAAACCATGAACTCATTGAAGACCAACCCGAGGTATTTATATGAACGTGTGTAGGTTAATGGAGAAAGGTCATAAAGGAAGGAATATGCACTTTGTGACTGATTCTTTTTCCGGAAATGCATAATTTGTGTTTTATCTTTGTTTAGGGCCAGTCTCCATTTTCTACATCATGCACTTAAAACATCTAACATCTGCTGTAATTTGTCTTCAGTCTCTGCCAGCAAAATAATGTCATCTGCATACAACAGGAGACTTAAGTTGAAGTCATCAATACAAATACCAAGGTTGGCTCCTTTAATTTCGTTCACCAGGTCGTTTATGTACAAAGAAAATAAAGTTGGTGATAATACATCGCCCTGTTTCACTCCAAAAGGGGTGGGAAACCAACCCGTTCTTAGATTGTTTATTTGCACACAGGCAACAGGGGCCTGGTAGAGGGACTTGATGGCGTCATAAAACCTCCCCTTAATGCCATATCCCAGCAGTTTATACCACAGAAGATCCCTGTTAACCCAATCAAATGCTTTTTGGAAATCAATGAAGCAGGCAAACGTAGATTTTCCTTCTTGCAGCCTGGCTCTCAGCACAGATGATAAAACAAACATATGATCAATGCAGGCCCTGCCTCTTCGAAAGCCATTCTGTTCATCTGCCAGGGTCTCATTTATCTCCAAAAAGTCATTGAGTCTATTGTTGAGGATTCCCGAGTACAACTTATACACAGTGCTGATCAGACTGATGCCTCTATAGTTCAGGGGTACTCGAGGATCCAGTTTAGCTGATTTAGTTATAGGTTTAATAATTGACTGATACCAGGCTGAAGGAATGGCTGCCTGTTTAAAACATGCTTGGAAGAGACTGTGCAGCACATTAAGCAGAGGTGGAGCCTTCAGAGCCTCGTTTGGGATCTCATCAACACCAACTGCTTACCTATGACTCTTTGAACTTCTTCCACTGTGATGTCAGCATTTAGCACATCACTTTGACTAAATTCAACACACACCATCTCAACTTCTAGACAGGTTTTTGTGTAACAGATTTCTTTGAAAAAATCCTCATCAAATAATGTTTTTTCACAACCATAGAGGGCGCTACAATCTTGTTGCCATCTTGATAATATTAATTCTTTATCATAGCACACCTCTCCATTACTGTAGATGTAATAATCTCCATTGGGATGGATTTAATTTTCTGAGGGCCTAATTTATTAATTTCCTTCCAGAAACATTTAGAGTTTGATTTCAAACTTTGGAGCTGAAGACTTTGTCCTCTTCTAAACCGTCTTTGGAATAATTTTAATCTCTTATCAAAATAGTTTTGATGCTTTTTAAAAACTGTTTTTAATAGTTTTCTTTCGTTTGAATCCTATATAACTATATAACTTATAAACTGTGCAGTCGTTTATTTTGCACTGTTCCTGTCTTGTTTGAATCGTAGCTGCGTTTGTTGCTTTCCTCCTGCACTCGTAAATCGTTCATGTTTGTCTCAGATATTTACCACTATTATTGTTTTGCTGTTTGTGCTGAAAACTATTTAATAATAACTATGTTTCCAACAAGAACTGTGTCTTTATTCACAGCATCACAGTTGAAATGACTTATAAAATAATGAATCCATAAAACTATCACGTAAACCTACAGTAGAAACACGTTTAATGAGCTCAAACAGCTTTGTTTGTTATTGTTGTTCTGAAGAGGACAAAGTAGCAGCGTAAATGGGACCGCTCCTGTTTGATCGCCCTCATGTAGTTTGTTGTGGGATTACAACATTCTCCTCAAAACTCCGTAAGGGGAACGCGCCAGTATAACATCAATTGTGCTTACGTAGGTCCACCGCAACCGCTAACGTAAGCCACGCCGCGCAAGTATATGTCAGGATGTGAGTGCAGGGTAGATGCAGTTTTAGATCATTGCATGTTTTGTTTACATTTTCTTTGCATGTTGCATGTGTTTAGTGCATGTTTTGTTTTTATCAACATTTTGAGTGCACCCCTGCACAAATGGACTGCTCCGCATTTTTAACCAATCAGAAACTTTCCCCAGTGGTGTGGTGTGACGGAATGATTGTTAAGAGGCAGGGCCAGGAAGCAGAGTGAGTGTCACCGTGCGCGTGTGGACCGTGGACACTGGATTAGACTGACACCAGACCCCCCAGCACCAGCGGGGAACAAAAGGTTGACAGAGCGCTGTGCAGTGGAGCCGTGCAGAGGGGCCGTGCAGAGGGGCCGTGCAGAGGGGCCGTGCAGTGGGGCCGTGCAGAGGGGCCGTGCAGTGGAGCCGTGCAGTGGAGCCGTGCAGTGGAGCCGTGCAGTGGAGCCGTGCAGTGGAGCCGTGCAGTGGAGCCGTGCAGTGGAGCCGTGCAGTGGAGCCGGCTGATACGCCTGAAAAACAGCTAAGTGAAGGGACGTCTGCACGTGGGCTTCTGCATCGCAGAACTTGCTGATTTTAACTATTTGTGCATACACCAATTTTAGCCCTCTCCCCGCAGCTCCTTGGACTGGTGGAGGTGACGGGACTTTTTAGCATGGCTATCGGCATCGGACCTTTCCTTTCTTTTTAGATACATTTTATAACTGACTTTTATCTTTTTCCTTCAACTTGTACAAAATAAAACTGTTCATTTTTTCCTATTTTGTGAGTTGTGTTGTATGGCCCGGGCTTGATTTTATACAGTTGCTATTAAACTGTGACATATACACTAGGCTTAGTGAGACACAGGTAACACACATCAGGGCGGGTAATCAGACAACAGGAAATACAACTAAAGACACAGGGACTAACACATTACAAAATAAAACAGGAAATAAACCTACACCATGCCACGGCTGGAAGGGAGTAGATGAAGCTGAGGGGAGGCTGAGGGGAGGCTGAGGAGAGGGTGAGGTGAGGCTGAGGGGAGGCTGAGGTGAGGTGAGGCTGAGGGGAGGCTCAGGTGAGGCTGAGGGTAGGGTGAGGTGAGGGTGAGATGAGGGTGAGGCTGAGTTGAGGCTGAGGGGAGGGTGAGGTGAGGCTGAGGGGAGGCTGAGGTGAGGCTGAGGTGAGGGTGAGGTGAGGGTGAGGTGAGGAGAGGCTGAGGTGAGGCTGAGGGGAGGCTGAGGTGAGGTGAGGCTGAGGTGAGGTGAGGCTGAGGTGAGGCTGAGGTGAGGCTGAGGTGAGGTGAGGCTGAGGTGAGGCTGAGGTGAGGCTGAGGTGAGGCTGAGGAGAGGCTGAGGCTGAGGTGAGGCTGAGGTGAGGTGAGGCTGAGGTGAGGCTGAGGTGAGGCTGAGGGGAGGCTGAGGTGAGGCTGAGGTGAGGTGAGGCTGAGGTGAGGGTGAGGTGAGGGTGAGGTGAGGAGAGGCTGAGGTGAGGCTGAGGTGTGAGGCTGAGGCAGGCGTGGGCCCTGTGCGATGACGAAGGTAGTCTACCAATTTGAACTTCTGCTTAAGCTGCATTAAGAAGTTCACTGGTCACAGTTACATCCTCCTGAGGGTTAATTTTCAGGTTGATCAAAGTCAGCCAAATGGTCCATACTAAGGTTTCGTCCTTCTCTCTCTCCCAGACTTTCCTTTACACGTCTTGATTGCAATCTGGCTTTACATAACTGTGTTTGTGTTTTTACCAGGATGACTTTATAGGTAAAGGATGACTTTACCCCAGTTGGGGCTCGGGCCTAATTATAGAGCAGCTCCTCATCCTCCAGTAGACGACCCTGATAAACGAGCCTTATTTTCTCTGCGTCAGTGGAGGATTCCCCCACCACTAAAAATATGTACCATAGATATAATCCTCCAGCTCTGGTTCTGACCAAGAGCATCAACATCTGGAGCTGGGTCCTCCTGGAAGAGGCCCTAGAAGCTTCAGGGCAGGTCAAATGAAGCGCAAATTCAGTCGGCACAGTGGCGCAGAGGTTAGCGCGTATTCCTTGCAGCAACAATGTCGTGGGTTCGATTACACCAGAAGGCTTTTTTGTGTGGAGTTTGCCCGCTTAAGTTTCCTCCGGGTGCTTCGGTTTCCCCTACTTACCTCTCTGTGTGGAGTGAGAAACAAATGCCCTCAACAATTGTAAAGCGCTTTGTGACTTTGGTCTGTCAAAGGCGCTATATAAATGAAAACTACCTTCTTGAAAAGGGTGCAGTAACAATCTGCATGTTCTGTTTCCAACAGTTAATAGATTGACGAACCCCCATGTTAGGTTTCCATTAGAAATTACCTCCAAATCTATGTGTTTTGAGCTTGCACAGTTCTTCAATGACAAAGTACAAGTACTGAATTTTTAATAATGAATAACTCTTTTGATATGTTCCCGTTTAGACCCCACCACAGCCGTGAGACCGCTCTAGTGAAGGTACAAACAACATCCGACTGAACACTGACACAGGCAAAGTCTCAGTTTAAGTCATGTTGGATTCGAGTGCTGCGTTCGACACCGTTGACCATGAGATCCTCGTACAGAGACCAGAGGACTGGGTTGGTGTCGCTGGCACCCTCTTACCTTACAGACAGGAAGTACTTTGCGAAGATTGACTTCACTATTTGAGAAGCACTGAGCTAAACGCAGAGAAAACCGAAATGATTGTCTCTGGAGGTTTCACTGTCATCTGAAAAAGGTATAAACATATTTTCATCAGTTTTGTACATAATAGTGTGCAACTCTTTTAACCTTTTAGCCTTATTTGTGAGATTCAAGCTAATTAGTGTTGGGCAAGTTATCTAACTCTACTTGATATCATAAAACATGCTAACAAGGCTAATATTCGTTTTTACATTATGCCAGTCTCACTTTCGTTGCCTTAGATTTATTTACCACAATGTACATTGTAATATCCATAAATGCTAACACCTATTAACGGTTTAATTAGCATTTTTATCAATGATTGCATCACATGTAGTCTATGTTTTCAACTTCTGCAGCTTTTAAAAGTAAAATATTTATTTAATTCAAGTTATTTTGATTAGCATTTATGGATATTACAATGTACATTGCGGTAAATAAATCTAAGGCAACCAAAGTGAGACTGGCATAATGTAAAAACGAATATTAGCCTTGTTAGCATGTTTTATGATATCAAGTAGAGTTAGCTAACTTGCCCAACACTAATTAGCTTGAATCTCACAAATAAGGCTAAAAGGTTAAAAGAGTTGCACACTATTATGTACAAAACGGATGAAAATATGTTTATACCTTGTTCAGATGACAGTGAAACCTCCTACAGATTCAGCCCAGACTGCTGCTGCTGCTGTGAGAGGTCCTTCTTCTACGTCATCGCCGCCATTTTGGCGCCCCCTAGCGTTTGTGAAAAGGTCCGACTTCAAAGCTGTTTTTTTAACATAATTATTATACGGCTCCTCACAGCAGCAGGAGAACGCTCCATTGATTTGAATGTAATTTCAAAACGTTCTACCGGTCATTATTTTCTATAACGGACCTCTCAAAACAATAATGACCGCTGCCCTTTGGCAACGCACTCTCTGCTTGTATTTCAAATGCGTGGATAACTCCGCAAGTAGTTCCGGCCACTCCGGAGCAAGCCACGCTCAATCAACACACTTAAATGTTAATCGGAGAATACTTATACATATACATTCTTCACACACGTGCACGGACATTTTCAGAATTTTCTGGTCTTGTCTTCATGACAAAAATACTATTTCTCTGCGTCAAAAAGCGATCGTGAAAAACCCGGAAGTAGTTCTGGCCGCTCAATAAACGCAAATGCCAATCAATCAACGCAATGAAATGTTTATCGGAGAGTGAATTATACATATCCAGTCTTAATACAAGTGCACGGAAGTTTTCAGAATTTTCCGTTTACGTTTTCATGACAAAAACACTGATGTAATGCGAGAAAAGGCGATCCCGAAAAACCCGGAAGTAGATACCGGCACATTTTCGGACACATTTGCAGAGGATCGAATTATGGATTTAGGTTAGGTTTATGTTTGGGTCACTCACTGCTGATGTTCAGAATTCTGTGTTCAGTTTTCATGCAGTTCCAGAGAGTTCTAGTTTGGAAGTTGCCAGCCTAACTGTTGCTAGCATAGCCACAATTGTCAAAGCCACACTGCCTGCCCGCGGTTGCCGAGCAACGGGAAAACTTTTTGGGACTACTTTATTTGTTGTCATTAAATAAACTTTTGGCATTCATAAAAGTGATCTGAAGTTTATTTTGTGTGTTAAGTTGGTACAAAGCAGTATAATAAGCGGGATAATGTAATGTTACTTAATCTGAACATATCAAAATGAACACCCGAAATATTATAAACACATATTGTAGTTATATATTCTGGATAGCAGCATATTCAATTCTAGTACTACTTTAAGGCCTTTAAAGAAGGTCAGAAATCATGTAATTATGCACTCTGACCTAAATTTCAATTGCCACATTAAATCTGTAACATCAGCAGATTTTTACCATCTAAAAAATAATGCCAAAATATAGTATCCAAAGCAAACCTGGAGATTCATATCCATGCATTTGTCTCCAGTAGGTTAGACCACTGTTAATGGCTGCTCACTGGGCTCACCAAATGAGCTGTAAAACAGCTGCAGTACATTCAAAATGCAGCAGCTCAAGTCTTTCCAGATTGAAATGTCCCAACAGTGGCATTACAATAAAACTCCAGGCATTAAGAGCTGTTTAAAATGTCTATGGGCGATAGATACACAACAAAGAAACATGGATGCAGTTCTTCTCTTTGACAAACCCACAAAGGTAATATTACATGAAATATATTTTATTTAAAATCGTACAGAATAAGCTGAAAATGAGAATACATGTTTTACTTCCAAAATACTGATCTGCTATAAAACACAGGGTAGGAAACGTGTTCATGTGACATCACTGGTGAACCCAAAGTTTAAAACGGAGTTTGAACATAGGACTGTTAGATCCATCAGGTTGATCAAAATCAGCCAAACGGTCCATACTCCGTCTCCATCCAGCTCCGTCACCAATGGTTTCGAAGGAAATATCTCCTCCACGTAATCTTAAAACCAAATGTATTAATGGATCATTTTCAGAGAGGACTTCAGAGAGCTCATCAACATCCTGCAGATGAACCCCACGATAAATGAGTCTCTGTTTATCTGCAAAAGAAACAGGGATTGTATAATGTTAGTGTTGTTTCATGGTAACATGTTCACAGCTGGTGTCTGAGGTTACATTTGTTCGACTCTTATTTGGACAAAAATCACATTTGTGCTGTTTTTACCCATGCATTTTTTGCAGACTATCTATAATCCTGACATAGATCAGGATTATTGATTTGTAATTCTTTCGTAGATGCAAAGATAGTCCAAATGTATAACTTATGTCTATGTGATCATTTTCATAAATCCTCTTTTTGTTTCATCATCTTTCTATATTACAATGAAGCCCTTCTTCCAGATGCTGGTCCTGGACTGATTCTGCACTGGTTTTGAACCAATTTGTCTTGGTTTGACACCAGCGAAGAGCGAGTGCTAGATACCATTCGACTGCAACAGCTATGGCTCAGATGACAAACGATTGGTTGGCAGCATTAGACAATAAAAGGTTAGCAGGAGCTGTGTTGCTGGATTTCAGCTCAGCTTTTGATCTTATAGATCACAACCTTCTGCTGAATAAAATGCAATGTTATGGGTTCAGTCCAGCAGCATCACTGTGGCTTGAGAAGTATTTAGAAAACAGGAAGCAAACTGTATTTTTCAATGGAAGCTTCTCAGACGTAAAAACAATTGGCTGTGGTATACCTCAAGGAAGCTGCCTTGGACCTCTCCTGTTTTCTATTTTTACAAACGACTTGCCACTAGTACTACAAAAATCAAAAATAGCATTGTATGCCGACGACTCAACCATTTATTCATCACAAAATACGGTTGAAGAGCTGGAAATTATTTTAAGGGGGGAATTAAAATTAGTGTGTGAGTGGGTTACCAACAACAAGCTAGTTCTGAACATTAGCAAAACAAAAAGTATTGTATTTGGAACAAAACATATGCTGCTGGATGAACCCAAATTGAGTCTTGTCATCAGAGACGTAGCTGTGGAGCAGGTGCCACAGACCAGACTGCTTGGTATTGAACTTGATAATGAGTTGTCTTGGTCAAAGCATATCAATACGGGGGCCAGTAGAATGGGGAGGGGCCTCGCTGTGGTTAGAAGATGTTGTCATATGTTGTCTTCCAGTATGACTGCAGATGTTTTAAAAACCCTGGTATTGTCACAGTTAGATTACTGCTCAATCATATGGTCATGTGCTGCAGTAACAAAGGTAAGGACTTTACAAACTGTCCAAAATAGAGCAGCTCGCTGTGCTCTTCGGTGTTCCATCAGAACAAATGTAAACTGGATGCATGACACACTGTCCTGGCTCAAGGTGAAAGAGATTCACTGGTTCCTTAATGAATGTAACCAGAAATATAATTAAAAGTAAAGTTCCAAATGTATTGTACAGAGAGCTAAATTTTAGTCTGGAAGAGCATCATTATGAAACCAGACATGCCACAGAGGGCAGATTTAAACTGCCCAAAGTAAGAACTAACAATGGAAGAAATACTGTAATGTATAGAGCCATGTATGGTTGGAACACTTTGCCCAGTGACATTACTCATGCAAACAGTAAGTACCAATTTAAGGCCCTTCTGAAAAGACATCTGTTTCATGTAACTGGTTGATTTTATAAAGTTGTGTTATGTGACCAAATGTTTTGCTGCTAAGAGTCAGATTAATCTCCTTTTTTTGTTTTTTGTCAGAATATTTCTAGGTCCTTTGTACAGTTGCGTGTGTATGTAAGAATGTATGTTGTGTGTGTGTGTGTGGGGGGGGGGGGGGTGTCTTTTATTGTATCACTTGTTGGTGAAAACTGGTGTAAAACATGTTTTGTGACCAGCATGCTGGACTGACTCCAGGAAGAATAGATGTACTTGTTACAACTAATGGAGATCAAATAAATACAAATACAAATACCATAGCAACACACTGTTTACTTCATGCCTCACGGTGAGAGACTTGAGAATCCAATGAGACTTCCAGATGGTTTCAGGCGCTACAGGTATAAACAGCTCTGGATCCTATACCTGTAGGGGTTCCTTCCTTCTCTTCTATGGACTTTTTCAGATCCAGGACGGTCGACTCTTGGAACTCTTGGCAATCATACTTTACAACTACAGTTTTGCCATAGAGCGTTTTGATCTTCATCTGTGAGAAAACGGGAAAAAAAAACCACAACGTCAACATTTCAATGTTTGCAGCCTGTGGAAGTTCAGTCTGGTAGGCTCCCTGCAGCAGCCCACCTCCTCCTTTGACCTTTTTGCCATCAGCATTAGCTAGGCCAGGGGTGTCCAAACTTTATGCTTCCAAGGGCCAAAGTAAAAATGTGCCAGTGGGCCGCGGGCCAATATGATATTATACGTAAAACACAAATAAATGTAAATTGAAGTTTAAATATGAACGAATGAAGTCGGATGTATCTTTTGATGAAATATGAGGCAAGATGTTGTTATATTTGGGTTTTAAGAGTAATGCAGCTCGCGGAAATTCAATTTAGAAGACGTCAGCCAAAAGCTACCCCCTCCAGGCCGGCTCGCATCCCCAGCCTATCGCACAGCAAACGCCCCCTTCCAATCATCCGTGCCGGCCAGGCCAGCCGCTTAAAAGCGGAGAAACTCCCACTTCACGGCCTGTCTCTGCCCCTACAGGTCTCCGCTTCTACACGGACGTGCCCCTTCCGTGGGTTTTGGGGGGTTCTTCCAGGACCATTGGGTTGCCGGGCCGTGGCCGCTACTTCCACCGGAGCATCTCCTCTGCCTACACGAGATATTCCCAGTGGTCGTGGCCTGCGCGCTGTGGAATCACACGTGGCAGAGAAAGAGGATCTCTGTCATGCGTGATAATCTCGACGTAGTGGAAGCATTACACAAAGGTCGCTCTTTTTCACCCAACATAATGTCCCCTGACCATTTCAACCTCCATCTCAAACATTCAAAGACCAAGGCGCCTGCAACACAATAATAGCTCGCTCCGACACATCTCTCTGCCCCTACAGGTCCATGATGCGTTACACTCGCCTCCGCTGCAAAAAGGAGATTTTAACGGACCTCTAATTCTCACTCCAGACATTCTTCCCATGACAGCAACCTGGTTCAGAGCTCGACTAAGATCCCTACTGCTCCTCTGCAATTGTCTCCCCAGCTCTATACAGCCCACCCCTTTAGGATAGGCGCTGCCACGTGCGCGGCCTTGCTGGGGCTCCCCCACACCTCTCTGCAACAGCTGGGGCGCTGGTCCTCTTCGGCTTTCTCCGCCTACATCAGGCCAGATGCGACCGCTATCATGGCAGCACAACGTCTACTGGCTTCCTCGTAAGCTCCCAGCAAAGCAATACGAAGCAAAGTAAGTGAAGCAATAAGATTCTGGTGGCGGCACGCACTTTTCTCAAACACTCTCCGCTGCCGCAGCGTCTGACGGAACGTGATGCGAGCGCTCACGTTCCCAGCGCGCAAAGATAACCCTGCTGCAGCGTCTGGTTGATTGTGATGCGAGCGCTCACGTCCCGGCGCTCAAAGATAACCCCGCTGCAGCGTCCGGTTGATCACAGTATATAGCGATAGCGGTCACAGCATATAGCGATAGCGGTCACAGCATATAGCGATAGCGGTCACAGCATATAGCGATAGCGGTCATAGCATATAGCGATAGCGGTCACAGCATATAGCAAAAAATGGTTAGTGCATAACGGTCACAGCATAGCGATAGCGGTCACAGCATAGCGATAGCGGTCACAGCATAGCGATAGCGGTCACAGCATAGCGATAGCGGTCACGACGTCTGTCCCCTCCAAACCAGGCTGCAAAACTCCATCAACACACAGCCTTTTGGGAATTGTGCGCGCTCTATCGCAGGAGCCTCTCCGACTGAAGGCCGCACCGGGGCCTAGGGCGCCAAACCACCTCTCATTAAAATACTCAAAAGCATTCTCGTTTTCTCGTCTCTCCAAATTGAAATGCAGCTCGCGGAAATTCAATTTAGAAGACGTCAGCCAAAAGCTACCCCCTCCAGGCCGGCTCACATCCCCAGCCTATCGCACAGCAAACGCCCCCTTCCAATCACCCGCACCGGCCAGGCCAGCCGCTTATAAGCGGAGAAACTCCCACTTCACGGCCTCTCGAAGCCTTGCAACCACCGCCTCCCCTCCTCCTCCTCTTCACCCTGCCTCCAATCTGCCTTCAATCTGCTTCCTGCTGCCAAAATGCCGCCACCAGTGCCTAGGTCCCGGGGGATTGTGCGCGCTCTATCGCAGGAGCCTCTCCGACTGAAGGCCGCACCGGGGCCTAGGGCGCCAAACCACCTCTCATTAAAATACTCAAAAGCATTCTCGTTTTCTCGTCTCTCCAAATTGAAATATGTTTGTGTAGAGTCTGGTTTAAGTACTGGTTTAACTGCTGTCAAAAACTACACTACGCAGCAGGGTTGCCAGGTTGGGTCGTTTCCTGCATACGTTTGTTTCAAGCGACGTGTAGGTAATAAAGAGACAAAAAGACAGTAAACAGAATCTTGATACCCCGAGTTGATTCTCCTGGATGTTTTTTTTTATTTTTTGTGGGCATTTTTGCGGGTTTTGGGCTAAAAAATCTTGCCAGCAACTGGCAAGCTCAGCGAACTACAAGGGTCTGGCGAGAGTCAGGCTAGATATTGTTACAGGTCAGCTCAAAACCATCCGTGAGACACAATTCACTAAACGCTGTCTTTAAGTTAGAGTTAGATTGCTCACTTACCTCTACAGCTCCTTCTATTTTCAAGTTCAAATGTCTTTTTGGATTCTTTTCAAAGATGAAGTCAGATCAGTGCATCATCGCACAGTAGACGAAGCTTATATAAATATAATATCATTTGACCTGTAAAAGAAACAGTGTTATAATTTAGGGCTGTCAAACGATACATTTTTTTAATCGAGCTAATTTCAGCTTAAAAATTAATTAATCGCATTTCAAACTATTGGCAAAATTATGCCATATTTTTCTGTAAATTGTTGTTTGAATGGAAAGATAAATGACAGCTTAGTGAACATATGTACTGTATTTGTTTGTTATAACAATAAATCCATATAAAATGGAATTAACATTATTAACATTCTGTCTTTCTGTTTAGACTCCGACCAAAACCATTGTTTGTTACAGATGAGGGACATTTGGACACCATTACTTTTTTTGGCACAACTAACATGAACTGATGGTCGAAAGGAAAATTAGGTACCTCAGCTTTAATTTAGCGAGTGCGCTTCGGGAGAAGACACGGAGGAGACTGAGGCTCCGCAGTCCAGCTTCAGCGCTGTACATATTGTGTGCATCGGTTACACAAAGATTTGAATTTTGAATCTGGCGCCAACACTGGCGCGGCAGCAAGACCTGACGTCTGAAGCAAGACCTGACGTCAGCAGCAAGACCTGACGTCTGAAGCAAGACCTGACGTCTGAAGCAAGACCTGACGTCTGAAGCAAGACCTGACGTCTGAAGCAAGACCTGACGTCTGAAGCAAGACCTGACGTCTGAAGCAAGACCTGACGTCAGCAGCAAGACCTGACGTCTGAAGCAAGACCTGACGTCTGAAGCAAGACCTGACGTCTGAAGCAAGACCTGACGTCAGCAGCCCCCCGCCCAGAGCAATGTAAACGGCCCAGTCTCGTTCACACCCCTTTAGTCCTCCAGGCTGCGCCCATTTAGAGGAAGATTTGAACAGGAAATGTGAGTAACGTAAGCTCCGAGGAGCGGGGGTGAGAACCACTTTAAACACATGCAGTGGCATGAAACAAATGTAACAGAAAAGATAACTTACATCAAACAAGAGAACAGCTCAATTTACGCATGAGGAGGTAAAACACAACTTGACTCATGCGGACACTCGCTCCACTCGCTGATCTAAACCACATACAGCTAGCGGCCTTTAGTGTAAACTCTTCAGACGGAAATGAGCGTAGTTTACAAAGAGATGGACAATCGCGTCTTCTGTGTGAGGAGGAGGAGCAGACAGGTGTGTGAGGAGCAGAGACTTCTGTGTGAGCAGAGGAGGAGGAGGAGCTAGACACAGGTGTGTGAGCTGCTATTACCAATGTTTAGTTAATATACACATAAAAAACTAATTATAAAAACATTAGCAAACAGCCTATACCCAGCTTTTGTGCCCACTGTGAGTGCAGTGGATTTTGGGCATAAAACCACCTTGTTGTTGTCAGAGTGTGTGGTGGAGGAGGAGGAGAAGGAGCATATGTTGTAGTCAGAGTGTGTGGAGGCAATAGCAAAAATGTTATTTGATGGGAAAAATATACAACAAATATTGACTCCGCTTCATAGCCATTTTGGCGCATTTTGCCGTAATCTAACTATTAGAAGAAGAAGAAGAAGACTCCTTTTGGCTCAATCTTTAGAGTTGCTCTGCCATTTTGCCACAGGAGGAAAGAGCCATGTCAGCTGCAAGACACCAAGACCAATTTTGCAATGCCAAGCGCTGAAACAGTGTGTGTGTGTTTGTGTGTTTGTGTGTCTATGTGCGTGAGTGCGAGCGTGCGCCCGACGCTGCGTTGGAGCGAGGCAGTGCTGTATTCATGTAGAAGATTATGGGAAAACTTTCCTCAGATCTCGGAAACAAGTATCAGGGTAGGGCCTCGCATTTCAAGTTTGCACAGGGCCTCACACCCTCCTTGCGACGGGCCTGCCTGTATCTACCTGTAGGGATTCCTTCCTTGTCTTCTATGGACTTTTTCAGATCCAGGACAGTCGACTGTTGGAACTGTTTGCAATCATAGTTTACAACTACAGTTTTGCCAGAGGGCATGTTTATCTTCATCTGTGAGAAAACAGTAAAACATGTCAACATTTCAATGTATGCAGCCTGTGGAAGTTCAGTCTGGTAGGCTCCCTGCAGCAGCCCATCCAAGCCCACCCCTTTCATCCTCGGCCAATCACAGAGCCCTGCCAACCTACACCAATCAGCCAATCAAGCCAGTGTTTAAAAGCAGAAACTTCAATCAACTAACCCTTTTCCAGCCTTGCAAGAAGTTTGTCCACCTCCTCCTCAAACTTCAAGCACACGCTCTCATCACTACTTCAACCTGAAGACCTAGGTCTTATGTCACCACCAGTACCAAGGCTCCGGGGAAATTATAAGTAAGTAAGTAATCTTTATTTATATGCCGCCTTTCACAGACCAGAGTCTCAAAGCTGTTTACAATTGTTGTTTTTGGGCATTAGTCTCTCACTCCACACAGATATGGGAGCGGGGTCAGTACAGGAGGCGCATGCCAGAGCTATTGTACATATTTTTTAGTGGTAGGGGAAACCAGAGTACCCGGAGGAAACCTACGCACACACAGGGAGAACATGCAAACTCCACTCAGAAAGGCCCTGGTCTGACCGGGATTTGAACCCAGGACCTTTTTGTTGAGAGGCGAGAGTGCTATCCACTCAGCCACCGAGCCACTAAGTGGTCATGGGCACACAGCGAGCACACTGAAAATACTCGTAAACAGCCAAAACAGGAGCTAAACCAGGACTAAACCAGGATTGACAAAGGGGGACACAGTGCTTGTGAACATATGCCTGCAGCCTGAGTTCTCATTCTCCAGTGACTGTTAACGAGTGCAGCTAGCATGTTCGACGATGCAGAAGTACGTTTAATAATAAAATAAACTCATGCCGCACCTCCGTGAACACATACTGCTGTTATATAAAGTCTCTGGAAGGTCTCTGGACACAGAGACGCTGCAGAGCTGCATTCTTGGAGAAGAACTTTGCACAACAAGCCGCTATCTTAACTCAGTTAGCATCAAAGTCCGCCCGCTACTTCCCCTGGGTGCCACCGCAGGCCAGGACTTCTAAACTGAACACCCCTAGCGTCTGAAATTTTGAGAATGTGTGTCCAGTGTGCGTGGAAACTGTGTTCCAGCGTTGGCGGTCTGAACGCCCCATTAGATTGCTCACTTACCTGTACATCTCCTTCTAGTTTCAATTTCAAATGTATTATTGGATTCTTTTCAAAGATGACTTCAGAGGTCAGTGCATCATCGCAAAGTGGACGACTCTTATAAAAGAGTCTAATTCGACCTGCAAAAGAAACAGGGTTATTATTATGTTAATTCTGTTCATGGAAACATCCATGTTTACAGCTGGTATCTGAGGTTAAAGTTTGTTCGACTCTAATAAGATAAGATAAGATGTGCTTTATTTCTCACAGCAATTTACATGTCACATTGGCAGGGATAGAGACACTCAGATTGAGCAAAAGAATGAAATGTGCATCATGTTAAATGCAGGATAATTATGTACAACAAAAGTGTCAAGTGTCAATTTGGAAAAAGTGTCAATAGTAGTGCAGGTTTTCACACAGTGACCATTTAAAGTGACTCATTCTACAGTCTGACAGCGGTGGGGATAAAGGCCACATTTGGATAAACGTCACATTTGTGCGATTTTTACTTGTGCATTTATTGCAGATTATTTAAAAATACGTAAATATCACCTGGATCAACATCATCAGCTGCACTTGGTCCAAGACGTGACAGAACTAGAACTCCCAGAGCAGTCAATTTGACGGTTTCAGTTTTGAACATGTAATTACTCCTGTACCTTTCTGATCTTTATAACTCTGACTTTTTCTGTTTCTACGCATCATTGATTTCTCTGCTGTTATTTTCCGAAACACATTTTGAAAAGTGAGAAGTGCTACCTTTAGCTCCCAGCACAGTCATTTTGACTGCTCCATTCATTTGAATGTCATGTTTTTTTGGTAAACACCTTTCTGTGGCAATTGAAGCCCTTTTCCAAAATGCTGGTCATGGACTACTTCTAGTTCTGAACTTGGCTTGGTTTGACACCAGAGAAGAGCGAGTACTAGTTACCATAGCAACACACTGTTTACTTCACGCCTCTCACGGTGAGAGACTTGTGTCACAAGAAATATCCAGGATAGAATGTTCCAGATTGTTTCAGGTGCTGTGGGTAAAACAGCTCTGGATCCTGTATCTACCTGTAGGGATTCCTTCCTTGTCTTCTATGGACTTTTTCAGATCCAGGAAAGTCGACTGTTGGAACTGTTTGCAATCATAGTTTACAACTACAGTTTTGCCAGAGGGCATGTTTATTTCTATCTGTGAGAAAACAGTAAAAAAAAAGTCAACATTTCAATGCATGCAGCCTGTGGAAGTTCAGTCTGGTAAGCTCCCTGCAGCAGCCCAGCCAAGCCCGCCCCTTTCACCCTTGACCAATCACAGAGCCCTGCCAACCTACGCCAATCAAGCCACTGTTTAAAAGCAGGCTCCAGGGGATTATAAATTAGAGTTTGATTGCTCACTTACCCCTACAGCTACTTCTATTTTCATGTACAGATGTATCGTTGGACATTGTACTTGATATTTGGACTTGAAGACTTCAGAGATCAGAGCATCATCGCACAGTGGACGACTCTTATAAAAGAGCCTCATTCGATCTGCAAAAGAAAACACAGTGAGCAACTGAAGTCAAAACAAAACAAGACGATGGTTTCAGATGCTGTGGATTAAATCCTGTATTTACCTAAAGGGACTCCTTTGCTCTTTTGGATGGCCTTTCTCAGATCCAGGACGGTCGGCTGTTCGAGCTTGGAAATATATTCAATCATTTTTGTTGTTGTATTCTGTGAGCAAACAGAAAAAGCCACAATGTCAGATTTAGATTTTAATAATGACATCACTGCTCTTTGATCAAAACAAAAATATAATAGAAAAGCACTGCACAGTCAGCATAATAAACAATAAAACAGTCTTAATACAAAGTCAAAATAATTTGATAGAATTCTTGGGTTTCATTAAAGTGGCCTGTAGGGGGCGAATGAGCAGAGATGGGACAACTCAGTTTTGCTCCCATTGAAAACCATGTAAAGTCTGTTTTGGAGTCAAAAGGCTCTCTTCCTGTGCGGTGTACGGTTGTTGTAACAGTCTTGATTGGGAGAGGGACACTCAATTGTGAGGGAGTACTAAAAAACTCTTGTCTTTCTCTCGATTCGCGCGGTTGCTACAACCGTAAACCGCACAAAAACAAGGCATTTCTGCCAGCTTCTTCTTCTATATCTCCGAGTATATACACAGCAAACTGCACCGCCAGGGTACGTCACGTCACGTCCGGTCCCGTCCCACGTATGTCATTTGCGCCACTGCCCTGACGTCATATGTAACCCAAGAATAGATTCAGAAAGACAAAGCAGAAGAAAGTAAGTAATGTTTATTTATACAGCGCATTTTGCTAACTTTCCTTATCACTTCAAATCACTTCCTTATGGTTTCTCACACTGGTGCAGATCAAAGTTAGAATTATTATATTACTCCTATTTTGTCACTTGCTGTCCAAAAGAAGCAAAGTTGTTGATATGATCCAAAAGTGAAAATCATGTGGGTATAATCCATCAGTCACGTTAGCAGCACTTTTTTACAGTCACGGGAGAATGTGAACTCAGACTGGAGGCATAAGTTCACAAGCTCTGTGTCCCCTATTGTCAGTCCTGGTTTAGTCCTGGTTTAATCATGGTTTAATATTGGTTTAGTTCTGGTTCAGTCCTGTTTTAGTCCTGGTTAAGCAAATATAAAGTGTTGATTTGGTGATGATCCAGGACCCTCGACATTCAACGACATGTATGCACATTGCTTATCTGCCAATGGCTCTTATGTGTTTGTTATTATTGCATCTCCAGTCACATACATAATTATAATAGGAAACAGGGCCTTTTCTCTGAGAGGACCAGGTGAGGAACAGAGGAGACAGGCCTTCTCTGTGAGAGGACCAGGTGAGGACCAGAGGAGACAGGCCTTCTCTGTGAGAGGACCAGGTGAGGACCAGAGGAGACAGGCCTTCTCTGTGAGAGGACCAGGTGAGGAACAGAGGAGACAAGCCCTTTTCTCTGATAGGACCAGGTGAGGACCAGAGGAGACAGGGCCTTTTCTCTGTGAGAGGACCAGAGATAGAACCCTTTCCCCATTACACTTTAAATCTTTAAGCTTAAGACGCACTATTTATCCTTGGCTTTCAATACTAGGAAGAAAAAAACAGTTTTGTTTTTATATTTGTATTTATGTTTTATTTCTTATTTTGTGTGTTAAAATAACGTTAACGTTGCTGTTTTTCACTTGTCTGTACAGCACTTTGATAACCCTAGGCTGTTGCGCATTATAAAGATTGATTGATTGATACAACAACATGTTTAACTCAAAGGTTCTAAACTCACGAGGGAGAAGAGACAGAACTAATGTCTTTCACACCCAGCGTAATGTCAGCGCGTGTCCACCAGGTGTCAGTATTGCCTCATGAGTGTGAGGCAATACTGGTCACTTACACATATACATGGTCAACAAGAACTTGTGAGAAAACATCTGCAGCCTACAGTTATAATGGTGCATCTGGTAAAAGAACGCAGCTCCTGAACTGAGACTTTTGCAATAACCAAGTCACGAACAGGTCACAGACTGTTGCACAGACTGAGCGACGGTATGTGAAGAGGAAGGGATGAGGAAGTGATAAGGAGCCGAGCGGTTAGGAGAAGAGCAGGTTAAAGGAGACAATATTTGTGGGTCTGTCAAGGGAAAGACATTGAAAGACAAAAGGCCACAATGAGACAAAAATGACATCGAAAGACAGGAGAGATCTGACAGTTCCATCAGGAAATAGAGATTTGACTGTTCCATCAGGAAATAGAGATTTGACTGTTCCATCCATGGATCTATTATAATAACTGGATAGGGTATTACTAGCTTGGAGCTGAAGAAACCATGTGCTCAGGGGATTCTCGCTGTACTGCAGAATAAACAAGCCTAAATTCGTGGGCTACCCAGACGTTTTCCCCATAGAACTCAATGTAGACTAAAACAGCTCGACCTCAGCTGACAGAGAACCTAGAGCTTTCATAAAGGTCTGCTTTTGTGGGGATTTTAGTGTCCCTTGTCATCCTGAACTTTTTTTCTTCTTAAATCCTTCGGTTTTGTTTGAATCCACACTTTAGTGCCACAAACTCTGCTCCTCTGGCTCTCGCTCTAACTCGCACTCTGATGAACTGCTCTGATTGGTCAGAGCGCGGCCGAGCCCCTCTGTGCACGTGCGTGAGACCCCATCATGGGAGATCATCCACTGCACAGAACCGGGAGGACCAGACGATGCCCAAATACAGGCGAGTTTCCCATAGATCTTTGCGAGTTCCAGGCGACTTCCGCTAATCTTTCAGCCCCCATGCCGTCACAAAGCGCCACTGAGCACAACCATTCATTTGAATACGGCGCCATCTTGGATCGCCGGGGCTTGGTTCCATCAGGAGAGAGAGATTTGACTGTTCCATCAGGAGAGAGAGATTTGACTGTTCCATCAGGAGAGAGATATCTGACTGTTCCATCAGGAGAAAGAGATCTGACTGTTCCATCAGGAGAGATCTGACTGTTCCATCAGGAGAGAGAGATCTGACTGTTCCATCAGGAGAGAGAGATCTGACTGTTCCATCAGGAGAGATCTGACTGTTCCATCAGGAGAAAGAGATCTGACTGTTCCATCAGGAGAAAGAGATCTGACTGTTCCATCAGGAGAAAGAGATCTGACTGTTCCATCAGGAGAAAGAGATCTGACTGTTCCATCAGGAGAAAGAGATCTGACTGTTCCATCAGGAGAGAGAGATCTGACTGTTCCATCAGGTGAGATATATCTGACTGTTCCATCAGGAGAGAGAGAGATCTGACTGTTCCATCAGGAGAGAGAGATATGACTGTTCCATCAGGAGAGATCTGACTGTTCCATCAGGAGAGATCTGACTGTTCCATCAGGAGAGAGAGATCTGACTGTTCCATCAGGAGAGAGAGATCTGACTGTTCCATCAGGAGAGAGAGAGAGATCTGACTGTTCCATCAGGAGAGAGAGAGATATCTGACTGTTCCATCAGGAGAGAGAGAGATATCTGACTGTTCCATCAGGAGAGAGAGATCTGACTGTTCCATCAGGAGAGAGAGAGAGATCTGACTGTTCCATCAGGAGAGAGAGATCTGACTGTTCCATCAGGACAGAGAGATTTAACTGTTCGATCAGGAGCGATAGATGTGACTGTTCCATCATGAGAGAGAGATCGGACTGTTCCATCAGGAGAGATCTGACTGTTCCATCAGGAGAGAGAGAGAGATGTGACTGATCCATCAGGAGAGAGAGAGATGTGACTGATCCATCAGGAGAGAGAGAGATGTGACTGTTCCATCAGGAGAGAGAGAGAGATGTGACTGATCCATCAGGAGAGAGAGATGTGACTGATCCATCAGGAGAGAGAGAGATGTGACTGATCCATCAGGAGAGAGAGAGATGTGACTGTTCCATCAGGAGAGAGAGAGAGATGTGACTGTTCCATCAGGAGAGAGAGATCTGACTGTTCCATCAGGAGAGATCTGACTGTTCCATCAGGAGAGAGAGAGAGATGTGACTGATCCATCAGGAGAGAGAGAGATGTGACTGATCCATCAGGAGAGAGAGAGATGTGACTGATCCATCAGGAGAGAGAGAGATGTGACTGTTCCATCAGGAGAGAGAGAGAGATGTGACTGATCCATCAGGAGAGAGAGATCTGACTGATCCATCAGGAGAGAGAGATGTGACTGATCCATCAGGAGAGAGAGAGAGATGTGACTGTTCCATCAGGAGAGAGAGATGTGACTGTTCCATCAGGAGGGATTATTGTATTAACATGTATTGTAGCAGGATAATAAATGCCGCAGTCAGTCTGATAATAATTATTGTTATCGTTGTTGTGTGATGTCTTATCTTATCTGGACTTTGTGTCTGTCATAAAGTTTGGTCATAATAATAAAATGTTTGAAGGGATCTTTTGGAATTTCCTTGGTCTTCCTTCCTGTTCAAATCAGAATTATATAACCAGATTTTTCTACAGACGCTGAGCTGAAGTTCACCAGATCAAAACTGAAAGAACATTCCAGAGAAAGTTTACGGGACACAAATGAGGAAACTCAACGACACATGGTATTACTACAGTACTATTACCACAGTACTATTACTACAGTACTATTACTACAGTACCTCTATTACTACATGTAGCAGGTATTGTACTGTACTATATATACATTTAAGGTAGTTGTTAGGCTAGATCTCAGAAGACTGGGTGCGACTCGCAGAGAGAGAGGCAGAGACTGGATATTTGCGTTTAGATAGCTGGTTTGTATTTACATTAGAGTGTATGGACAAGACAGACAAAACATGTAGACAAATGAATGGCCATTCAGTGCAAATATACAATAATAAATCCCAGGTGTTATATACAGTGTAACGATAGAAATCAATATGTAACAGTAGTTAAAGACAATTCAACCGCACAGATTGAATGAATGAATAGTTCAGTTCATATAGGGACACGGCCCTTTGATTGTGAGAGCACGGCTCAGTTCGTTCGCACAGATGTAGTGGCAAAGTTTATACGGCCCAAAAGTTTTGAAGATAATCCAGAGGAAGGATGTGGATGGAAGGGAATGAATACGATTGGTTGAAGGCCGTAGAATAAAGTGCGAGTAGTGCAATCGAGTGTGAGGGGTGGCTGCGAGAGCTTCCTACCAGCCCGGACAGAGCAGTAGGTGGGGTCCTCGAAGGAATCTCCCGGTGAGTCGTATCTCTAGGCTAAAAGCCTGTTCCTTAGCTCGCCATCATTCAAATGTGGCCTGTGTACAAACAGCAGTACCATCTAAATCAATTCATGTGTACACAATCTTGTTCATTCTAAATAAATAACACTTACTGTATTATAAAGACCTGAGATATATCTCTTAATAAAGTATCAATATTGCACAATATAATTCATAAAGACTAGTCATATCAATGTATCAAAATACTAGAGTATAGTGCTAGAGTAGAAAATATTAGCAGCATATACAATTCAACATGTTTATAAAACACAGAAGCATAATACCAACACTCAAAAGTACATATAGCTATTCCCAAAGTGAGTAACTTTAGTGAAACTGCTATGCTATTTATGCTATGTATTTAAGCAGACCATATTATTATAATGCTGACTAAAAAACGCCATGTGCATATATAATAATTCAAACAACCATTCGGTTATTAAACATAAGCATTGCTCATCATGATTAATTAATTTACGTCATGGATACACGGAGGCAATTGAATGAGGAGCGGCAAGCACTAAATGCATTGACTTACCGACTCCACTTTCTAAAACACGCAAGGCTCAATCGGACAACGATCCGGCGCTGGTGATCGGCTCTACAGTGAAACAAGCAAGTGGCATTTAATTTCCAAAGTCATACAGGTAATAGTCACGAGAAAAATGCATGAAACACACCTCTGCAGCAAACAAACACGGCTTCCCCTCGCGTATGCGCCGCTTCCAGGTTCACGCATATAAACAACACTGATTGGGTGGCTGCGGTCACATGACCACTCGCTCAGCAGCCAAAGAGTAACAATGGCCCAAGAGCATATGCCAAGTCAAACAGGTGGGCTTTTGACACCAGTGTTACATACAGTACTATTACTACAGTACCTCGTGCTAACCACCAGCTGTACTCTGAGATAAGATACAACTTTATTGATCATTCAGGGCGTACAAAAAGACATGGAAGCTACTCTGCTCGACTCTACTCTACTCTGCTCAGACTTATGAACCAATGAGTCATTTGTAGACTTACCTTATCACTTCAAATCCCTTCTGTCTGGTTTCTCACGTTGGTGCAAAGAACAGTTTCCTTTTTCTTTTTAATATCAACCTATACTTTGATCCAATACTGTCTCTCGCTGTCCAAAAGAAGCAAAGCTGTTGAGTTGTTTTAAACCAGAAGTGAAAAACTGACGGTACGGCTCTGTAGCAGTGGCGTCAGATTTCCGTGAGTGTCACAGCACAGAGGGAGTGGTCACAGAGTTATTAACTCTTTATAAACCAACTGTACGATGGCCCTTTGTAAAAACTAAACTTGGGTTAGAATCAGAACAGATTTGGGCATTTTGATCAGAAAAACCAGTTTATACACACATAGTTCACTGGTTTAAAGACATTTCTGGCCCAATAAATCTCCAAGAAATTGAACAGAAATCCTGCTTTGGCGTCAACAGAAGAGAAACTGTGCGGTCTTTGATGAATCTCGAGCTGTGGTTAAAGCTGGGGTACCTAATTTTAAACCACAACAGTTAAAACCAATATAAATCCTTGATAATTATTACATATTTAACTGATCCTTACTTTGAAAATAAATCACCTACCACCTTCTCAGTGAGTTGGTTCTGAGAAAGGGGCTTTTCTGAGTGGAGTTTGCATGTTCTCCCCACGTCAGTGTAGGATTCCTCCTTGTGCTCCGGCTTCCTCAATAGATATAATTCTCAAGCTCTGGTTCTGGTTCTGACCAAGAGCATCAACATCTGGAGCTGGGTCCTCCTGGAAGAGGCCCTAGAAGCTTCAATGTTTGAAGTCTTGTCTTAAGACGCATTTGTTCTCTCTGGCTTTTAACACCGCGTGATTTGTGTAGTCCTCTTTTTATTTGTTTTATGGTTTTTAGTTTATATTTTAAAATTGATAACTAGTATTTTTTCGTTTTATCACATGTTTATTGTTAACTGGTATTTTATTGTTTTTATTACATTTGTATTCTTTAAACTTTGTGTTGATTTTATCTCTGTGCAGAACTTTGGAAACTTGTTTTATAAAATGTGCTATATCAATAAAGTGGATTGGATTGGGTCGAATGCAGAAAACAAATGAAGCGTTAAATTCAGACTGGCACGGTGGCGCAGAGGTTAGCGACCTATCACCATACGCCAATCGACACTCAATCGAGGTCTTCCACTGACTGAAGGAGAACATGACCAGTGACTCACTCCGTCACAGTTAATCCAACAGGGGGGGCAACAGTTCCTTCAGCTAAACGCAACTAACTGATAGGAGTGTCGTTGGTCACCACAAAACCAAGCAGACATCAATATCCACACCCCCTATCAGAAATCAGGGTAATAGGATGCAAGTCTGACAGAAAACTTCAAACATAAACCTTCAGGCGTTAAGAGCATTGAAAATGTGAAGGCCTATTAGCCAATAGAACTGGATGCAGGTCTTCTCTTTGCAAACCCACAGGTAAAAATAACGGAAATACTGTTATTCAAAAAGTTACAGAAGAAGCTGAAAATGAAAGAACATTTTTAACGTCTAAATGACGGATCTACGAGAAAAACAGGTAGACACGTGTCAGGGACATCACGGGTGAAACCCAAAGTTCAAAAAGGAGTTTGAACATTAGGACGGGGAGAGCCATCAGTGTGGATCAAAAGCAGCCAAACAGTCCATACCCGTCTCCGTCCTGCCCGTCTCCAGGTGCGAAGGAACCTCCTCAGGAAGCTGAAATCAATGTATTGGTTGGGAGTTATTTTGCAGAGAGGACTGCAAGAGCTCATCATCATCGTCCATTGTAACCCTCATAAATAAGCCGCGGTGAGCTGCAAAAGAAACAGGATCTGAGTATGGTAGTGTTCCATCCAGCCACCCAGTGTCTGCCGCGGCATCCGTTACCCAGTTGCTGGGAAAGCATCTAAGCGAGACGCCCAACTTCTAAATCCACACACACTTCCTCCACGCTCCGGGAGGACCCCAAGGCGGTCCCAGTCCGCCAGCGTCCTGGTCTCCCCGGGGTCGCCGCCCATGGACGCGCCCGGAAGCACCTCTCCAGGAGGCGTCCAGAGGCAAGCCGTACAGAATGCCTGAACTCCTCAACTGGTTCCTCCAACGGGAAACAGCAGCTCTGACTCCGCGCACAAAGCAGCGCTCTAAGCTAGCAACGAGGGCATCAACGCGCACGCGGCACGAGCCGCCGGTCAAGCTCACGCGCCCAGCCGTCCCGCAGCAGGAACAAGACCCTGAATACTTGAACTCCTACTGAGAAGGCAATGCTCCTTGTTACGGTCGACACCAGGGCCTCAGATTTGGAGGTGCTGAGTCTCCCAGCCACGTCACACCTCGCTGCAAACCGTCCCTGGCTTGTTGCAGGTCCTGTTTTTGGATCCTACAGACAACAGCCCCCCCAGGGAGGTTTCCCAAGAGCCAATTTAGTGTTGTTGCAGGGTACAGGGTACAGATTATGTCTGAGGTTGTAGTTTGTGTGATATCACAATTGTAAAAAAGAGAAAATTCGAAATGACAAAGTACTCACTTGGTATTTTATGTGCCTACATGGTTATTTTCATAAATCATATGTTGTTTGTCACCAAACAGTCCACCACGACACACTAAGTATTATTGTGAAGGCTGGGTGTCCGGGTAGAAGGGGAGAAGAGGTGGAGTGGTACGGCGGAGAATTAAAGTTCCAAGAACTCACTCTTCGCTCCCGGTGACTAACGCCACATGGTGACACGGACATGGACATGATACATGGTGCTAAGAATCCGCTTCTGGCGCTGCTGTCACCCCACCGGCGGTTTGTGGCGCTACAGTGAAACTCCGGATGCTTGGACCACGACCCAGAGCCGTGGTCAGCAGGTAAAGCCCAGTGGCATCTGCACGCTGTACCACACGTTACGAATATTACCATAGCCCGCGGCCGGATGCGGCCCACACGCTAGATATTAGGACCGACTTGCGACCCCTTACAATGGGAAGTACGGGCTCTATAGAGGGTATGGTGCTTCGCGTTTAGATACGCGAAGTTGACGGTCTAAGAAGAGTTGTCCAAACCAGGGAGAGGCTTGGAAGTGGGGCGGCGCGCCAACACCCCGGGCTTCTCCTACACATGGTGTCCCATAGCGACGGTGGTGGGCGCCCGGGGGAGTGCCGGCGCCGAACTACAGCACAAACCAACACAGGGACCCTGCCCCACAGTCAGAGGTCTGCCACCTGCCGGGGCTGGGATATTTGGTTTGGGTAAGGTACAGCTGGTGCAGCCTCCCACAAGATGGTCCATAAACTGCTGTTATGAAAGTGCGTATGGTGTGTATTGATTTGTTGAAAATACCAGGTGGCCTGAGGGCAAGCGCAGTACGGGTCACAAGCGGTTGAAGGGACTCCCTCCATATTCGTGTATCGACGATTAATGGGCGAGTCCCTTCCGGGGAAGAGCTCAGCTGCACTCGCCTCCGGTTTGGGCGGCTCACCGAACACGTTGTTTTGGAAATCCAGTTAGGCCAAGTTGGACATCAGAGCAGTTCCTTGGCAACAGGTGTTTTCGAGGTAGGGTACCTCGCCCTGCAAGGTGAAGCAGTTTTAGCTTTTTTCCCCGCCCCGCCGCTGAAAGCCATACAGAGTTGTAGGGCATGGGAACGTCGATAACCCTTCTTCCCCATGCGCCCACCGGATGCACCCGTTTGTAGGAGGCTTGTAGGGGTAACCTAGGCATAGAGTGTCCCCATGAAAGGTTGCTGGCTTGTACCGGTTGAAACCCATCCGGATCAGGACTGTCTCCGGTCGCTCTTAGCACCTATGCTCTGATTTGCACGGGGGGGCAGGTGTGGAGCAGTCAGATGTGCCTGTGGCGCGACCTTTTTCAGTAAAAGGGGCAAAGCGAGACTGACAGGCGGTGAGAGCTCTGGCCCCGGGGTCCTTACCACACGCCATCTCAGGTTGCTCTGGAAGGCTGAGAGTGTGCTGCGCTTGTGGATCACAAGCCCCCTATAGTTGCATCCGAAACCACTGTAACCGGGTCGCAGCAACAAAGGCAGATATCCACGATTTCGGAATGGACTGGTGAGTATCACATGTGGCTGGTTAGACAATGGAATGTGACGACGGCTCTCTCGGCGCCCGTTGCACGTTTAGTTAGGTATGGACGAGGTGGAGATGCTGCAACCAGCTGCGATGCGAGGGGCAAGCGCGGCGCACCGCTGACTGGAGTTTAGTGGGAGGAGGGGGGCGACATTGTCGGTTGTGGACGTGTCAACACAACAACCACCAACTTGTAACGGCTGCCTGCGCGCCGCTTGTTGAGGCTGTCCCGTCTCACCCCGAGAATCATCCGGAAGGGTGGGACGCTAGTTCGGTATGCCCGCCTCAGGAGGGACGTTAAAGATTGTGCGTGGGCCTTCCAGCGTGCCATGGGCAGCGTAACATTATAGCGCCCGGCCCCGGGCTCGCACCTGCCGTAAAAGACCTATGTAGGTCCAGACCACGCGGGGCCGAGTAGTCCCCTGTTTGAGGTGCCTAGGGTGGACCGGGATTATTTTTATTTTGGCTTGTTAGCGGTATGGCGTGCGGTGGTGGTTCTGGGCCGGTTGTGGAAGCGGGGGGAACGCACACTCATATGGAGGAGGGGTAGGGGGCTGGTGGTCCGGAAAGGGGAGAAAGAGGGAAGTTTTGCCACTATGAGGGATTACTGTTTAGAAAAAAAGTTCAGTGAGACTCACTCGTCGTCCTCCTGTACTAACCCACATCTTCAGCCCGCGAGATTACAATGATTCTTTTCGTCAATAGCTGTCCGGACTGATTCGGCCGAAGGCGAACTATTTGGCTGGTTGCACATCAGAGAAGAAGCGTTGCTATGACCATAGCAACAAAATATTACGTCACGCCGCTCCACGGTGAAGACTGGAATGGAATTTCCAATTGTGTTCAGGCGCTACAGAAAAACAGCGCTGATCCGGATCTACCGGGAGGGATTCTTCCTTTTCTGCGATGGAACTGTTTAAGACCAGGACATCAGACTGTTTGAAAACTGTTTCAATCCATAGTTACTACTACATTTTTGCCAAGGAGCGTGCCAGCTAATCGGTGAAATAACATGAAAAAACCAGAACGGCAACATGTTCAATGTTGCAGCGGTGAAGTTGCTGTCTGGGAGGCGCGTGATGAACCTAAGGGTACCATCACAGACCAGACACCAATACTGGTTAATACTGCTGTCATGACTAATTATGTCAGTTATAACAGTTAGTTAAGCGTTTTTGTGAGAAAAAAACACAAGGATGTCTTACTCTTCGTACATCTTATTATAAGCCATGAGACATGAATACAGATTTATATATTATCTTTTAAATTGCCATTACAAAGCTATAACAGGGCCATTACATGAACCATCATAAGGCCTCCATATTGGCCCCTTGATTAAAAAACACATCTTTGCAATACATGCACAACATACATTTTAACATTGTGAAGAATGGAGGTTATTTTTGGTATGGGGACTCTTTCGACAGGATCTATTATCAGCTGTGTTGAGGTTTGCAGGGAGATCACAGTTGTACATTGTATGCGGAGGAAACAGTAAAAGACAAAGGAAAGAGTAATAATATTATTCTATAGCCAAATAACCACATTAAACAACCAATAGCTTATGTGTCTGGGAAAACCACAAACAGAGGTAGCGCAAATGAAACTGTCTTTATAATGGTTCAAGGAATAAAATAATTGACATATTAATTATTGCCTTATTAGGCGTATTGTAGCATTGTAGCTTGATTAGCTGCAGACAAAGCAGATCGGGAAAACTCTCTTTTGCAATAATTTGAAATTAGCTACATAAATCTTCCTTCACAAATTCGTCTAAAGTTCACAAGAACTACAGGTGCTTACTTCTTGGTCTTAAAAATGCACAAACAATCGTAGATGTAATGAGTGACAAGTGACAGTCACTATTGTTTTAAACTATTCTATTCAATGTACAAATATGTTTGCATATTTGCTTTGAGCCTTATTTAAACTTATATTTTATATTATAAATCTCTCTGTGGTTTACTTTCATTATCTGTGGCTTTGTGTCAGCGAGGATTTTGCTCTATGTCTTTTCAAGGAATAAAACTGATACACAGAAAGACAAATGGTTAATATGAACATTATTTTGGCGGTCAGTTTTCCAAATACATTTGTTGAACCAGAGGAAGTGATGTCACTTCTCCTTAAGGCAGTTTGGGTTGATTGTACTTCATTAATCAAAGATGTACAATCATGCGCGTCGGGGTCCGCTTTCCCAGTCGGTACTATTTTTCGATACTTGCCTGCAGTAATATACGTTTATCCCGATTATTATACGCTTTATACCAACTGACACACAACATAAACTTCAGTCCACTGTTAGGAATGCCGAAAGGTTTATTTATGACAGAGAATATTATAGTTCACCAAAGGCTTTCCCGTGGCTATGTAGCAACAGTTAGGTGGCAACTTCCAAACTAGAACTCTCTGGAACTGCATGAAAAGCTGAACAAAGAATTCTGAACATCAGCGGGAGTGACCCTAAACATTAACTTAACCTAAATCAATAATTCGATCCTTGCATATGTTCCTTAAAATGGGCGGTATTCTTTAAAATGTGCCGGTATCTAATTCCGGGTTTTTGGAGGGATCGCCTTTTCTTGTTTTAAAATCAGTGTTTTTTGTTATGAAAAACGTAAACGGAAAATTCTGATAACTTCGTCACTTGTATTTAGACTGGATGTGTATTTTTCTATCTTACGATTAAAATTTCATTGCGTTGATTGATTGGCTTTTGCGTTTATTGAGCGGAGGAATCTACTTCCGGGTTTTTCACGATCGCTTTTTGAGTCAGAGAAATTGTATTTTTGTCATGAAGACAAGACCAGAAAATTTCTGAAAATCTCCGGGCACGTGTGTGAAGAATGTATATGTATAAGTTTTTCTCCGATTAAACATTTAAGTGTGTTGTCTTGAGCGTGTGCTAGCTCCGGAGTGGCCAGAAAACTACTTGCGGAGTTATCACGCTAAATAAACACACTTAATGTTAATCGGGGAGAATACTTATATACATATACATTCTTCACACACGTGCCACGGAGATTTCAGAATTTTCTGGTTTGTTTCATGACTTAAAATACTATTGCTCTGCGTCAAAAAGCGATCGTGAAAAACCCGGAAGTAGTTCGGCCGCTCAATAACGCAAAGCCAATCTATCAACGCTATGAAATGTTAATCGGAGAGTGATTTATACAAATCTGTTTAATTACAGTGCACGGAAGTTTTCAGAAATTTTTCCAAGTTTTCGGTATCATACTATAAAACAATGTTGTATACAAGATAAAGGCTGATCCCGAAAAATCCCGGAAGTGTACGGCTAAATTTTAAGATACCGGCACAGTTTAGGAACATTTGCAGAGGTAGTCGAATTATGGATTTAGGTTAAGTTTTTGTTTGGGTCAATCAACGCTTTGTTAGAATGCTTTGGTTCAGTTTTCATGCAGTTCAGAGAGTTTTAGTTTGGAAGTTGCCAGCCTAAATGTTGCTTAGCATAGCAGGGAAGTGCTTTGGGAACTAATTTTTTTCTCTGTCATTAAATAAACCTTTCGGATTACTAAAAGTGGACTGAAGTTTATGTTGTGTGTTCTGTGGGTATAAAGCACGTTTAATAAGCGGGATAACGTATATTACGCCAGGTATTATCGGATACATAAAGTACCGAGCCAAGGGCAAAGCGGACCCCGTACGATTGTTTGTTACATCTGTGATTTATTGATGTACAATCATCCCAAACTGCCTGAGAGGAGGAAGTGACATCACTTCCTGGTTCAACAAATGTATTGGAAAACTGACGCAAAATAATGTTCATATTAAAATTTGTCTTTCTGTGTTCAATTTCTATTCATGAATAGACATAGTGCAAATCCACTGACTCAAAGCCACTGATAATGAAGTAATCACTGAGAGATTTATTAGATTAAAATTTATGTTTAGAATATGGCTCAATGCAAATATGCAAATCATATTTGTATATTGATTAGAATAGTTTTTTAAACTATTGGGCAATCATGATTTGTACATTGTTTGTGCCATTTTAAATGACCCTAAGATGTATGCTCTGTAGTTTTGTGAATATCTTTAGACGATTTGTGAAGTAGATTTATGTTGGTTTAATTTCTAATTTTTTGCAATTAAGAGTAGTTTTTTCCGATCTGAGTTTGTTGCAGCTAATCAAGCTAAACGATGCTACATTTAGCTAATTATGCTTTAGTAATTGACATTTATTTCATGAACCTTATTTAATGTCAGTTTCCATTTGAGCTACCTCTGTTTGTTTGGTTGTGCCCCTAGATCACATAAGCTATTGGTTGTTTAATGTGTTATTTTGCTATAGAATAATTATTAATACTCTTTTCCCTTTGGTCTGTTTATGTTTCCCTCGCATACAATGTACAGACTGTGATCTCCTGCCTATCTGCATCACAGCTGATATAAGTATCCTGTCGATAGTGTCCCCAACCATTAAATAGAAACCTCATTCTTCACAATGTTAATGTATGTTTGTGCTTGTTTTTGCAAAGATGTGTTTTTAAGTAATGGGGCCATATGGAGGCCTTTGATTGGTTTCATTGTTATGGCCCTGTTTAGCTTTGTAATGCATTTAAATGATAATTATATATTCTGTATTCATGTCTAATGGCTTATTATTGTTGTACGAAAAGGGTTAGTAATCCTTGTTGTTTTTTATCACAAAAAACTCTTAACTAATCTGTTAGTAACTGGGACTTATTGGAGTTTCATGCACTGCTGGTATTAACCAGATATTGGTTCAGTGAGTGAACGCTGGCGCGCTTTGGCAAGCCGCCATGCTCACAGAAACAAAAGCCGCTGGTTCGGGACGTGGACAGTGTCCTGGTCAGCGTGGCACGATCGGATCTCAGCCCGCTGTGGCAGCAGAAACAGCATCCACCAAACGTCAGCTTCGGTCTCCTCAACGTGCGCTCCCTCAGACACAAGGGCACATATGGTCGGGTTGTCTAGTCGACCGTAAAGCTGGACTTCTTGTGTTTGACCGAAAACCTTAGGCAGCAGCCAAATGGACTTTGACCGCGTTTGTACGACTCCACTCCACCGGGGTTTGTTTACATCTGCCAGCCCCGCAGCTGTGGGCGAAGGGGAAGGAGGGAGGTTAGCGATGCTTCTCCGCGGTGAGATTGGCAAGGTCCCACCTTGTGACTGCTGCCCTGTCTTCACATCCTTCGAGTACTCTGCCTCACTGTGCCTGGACCTTATCCTACTGTTGTCTGCAAACCATCTACCGCCCGCCCCAAACTTAATAAGGAATTTTTTAGATGGGACTTTTCTCACCTTCTAACACACTTCTCATCTATCTTTATAACGCGTCATACTTGGGGAATTAAACATTACATGGACAATAATAGCTATCACTCTCACCAAAGACTTCTCACTCATGTTTAGATTTGTTTTGGTTTAACAACAACACATTCATTCCCCACCCACTATTCGGGTCACATTTTGGACTTAATCTGTCTGCTTTGGTCTCAATCCCACTGGACTGTTTACCTCACTCACTCCCAGACCAAAGACAATTGCTCATCACCTTTCAATTATCAACCTCACCCTCTCCATGTCCATCATCCCGGAACCATTTCTTTCCGTAAAACTTCAGGAAATAATCACGGCCCACCTTCGCCTCAGATATCAATAACCTCCCTCACTACTGATCCCATATGACTCCCACGATGGACCTGGGCTCCAACTACAAAAACTTCCTCTCCATAACTACTGAACAATCATGCTCATCTCAAAACCCGACCCGTCTCTTTCACGCTCTCAGCACCCTGGTTCCACACTGCCCTCCGGTCAGCTCAAGAAATCCCATGGACGTAAACTTGAACGGCTCTTCATTAAAACTGGACTCCCATCACAAACTAAATTACAATAACCACATCATGATTTACAAGGACCATATCTCTGCTGCCAATCCACCTACTACTCCGGTTTAATCCAACTACAATCATCAAAACTCCAAAACTCTCTTCTCTCTCTCACCATTATAACAACCACCTGTACCCTCCCTCACCTTATGCAATCCAATGAACTTCTGTAACTCACTCATGTCCTTCTTTACCTCCAAGATCTCTGTAAATTCACCAAAACTCCTGTCCCCACATGGAGCTGCAGTCTCTGAATCGGGACCCCCAGCCCCCCTACTCATCCCTCATTAGCAACATTCTCCTGCTTTTTTCCTTCTTGACCCTACCGTCCAAAGCCATCTCCAGACTTGATCATTTAATCCCAAAACCTTCTAACTCTTCAGCTCGACCCTCTCCCATTACCGTTTCTGGGGTCTATAATCCTGCAATCCCACTCTGCTGCCCCCCTCTTTCATAATATCATTCACTCATCTCTCACTTCTGGTACTGTCCCTCTCTCATTCAAAACAGCTCTCAGTCTCACCCATTCTAAAAAAACCTGGCCTGGATCCAACACAACTTCAACAACTCCGTCCCATCTCAAACCTTCCCTTCTCTCCAAAATACATTGAAAAATCTGTCGCTGTATCAACTCCACAACCACCTCACACCAAAAAACATCTAGACAATTTCATGTCTGGTTTTAGTCCCTGCCTCCACGTAGCACCGAATACTGTCTTCTAAAAATCTCTAACGATCTCCTCATAGCCTATGATCCGGTTTTACTCTCCCTTCTCATCCTTCTGGACCTCAACTGCAGCTTTTGGACACCATTGTCTCACTCCACCCCTCGAACTGACTATCCTCCATCGGCATCACCCACCCCTCGCCTGGTGTCACACTCCATATCTTTCTGGTCGCTCACAGTTCATTCATCTTCAAATCCCACAAATCCCGCACTTTTCCTGTCTCTGATTGGTGTTCCCCCAGGGCTCTTCCTGGGGCCCTCCTCTTCATCATTAATATTCTCCCACTCGGTCCATCCTACCGCCCGTCACACATTCCTTCCAATGCTACGCGGATGCACCCCCAGCTCTACCGCTCCGCTTAACCATCTTCCTCTCTCCCTCCATCCTCCCTCACCTCTGGTCTACAGAAATTCATTCCTGGTTCTTCTTCCAAATTCTCAACCTCAATAAGCTCAAAACTGAAGTCCTTCTCATAGGCACCCCCTCCACTATCTCCAAATTACAGCTTCTCAATCTCCAGTCCATAAACACATTGTCCTCCACCTCCCCTCAAGTCAGGTCTGGTGTCATCCGCGTAGCAGTGAAGTGAATGTTGTGACGGCGGAGGATGTGACCGAGTGGGAGAATATAGATGATGAAGAGGAGGGAGCCAGGACAGAGCCCCTGGGGGACACCAGCAGTGGACAGGAAAAGTGCGGGATTTGTGGGATTTGAGATGAATGAACTGTGAGCGACCAGAAGGATAGGAGGTGACAGGGCGAGGGGGGTGGGTGTGATGCCGATGGTGGAGGTCTGTTCAGTGGGGTGGAGTGAGAAATGGTGGTCAAAAGCTTGCAGTGAGGTCTGATGGATGAGGTTGGAGAGTAAACCGGAGTCAGAGGTCTATGGGAAGGATCGTTAGTGATTTTTTGAAGAGAGGTTTCGGTGCTGTGGAGGGGACGGAAACCAGGATGAAATGTTTCGTAGATGTTGTTGTGGTGAGGTGGTTTGTGGAGTTGAGCAGCGGACAGATTTTTCAAGTATTTTGGAGATGAAGGGAAGGTTTGAGTGCGGACTGGAGGTTGTTGAAGTTGGTTGGATCCAGGCAAGGTTTTATTGTGAATGGGTGAGAACTTGAGGTCGGTTTTGAATGAGAGAGGTGACAGTACCAGAAGTGAGAGATGAGTGAAATGATATTTGAAATAAAATAAACTGATGTGGGGGGCAGTGAGGGAGGCTGGATTGAACCAAGAACGGTAGGTGAGAGGGTCGAGCTGAGATGGTAGAAGTTTGGGATTTAATGATAAAGTCGGAGATGGTTGGACGGAGGGCAAGATGAAGTCTGTGAGAATGTGCTTTGAGGGTTGAGTAGGGAGGCTGGGGGGTCCACTCCAGAGGACTGCAGCTCCATGTGGGTCAGGGGTTGGGGATGCCTGAGTTGTTGGAGGTAAAGAAGGACATGGAGTGGTTACAGAAGTCAGTGGATTGCTTATGGTGAGGGAGGGAGTCAGGGGTTTGGTTATATTGGTGAGATGAGAGAGAGTGTTTTGGAGTTTTGATGATTGGAGTGGATTAAAAACCGGAGTAGTAGGTGGATTTGCAGCAGAGAGATGGTCCTTTTGTATAGCACATGATTAGGCGTGGTTATTGTAACATTTGTTTGTGATGGTGAGTCCAGTTTTATTGAAGAGCCGTTTCAAGTTGACGTCATTGGGATTTGAGGCTGACGGAGGGCAGTGGTGAACCAGGGTGCTGAGAGCGTGAAAGAGACGGGTCGGGTTTTGAGAGGAGCATGATTGTTCAGGAGGTTATGGAGGAAAGTGTTGTAGTGGGAGAACCAGTCATCGGGGGAGTCATTGGGATCAGTAGTGGGGAGGGTATTGATATCTGAGGCTATGGTGGCAGTGTTTATGTCCTGATATTTTTCGGAAAGAAATGGTTCGGGGAAGGAGTCTTGGAGAGGGTGAGGTTGATATTGAAGGAAGTTGAATGAGCTTATGATATGTGTATGGGAGTGTGTGAGGTTTACAGTCAGTGGGAGTGAGACCAGAGCAGCAGATTAAGTCCAAAATGTGAACTTTTGTGTGGGGGGGAAATGAATGTGTTGTTGTAAACCAAAACTATCTAAACAGGAGGAGAAGTCTTTGGTGAGAGGGTTGCTATTATTGTCCATGTGTATGTTGAAGTCCCCAAGTATGACTGCGTTATGAGAGATAGATGAGAAGTGTGTTAGAAGGTGAGAAAAGTCATCTAAAAAGTCCTTATAAGTTTTGGCGGCGGTAATGGTGGCTAACAACAGTTGGAGATGGTCCAGCAGCAGTGAGCAGAGTCCTCGGAAGGGGAGATGACAGGGGCAGCAGGCAACAGGTTGACTTTCCATGTCTCGCGGTGAAGCATCGCGAGACTACGCCCGGCGGCCCACAGCTGCGGGGCTGGCAGATGTAACAAACCCCGGTGGAGTGGAAGTCGTTCAACGCGGCAAAGTCATTGGCTGCTGCAGGTGTCGGGTACAAAAACAAAGGAAGTCCAGTTACGGTCGACGAGGGACATCCGGACCAGATGCCTGTAGGTGTTGAGGGAGCGAACGTTGAGGAGACCGAAGCTGACGGTGGTGGAGCTTTTCTTGGCTGCCGCGGCTGAGACGATCGGGGCACGCTGACAGGGGCACTGTCAGCGTCCGGACAGCGCGTTTGTTCTGTGTGCTGCGGCTGCACAAAGCGCGCCAGCCAGTTTCACTCACTGATCCAATACTGGTTTATACTGCTGTGCATGACTCATTAGTCAGTTACAACGTTAGTTAAGAGTTTTTTGTGAGAAAAAACACAAGGATGACTAACTCTTTCGTACAACAATAATAAGCCTTGAGGACATGATTACTGAACTATATATTCATCTTTTAATTGCATTACAAAGCTATAACAGGGCCATAACAATGATACTCAATCTATAGGCCTCCATATTGGACCATGAATATAAAAACACATCTTTGCAAAACTTGCACACGAACATACATTAACTTGTGAAGAATGGAGGTTCTTTTATGGTTGGGACACTATCGACAGGATCTTTTATCAGCTGATGTTGCTGGTTTGGCAGGAGATCACAGTCTGTACATTGTTTTGCGGAGGAAAACAGAACAGACAAAGGAAAAGGTAGTAATAATTTTTTCTATAGCAATATAAAACATTAAACAACCAATAGCTTATGTGTCTGGGCAAACCACAAACAGAGTAGCTCAAATGGAACTGTCATTTTTAAAAGGTTTCAGGGAAAATAAATGTACAAATAATATAAGCATAATTTGATTAATGTTGAATAGTTTGCTTGATTTGCCTGCGACAAACGCAGATCGGGAAATAACTCTCTTTTGCAATAAATAAGATAATTACGCAACATAAATCTTCCTTCACAAATTGTCTAAAGTTCACAAGAATCTACAGGAGCTTAATTCTTGGGTCATAAAATGCACAAAAAATGTTCAAAGTCTTGATTCACTATAGTTTAAAAAATATTTAATCAATTTAAAAATATGTTTGCATATTGACTTTGAGCCATTTTCTTAAACATTTATTTTATTCTAATAATTCTCTTGTGGTTTACTTTCAGTATCAGTGGCTTTGTGTCAGTGGGATTTTGCTCTATGTCTATTCAGGATTAAACTGTAAACAGAAAGACCAAATGTTTATATGAACATTATTTTGGCGGTCGTTTTCCAAATACATTTGTTTGAACCAGGAAGTGTGTCAATTCCTCCTCTCAAGCGTTTGGGTTGTTTGTACATCAATAATCATAGATGTACAATCATGCGCGTCGGGTCGCGTTGCCCTTTCGGTACTTAGTTTCCGATAATGACCTGCGTATTTATACGTTATCCGCTTATTATTACGGCTTTTTACAACAAGAACACACAACATAAACTTCAGTCACTTTTAGGAATGCCGAAAGGGTATATTTAATGACAGAGAATAAAATAGTTCCTAAGCTTTCCTGTGGCGATGTTGCAAATGGTTGGCTGGCAACTTCCATACTTAGTAACTCTTGGAACTGCATGAAAACTGAACAAAGTATTCTGATCATCAGCGGTGTGTGACCCAAACATAACTTAACCTAAATCATAATTCAGATCATCTGCTAATGTCTAATATGTGCACGGTATCTTAAAATGTGCCGGTATCATACTTCCGGGTTTTCGGGATCGCCTTTTCTTGTATTACATCAGTGTTTTTGTTTTGAACGTAAACGGAAAATTCTGAAAACGTCCGTGCACTTGTTTATGGCTGGGATTTGTATAATTACACTCTCCGATTAACATTTCTTTGCGTTGATTGATTGGCATTTGCGTTTATTGAGCGGCCGGAATACTTCCGGGTTTTTTCACGATCGCATTTTTGACGCAGAGAAATAGTATTTTTGTCATGAAGAAAGACCAGTAAATTCTGAAAATCTTCCGTGCACGTGTGGATAGTATGTATTTGCTTAAGTATATTCTCCGATTAACATTTTAAGTGTGGTGATTGAGCGTGGATAGCTCAGGAGATGGCCAGAACTTCTTGCGGAGTTATCCTTCACTCAATCAACACACTTAAATGTTAATCGGAGATACTTTATTCATATTCATCTTCACACACGTGCACGTGATTTTCAGAATTTTCTGGTCTTGTCTTCATGACAAAATATACTATGTCTCTGCGTCTAAAAGCGATCGTGAAAAACCAGGAGTAGTTCGGTTTGCCGCTCAATAAACGCATAATGCAATCAATCAAAGCATTGAAATGATGAATCGGAGAGTGATTATACAAATCCAGTCTTAATACATTGTGACAGGTCAGTTTTCTAGATTTTCCGTTACGTTTCATAAACAAAAACAATGATTGTATACAAAGAATAGGCGATCCCGAAAACCCGGAAGTAGATACGGCACATTTTAAGATACCGGCACATTTTAGGAACATTGCAGAGGATCGAATTATGGATTTAGGTTATGTTTATGTTTGGGTCTCTCACCGGCTGATGTTCATGGAATTCTTTGTTCAGTTTTCATGCGTTCCAGAGAGTTATAGTTGGAAGGTTGCCAGCCTAACGGGTTGCTAGCTTAGCCAAGGGAAGCCTGTGGGAATACTATTTTATTCATCTGTCATTAATAATAAACCTTTCGGCATTCTAAATGTGGATGAAGTTTATGTTGTGTGTTCTGTTGGTTAAAGCCGTATAATAGCGGGGATTATCGTATATTACGCAGGTCATTATCGGAAAATAAGTACCGACAGGGCAAAGCGGAACCGAGCGCTTGATTGTACATCTTTGCATTATTGATGTACAATCATACCAAACTGCTCTGGAGAGGAGGAAGTTGAGCATCACTTCCTGGTTCAACAATGTATTTGGAAAACTGACCGTCCCAAAATAATGTTACATATTAACCATTTGTACTTTTCTTGTGTTCAGTTTTATTCCACCTGAAATTGACATAGAGCAAAATCCACTGACCACAATGCCACTGATAATGACAAGTAACCACAGAGAGATTTATTAGATTAAAATATTGTTTTATGAATATGGCTCAAGCAATTTGCATCATATTTGTAAATTGTTTAGTATAGTTTTAAACTTTAGTGAATCATGCGCTTTGTACAATTGTTTGTCATTTTTATGACCCAAGAAGTAAGCTCCTGTAGTTTCTTGTGATATTTGACGAATTTGTGAAGAAGATTATGTTGCGTGAATTTATAATTATTTGCAAAAAGGGAGTTTTCCCGATCTGCGTTTGTCTGCGCTAATCAGAGTAAACTATTGCTACATTAAGCTAATTATGCTATTATTATTATGTCATTTATTTCCTGAAGCCTTTTATAATGGACAGTTTCCATTTGAGCTCCCTCTGTTGGTGGTTTGCCAGACCCTGGAAATAAAGCTATTGGTTGTTTAAGGTGTTTTTTGCTATTGATATATTAATACTATTTCCTTTGTCTGTTTCTGTTTCCTCCGCATACAATGTACAGACTGTGATCTCCTTGCCAAAACCATGCACACAGTGCTGATAAAAGATACTATGGTCGTTGTATTGTACCCCAAACCATAAAGAACCTCCATCCTTCACATTTGTTAATGTTTATGTTTGTGCATGTTTTGCAAAGATGGTGTTTTTAATTTCATGGGGGCCATTTATGGAGGCCTTTGATTGGTTTCATTGTTATGCCCTGTTATAGGTTTGTAATGCAATTTAAAGAGATGAATTATATTCTGTATTCATGTCTCTTGGCTTATTATTGTTGTACGAAAAGAGTTAGTCATCTTGTGTTTTTTCTTTCACAAAAACTCTTTAACTAATGTTGTAACTGACTATGAGTCATGCACTGCAGTATTAACCAGTATTGGTTCAGTGAGTGAACGCTGGCGCGCTTTGGCAGCCGCCTGCTCACAGAACAAACGCCGCTGGTCGGTCCGCTGACAGTGTCCTGGTAAGCGATTGGCCAGATCGGCTCAGCCCGCGGCAGCCAAAAAAGAACAGCTCTCACCAACGTCAGCTTACGGTCTCCTCAACGTGACGCTCCCTCTACTCCAATGGGCCATCTGGTCCGGGATGTCCCTCGTCGACCGTAAGTGGACTTTTCTTGTGTTGACCGAAACCTTGGAGCAGACCAAATGCCTTTGCGCGTTTTGTACGACTCCACTCCACCGGGGTTTGTTTACATCTGCCAGCCCGCAGTGTGGCCGCGGGGCCGGAGTCTCGCGATGCATCACGCGTGACTTGGAAAGTCACACCTGTGCCTTGCCTGCCCTGTTTCTCCTCCTTCGAGTACTCTGCCTCAACTGCTGCTGGACCTTCGCCTACTGTTGTTGCCAACCATCTACAGCAGCCAAAAAGTAATAATGATTTTTAGATGAATTTCTCACCTTTAACACACTCTCATCTTTCTCTCATTCGCAGTCATACTTGGGGACTTCAACATTTCATCATGGACAATTAATAGCAACCCTCTCACAAAGACTTCTCCTCCTGTTTAGATAGTTTTGGTTTTACAACAAACAATTCATTTCACCACCCTCACTAAAGGTCACATTTTGGACCTTATTCTGCTGCCTCTGGTCTCACTCCACTGTCTGTAAACCTCATCACTCCCTTACACTGACCATAAGATCATCACCTTCAATATCAACCTCACACTCCCAAGGCCATCCTTCCCCGGAACAATTTCTTTCCGGTAAAATTCAGGACATAAACACTGCCACCTTCGCCTCAGATATCCAATAACCTCCCCATTCTGATCCCATTGACTCCCCCGCCGATTGACCTGGTCTCCCACTAAAACATTTATTCCATAACCTCCTGTCAAAATAATGCTCCTCTCAAAACCCACGAACCCGTCTCTTTTCACGCTCTCAGCACCTGGTTCACCACTGCACTCGTTCAGCTCAAATCCCAAGGACGTCAACTTGAACGGGCTCGTCATATAAACTGAATCACCCATTCACAAACAAAATGTACAATAACCACACTTCTGCTATCAAGGTCCATCTTCTTGCTGCCAAATCCACCTACTACTCCGGTTTAATTCCAACAATCATCAAAACTCAGAAACTCTCTTCTCTCTTCTCACCAATATAACCAAAACCCTGTACTCCCTCAATCTCACTTATGCAAATCCATGAATTCTGTAAACATCACTATGTCCCTTCCTTTACCTCCATAGATCTCGACATTCACAACCAACCTGACCCCCATGGAGTGCTGTCTCTGGAGTGATGTGGACTCACCACAGCCCCCTACTCATCCCTATAGCCACATTCTACAGCCTTCATCTTGCCCTCCGTCCAAGCCATCTCAGACTTTTTCATTAAATCCAACCTTCTACTCTCAGCTCGACCCTCTCCCTACCGTTCTGGTCAAATCCTGCCTTCCCCTCAGCTGCCCCCCTCATCACTAATATCATTCATCATCTTCTCTCTTCTGGTCCTGTCCCTCTCAGCATTCAAAAACAGCCCCTCTGTCTCACCATTCTCAAAAATCCTGGACTGGACTCAATACAACTTCAACAACCTCCGCTCCCATCTCAAACCTTCCCTTCATCTCCAAAATACTTGAAAAATCTGTCGCTGCTCAACTCCACAAACCACCTCACCACAACAACATCTGACGAACATTTTCAGTCTGGTTTCCGTCCCCCTCCACAGCACCGATAACAGTCTTCTATATAAATCACTAACGATCTCCTCCATATGCCTCGACCTACGGTTTACTCTCACATCATCATCCTCTGGACCTCACTGCAGCTTTTGACACCATTTCTACACTCCCCCTCCTGACAGTACTATCCTTCCATCGCATTACCCACACCCCCCTCGCCTGGTGCACTCCTATCTTTCTGGTCGCTCACAGTTCATTCATCTCATATCACACAAATCCGCACTTTTCCTGTCTCTGCTGTGTCCCAGGGCCTCTGTCCTGGGGCCCCTCCTCTTCGATCATCTATTTCTCCCAATAGAGTCACATCCTCCAGCCGTCACAACATTCACTTTCCACTGCTACGGAGGATGTCTCCCAGCTCTTACCTCTCCGCTATAAACTTCTTCCTCTCTCCCCTCCATTCCTCCTCACCCTCTGTATACAAGAAAATTTCATCCTGGTTCTCTTCCAAACTTTCTCAATACTCATTTAGCTCAAACTGAGTCCTTCTCATAGGCAACCCCCTCCCACTCTCTCCATATCTACCAGCTTCTCAATCTCCACATAACACATCTGTCCTCCCCTCCCCTCAAGTACAGAGTCTGGGTGTCATCCGCGTTAAAAAAAAAGCACCCCAGTGGATAGTGATGTTGTGACGGCGGAGGTGTGACCGAGTGGGAGATTATGATGATGTAGAGGTGGGGCCCCAGGACAGAGGCCAATGGGGTACACCAGCAGAGGACAGGAAAAGTGCGGATTTGTGGGATTGAGATGATATGAACTGTGAGCGACTAGATTGATAGGAGGTGAACCAGGCGAGGGGGGTGTGGGGGATGCCGAGGAGGAGAGTCTGTTGGAGGGTGGAGTGTGAAATGTGTCAATAGCTGCAGTTGAGGGTCCAGAAGGATGAGGATGGAGAGTTAAACCGGAGTCAGAGGCTATGAGGAGATCGTTAGTGATTTTTTGAAGAGCTGTTTCGGTGCTGGTGGAGGGGGACGGAAACAGACTGAAAATTGTTCGTAGATGTGGTTGGTGGTGAGGTGGTTGTGGGAGTTGAGCGCGACAGATTTTTCTTGTTTTTTGGACGATGGAAGGGAAGGTTTGAGATGGGACGGAGGTGTTGGTTGGTTGGTTCCAGGCCAGTTTTTTGAGATTGGGTGAGATGAGCGGTTTTGATATGAGTGAGGGACTGTACCAAGAAGTGAAGAGATGAGTGAATGATATTAGTGATGAGGGGGCAGCTGAGGGGAGGCAGGATTTGACCAGAACGGTAGGGTGAGGGTCGAGTGAGGGTAGAAGGTTTGGATTTAATGATAAGTCGGAAGATGGTTTTGTCGGAGGGAAGTTGAAGCTGGAGAATGTGGCTATGGAGGGATGAGTGGGGGCTGGGGGGTTCCACTCCATGAGACTGCACTGCTCCATGTGGGTCAGGTTGTTGGTGGAAATGGCTGAGTTGTTGGAGTAAGATGGACATGAGTGAGTTACAGAAGTCAGGTGGTTGCATATGGTGAGGGAGGGAGTCAGGGGGTTTGATTATATTGGTGAGAAGAGAGAAGAGCAGTTTTGGAGTTTTGATGATGGAGTGGATTAAACCAGGAGTAGTAGGTGGTTTGGCAGCGAGAGATGGTCCTTGTATAGGCATGATGTGGTTATTGTACATTTGTGTGTGTAGGGTGAGTCCAGTTTTATTGAGAGCCGTTCAAGTTGACGCATTGGGATTTGAGATGCAGGAGGGCAGTGTGAACCAGGGTGCTGAGAGCGTGAAAAGAGACGGGTCGGGTTGTGAGAGGAGCATGATTGTTCAGGAGGTTATGGAGAGAGGTGTTGTAGGGGTGTCAAGGTCATCGGGAGTCTTGGGATCAGTAGTGGGGAGGTAATTGATAGCTGAGGCGAAGGTGGCAGTGTTTTTGTTCCTGAATTTTACGGAAAGTAAAGGGTTCGGGGAGGATGGTCTTGGAGAGGGTGAGGTTGATATTGAAGGTGATGTGCTTTTGGTCTGTGTAGGGCAGTGTGTGAGGTTTACAGTCAGTGGGTGTTGAGGGACCAGGAGCAGCAGATTAAGTCCAAAATGTGACTTTAGTGTGGAGTGGGTTATGGAATGTGTTGTTGTAAACCAAAACTATCTAAACAGGAGGAGGAAAGTCTTTGGTGGAGGTTGCTATTATTTGTCCTTGTGAATGTTGAAGTACCAAGTATGACTGCGTTATGTGAGATAGGTTGAGAAGTGTGTTAGAAGTGAGAAAAGTCATCTAATGAGTCCTTTTTAAGTTTTGGCGGGCGGTAGATGGTGGCAAAACAGTAGTGTGAAGGTCAGGCAGCAGTGAGGCAGAGTACTCGAAGGAGGAGAGACAGGGGCAGCAGGCACAGGTGAGTGATTCCAAGGTCTCGCGGTGAAGCATCGCGAGGAAACATCCGCCCGGAGGCCACAGTGCGGGCTTGGCTGATGTAAACAAACCCCCGGTGGAGTGGAGTCGTTCAACGCGCCAAAGCATTGGCTGCTGCAGGTGTTTCGGTCAAACACAAGAAGTCCAGCTTTACGGTCGACGAGGGAAATCCGCGACCAGATGGCCCTTGGTGTTGAGGGAGCGCACGTTGAGGTGACACGAAGTGACGGTGGTGGAGCGGTTCTTTGGCTGCCGCGGGCTGAGCCGATCGGGCCACGCTGGACCAGGAAAATGTCAGCGTCCGACCTGCGGCGTTTTGTTCCTGTGGCAGCGGCTGCCAAATGCGCAGCCAGCGTTCAATCATCTGTTCCAATACTGGTTAATACTGCTGTGCATGACTACAGTAGTCAGTTTTACTAACGTTAGTTAAGAGTTTTTGTGGAAAAAAACACAAAGGATGACTAACTCTTTCGTACAACAATAATAAGCCATGAGGACATTGAATACTGATTATATATTCTTCTTTTTAAATTGCTTATCAAGCTATTAACAGGGCATAAAAGTGAAACCAATCAATGGCTCCATATTGGCCCATGAATTTAATAACACATCTTTGCAATACACTGGCACAAACATACATTAACAGTGTGAAGAATGGAGGTTCTTTGTTTGGTTGGGGACACTATCTGTATGGATCTTTTATCAGCTGTGTTGCAGGTTTGGCAGGAGATCTAGTCTGTATTTGTATTGGGAGGAAACAGTAAAACAGACAATGAAAAGAGTATTAATAATTATTTATAGCAAAGAACACATTAAACAACCAATAGTTATGTGTCTGGGGCAAACCAAAAACAGAGGGTAAGCTCAAATGGGAACGTCATTATAAAGTTCAGGAAAATAAATGGCAATTAATAATAGCTAATTAGACTTAATGTAGCATAGTTAGCTTGATTAACTGCAGACAAAAGCTGATGGGAAAACTCTCTTTTGCAATAATTAGAAATTTCGCAACAATAATATATTCCTTCACAAATTTCAGTCTAAAGATCACAAGCATACTACAGGAGCTTACTTCTTGGTCATAAAATGCTCAAACAATTGTTACAAAGTCATGATTCACTATAGTTAAAACTATTCTAATCATGATTTACAATAATGTTTGCATTTTGCTTTGAGCCATATTCTTAAACAGTTTATTTTAATCTAATTAAATTCTCTGTGGTTTCTTTTCATTTTTTCAGTGGCTTTGTGTCTGTGGGATTTTGCTCTATGTATAGTCAGGATAAAAACTGAACACAGAAAGACAAATGGTATTATGAACATTATTTTGGCGGTCAGTTTTCAATTACATTTGTTGAACCAGGGAAGTGATGTCACTTCCTACTATCAGGCAGTTTGGGGATGATTGCTACATCAATAATCAAAGATGTACAATCAGGCGCGTCGGGGTCCGTCCACGTCCACTAGATGGCACTCTCGCAAACTGAATACAGCCGCGAGTAGCGAAGGAGAAGTTTTTGTTTTCAGTTCCAAATGCACAATGGCCACAGCCACGCAGCTCTGTGGCTCAAAGAGAAAATGTTTCTAACAACTTGCAGCCCTCGATAAGCGGAGCGAGGTAAATGTTTTATGTGTTTGTAGGTGTTAGGGAGATATCATTTAGTTTATGTATTTTGTACCTACATGCTACTTATTTGATATGTACTGTGTTTCTCTGTACAGTTTTCACGGTGAACATGAATATGGTGTTATGTCCATAAAAAATAATCACACCCGTCGAAACTTTGTCCTGCTTGTAACCTTGGGGGCCAGCAATAGTGAAAACTCGACCGAACCAGTGGACCTGAGCGACATCAATGAGAGACACGTCGCCAGTCAAGCTAAAGCCTGCTAATGCTACAACTCAGCTACAACTCACCGGCCGCCATTTTGAGTCCATAACCAGTCACAAGAGTAAAGCCACAAAGGCAGTGATAAAGTGAAGGTCAACATGTCAAATCCTGCTAATGAAAATAATGACTCAGAACAGACAAGATCCAGTAGACGTGAGCGTAGCTTTACAGAAAAAGGCAAAGAAATGCACGAACAGGAAATAAAGAAAAACGAAAAAGTGTTTAATAAAGTTTATGAAACTTGGAAAGAACAAGCAAAAGAAATACGAAAGCAGCTAAAAGGTTTCTGTTCTCCTGAGGAACTTAACGATGCCAGCCACAGTATAAGAGCTCAGCAAGATTTAGTAAAACAAAGCTATGAGCCCATTCGTCGCAATCACTCTATGACTCAAGATGTTGTTAAAAGAATGGACGCATGCACTGTAATCTCAACTGATATTTGTGAGCTCATTCAGAAACGACTCGAAACTGTTGAAGAATCTTTCAATGACCGGCTGGAGAAAGAAAGAGTCAGGATAATACTGAACAAACAACAATATGGCTCAATATTTGGAGAAACAAAAACGGAAACCGCCACTGATGTTTCAGAAGCTAAATCAAATGCTAAGTCAAACGCTACCAGTGCAGTGGCTGAAGCTGAACTTGCTGCTAAAATTGAGCAAGCTAATGTAACAAGGGAAATACTTGCACAAGAAGCTAAACTAACAAAACTAGAGAGTGATTGGAAAATGAGAGAATTTCAAGCTAATTCTGCACTCAAAAGGCAAGAAATGGAAATGCAAGCAAAGGTAGAGGAGGAAAAAATGAAACTACAACAGCTGAGGGCAGACAGTGAGGTAAAGGTGGCAGCAGCTAAAGTAAAAGCTTACAACGCTATTGATGGGTCACAATACATTGATGTGTTAAGCCACAACTCAGATAGCCCAATAAAGGATAACACTGCAAATCAGCCCTCTCTTAACCTCCAGGCACCACCATTTCAGCCTTTCAGCACTCTCTCAGGCCAACAAGAGCTCAGTTTGGCTCAAACACTTGCAAGCTCCCTCACTCTGAACCGCCTGCCTGTACCTGAACCCACCATTTTTAGTGGTGATCCCCTAAAGTTTATGGACTGGAAAATATCCTTTATGGTACTAATAGGCAACAAACCATTACCTGTGTGTGAGAAAATGTTGTATCTGAAAACGTATCTTGCAGGTGAAGCAAAGAAGGCGGTAGAGGGGTATTTCTTTCGTAACTCTGATCAGGCATATCAGGGTATTTGGGATGTACTAGAAGAAAGGTATGGTAGCCCATTCATAGTTCAAAGAGCCTTCCGAGCAAAGTTAATGAAATGGCCCAAAATAAATGCGAATGAGCCTCTAGCACTTAGAGAGTTTGCAGATTTCCTACAGAGTTGTGCTGAAGCCATTCCCCAAGTCAAAGGTCTAGATATTCTTAATGATTGCGAGGAAAACCACAAGCTTCTAAAGAAACTACCCGACTGGATTGTGAAAAGATGGAGTCGCATTGTAGTAGACGAATTGGAAAAAAGTCAAGAATATCCCAGCTTTACTCATTTCACAAACTTTTTGCAAAAAGAAGCTAAAGTTGCATGCAATCCCATTGCCTCCCCATTCTTAATGAATGAAAAAGCTTCAGAAGAGAGAATAATAAAGCGAGCTAAAGCACTCAACACGACTGCCCAAGTCAAATACAATGCACCTCCAGTAACGACAAAGCCTAAACCACCATGTTTGTTTTGCAGTGACGAGTCCCACGGCATAGTTAAGTGTCCCAACTTTGCAGCAAAGGCAAGTGATGAAAAGACAACATTCATTCGAGAAAATCATCTTTGCTTCGGATGTCTCAGAAAGGGCCATGTCACCAAAGAATGCAAAGTGCGCCACTCTTGTGGTAAGTGTGGTCGACGCCATCCAACATGTCTGCATACAGAAAGGTTAATGGAACCAAAACCAAAGGAAACTAAGAACTCAGAAGAAAGTACTAACAAGGAAGAACACAAGGCCATGTCTCATGTTTTGACAAGGAAAACGTCTGCCACATCCAGCATAGTACCAGTCTTTGTGTCAGCTGCCTCACAGCCTCATAAAGAAATACTTACTTATGCCTTACTTGATACCCAGAGCGACTCGTCCTTTATTCTAGGTGAGTTAGCCAATGAGCTTGAAGTGGAATCCAGACCAGTGCAGTTAAAGCTAAGTACTATGACCTCTGTTGACACTGTTGTAGCAAGTAAGCTTGCTTGTAACTTAAAGGTGCGTGGTTTTAACTCAGATACCCATGTACAAATTGATCAAGCTTACTCAAGGGATTTTATCCCAGTTGACAAGTCACATGTTCCCACCAGAGAAACTGCACTTCAGTGGCCACATTTAAAAGGTTTGGTTAACAAAATGAAACCATTACAAGATTGTGATGTGGGATTGTTAATTGGTTATGACTGCCCATCAGCCTTAGCTCCCCTAGAAGTTGTTACAGGTCAAGTAAATGAGCCTTTTGCTCAAAGAACAATATTAGGTTGGAGTATTATTGGGTCAGCAAATCCCCACTTGGACAGACACAACAACCAAAGCTTTGTGCATCGTGTAACAGTAAAAGAAATGCACACGCCATTAGCTACATATGTGCTTAAAGTTTTGGAATCAGACTTTAATGAAAGAAACTATGAAGACAAATATGTATCTCAAGATGACATTCGTTTCATACAACTTTTGAGCAACACAATTGTGCAAAGGCCTGATGGACACTATGAAATGCCACTTCCTTTCAAAGATGACCATCCACCATCCCTCCCAAACAACAAGAAGCTAGCCACTGTGAGACTGCAGCATCTAAAGAAAAGGTTAAAGGCTGACAAACAGTACCATGAACATTACACAGCCTTCATGAATGACACCATAAAGAATGGTGATGCAGAACTAGCTCCCCTTGTGTCTGAGAGTGAAAATGTGTGGTACATCCCACACCACGGGGTGTACCACCCGAAAAAACCTAGAAAGTTGAGAGTGGTCTTTGATGCTTCTGCAAAGTATCTAGGCATCAGCTTAAATGACACACTCCTCACCGGCCCTGATATGACAAATTCTTTAGTGGGAGTTTTGTGTCGCTTTAGAAGGGAATTGGTGGCAATCATTTGTGATATACAGAAAATGTTTCACCAGTTTTTTGTTACTTCAGAGATGCGCAACTACTTGAGATTCCTCTGGTGGGAAAATGGAGAGCTGGACACAGAGCCCAAAGAATACAGAATGACTGTCCACCTATTTGGTGCTGGCTCCTCACCTGGATGCGCTAATTTCGGCCTGAAGTATCTTGCACGGCAACACAGATCTGACTACCCCAAAGCCTCAGCCTTTGTTGAAAATTGCTTTTATGTTGACGACGGGTTGATGAGCGTCCCATCAGTCAGAGAGGCCAGAGACCTCATAGCTGAGTCCCAAGAACTGTGCAAACTGGCAGGCTTGCGTCTGCACAAGTTCAATTCAAGCCATGCAGATGCTCTTTCACATCTCGAGTCCTCAGATAAAGCAGACACTGCCAAACCGCTCAATCTCAAACCTGACACACACTCAGACCACGTGCTTGGTATACAGTGGACTATCACAAATGACACTTTCAGCTTTAATACCAGCACAAAGGAGCAGCCTCCTACCCGTCGTAGTGTACTGTCAGTTATCTCATCCCTGTTTGATCCACTTGGGTTTGTAGCTCCTTTCTCTCTGAGTGGAAAAACCATCCTCCAAGAATTATGCCGCAGGGGTATTGAATGGGATGACCCCATTCCGGAGAACTTGTGCACACGGTGGGAGGAATGGAAAAGTGGTTTGCAAAGTTTAAAGATGGTCTCTGTCCCCCGATGTTACCACCCTCCTGATTTTGACAACATTGTAACAGTAGAATTACATCACTTTAGTGATGCGAGCAATGTAGGGTATGGGGCATGCTCGTATTTAAGATACAAAAACGACAAAGACCAAGTTCATTGCAGCCTAGTGATAGCTAAAGCAAGGGTCGCACCCACAAAAGTCACAAGTATACCGCGACTCGAGCTTTCAGCTGCAGTCACTTCAGCCAAACTAAGTGTAATGCTTAAATCAGAGCTCGAAATGCAGATCAATGAAGAGCACTTCTGGACTGATTCTCAAGTGGTACTCGCTTACATTAATAATGAGGCGCGTAGGTTCCATGTGTTTGTCTCAAACCGTGTTCAGTTTATACGACAAACAACAGATCCTAAACAGTGGCATTATGTCAGCACAGAACAAAATCCCGCTGATCATGCCTCCAGAGGGCTCAGTGCAGCAGACATCACTTCAACTAACTGGTTATCAGGCCCAAAGTTCCTGTGGGAGCCAGATATCCCATATCCATCAAACACGACACTCGAACTGTTAGTTGGTGATCCAGAAATAAAAACAGTCAAAGTGCTTGCAACTCAAGTAAACAAAGAAAGTGACATTCTGAGCCGTCTCACAAGATTCTCGAGCTGGTCAATGCTTCTCAAAGTGATTGCTAGGTTAAAGCGACTCAAATCAAACAAAAATCAGCAACCCAACTTTGTAACTGTAGAGGAAAGAAAGGAAGCTGCTGGCCTCATTGTCGGCCTTGTGCAGCAAAAGGCTTTTCCCCAAGAGATTGAAAGGCTGAAGGTGGGAGAAAACCTTCCCAGTACAAGTCCCCTCTTCAGATTAGACCCTATATCAGACAATGGACTTCTTCGTGTTGGAGGCAGATTAAAGAAATCCACACTGAGTCAAGGACTGAAACATCCCATCATTCTTCCAAAAGGCCATCACATAACAAAGTTGATAATGTCACACTTTCACTCTGAGATTTGTCACCAGGGCAGAAGCCAAACATTAATGGAGCTGAGAGCGAATGGATTTTGGGTGATTGGTGGAAGTAAGGAGGTCGCAAAGCACATAAACAAATGCGTGCAGTGTCGCAAGTTAAGACGCCCAACAGAAGAACAACGAATGTCCGAACTACCAAAGGAACGAGTTGAGATCTCAGAACCATTTACGTACAGCGGTATGGACTGCTTCGGCCCGTTTGTCACAAAGCAAGGCCGCAAAGAGCACAAAAGGTATGGACTGCTGTTCACTTGCCTCTCATCCCGCGCAGTTCACATAGAAATGGTTGAAGATCTATCCACAGACACATTCATTAACGCATTGAGATGTTTTATCAGTCTAAGAGGAGCTGTTTGCAGGTTGTACTGTGACCAAGGCACAAACTTTGTGGGGGCAAAAAATGAACTCAAAGAGACACTAAAGCAATGTGACATTAATGCCCTAGAAGCGTTTTTGGCTGAAAAACAATGTGAGTTTGTGTTTAATGCTCCATCTTCTAGTCACGCAGGAGGCGTTTGGGAGCGCCAGATCCGAACAATCCGAAATGTTCTCAATGCTTCCATCTCTCAGTGCCCAGGAAGATTGGATGATTCTTCTCTTAGGACACTTTTCTATGAGGCAATGTCAATAATAAATGGACGACCACTGAGTGTTGATGCAATAAATGACCCAAAGTCACCTGAACCACTCACTCCAAACCACCTCATACTAATGAAATCCAAAGTTGCTTTACCTCCACCAGGGAAGTTCATAAAGGAGGACTTGTATGCAAGAAAACGGTGGCGTAGAGTGCAATATCTCACTGAGCAGTTCTGGAGTAGGTGGAAAAAGGAATACCTTCTGAACATCACCACAAGACAAAAATGGCATGTACCACGTCGTAACCTTCAAGTCAATGACATTGTTATTATCAAAGAGGAAATGCTTCAAAGGAATCAGTGGCAACTCGGACGAGTTGTAGAAGCTCTCAAAGAAGATGATGGACTAGTGCGCAGAGTGAAGATCCAAACAGGCATTAGGGATCTGTCTAAGAAACAAGTCACACCACAGAAGCCTCACATTATTGAACGGCCTGTGCAAAAGTTAGTAGTTCTTGTTGAAAGTAATTAAGAGTAAGAAATGTATTGTTTGGTTCCAAGCTTACGCTAAATGTAATGCTAAAAGAGTTTTGTTTTTGTTTTTTCTGTCAAGCATTGGTAAATAATTTAAATCACATATATTATAAAGTTAATATACATGATTTGGTGGGAGTGTAATTGCCAAAGCGTCCACTAGATGGCACTCTTGCAAACTGAATACAGCCGCGAGTAGCGAAGGAGAAGTTTTTGTTTTCAGTTCCAAATGCACAATGGCCACAGCCACGCAGCTCTGTGGCTCAAAGAGAAAATGTTTCTAACAACTTGCAGCCCTCGATAAGCGGAGCGAGGTAAATGTTTTATGTGTTTGTAGGTGTTAGGGAGATATCATTTAGTTTATGTATTTTGTACCTACATGCTACTTATTTGATATGTACTGTGTTTCTCTGTACAGTTTTCACGGTGAACATGAATATGGTGTTATGTCCATAAAAAATAATCACACCCGTCGAAACTTTGTCCTGCTTGTAACCTTGGGGGCCAGCAATAGGCCCTAATCTGTCGTCATTAAAGGGCCGCAATCTGTCATCATTGAAAGCATTAATAAAACCTGCTCTTTCCCAATACTTCTTTAACTGATGTTGTGCTAACTCAGCCATCGATGCTAACGGACCTGTAGATTTCTCACGAAAGTGGGGGCCAGTGGTCCGCTGTGATTGGTCACAATCTGAGAACCCGAAACACATCTCTTCCTTGTTTCATCAAAACTCGATCTAAAATATAATGTCACGCCAGCACAAATCTGCGCTACTTTTTCTTCAAAAGGACATTTATCCCAATGCACTACATGGACATGGATAGCATTTTAGTAATGAATACAAAAATAAAGGTGTTGGTTATAGATTTGTTGTTGACTAAACTCTTGTCTATTCAGCTGTTATGGTCCCAGCTGGATTCGTCTGCATATCTGGCAACCTGAGTCAGGGAGAGTGGGAGAGGCTGCAGTACCACTTTGGGCACATTTTTACACACTGCTATGTATGTAAAAATATTTTTCTTTTTTCCAGACAAATTTTCCTGTTTAGATAAAATAAGTTTGTTTTGCTTTATTTTAAGAAAACATTTCTCAAAATGGTTTAATAAATAAGTAAATGATTTTTGATACGTATGTTTTTATTCTAGAATCAAGTCATTTGGGGCCAGTATTATTTTCAGAAATCTTGACAATTCATATTTTCTTGTTCTATTGACAGATCATCTTTATTATTTTAAGTAGTAATTTAGAAGTGTCCACTGTCACTTTGTCCCTGAGCCTCGTGCTGCAAACATGTACAGCTGTCAACAGCTGAGTAGAGTAGAATATGGTAGAGTAGAATAATGTAGAGTAGAGTAAAGTAGAGTAGACTAGAGAAGATTACGGTAGAGTAGATTAGAGTAGAGTAAAATAAGGTAGAGTAGAGTAGCAACCAAAACAGTTCAAATACAGTAAATGCTCTGTGTTTGTCTGATCACAGTATGTGGCAGTCAGATCGACTCTGTGTTGATCACAGTATGTGGCAGTCAGATCGACTCTGTGTTGATCACAGTATGTGGCAGTCAGATCGACTCTGGGGTTGATCACAGTATGTGGCAGTCAGATCGACTCTGTGTTGATCACAGTATGTGGCAGTCAGATCGACTCTGGGGTTGATCACAGTATGTGGCAGTCAGATCGACTCTGGGGTTGATCCCAGTATGTGGCAGTCAGATCGACTCTGGGGTTGATCACAGTATGTGGCAGTCAGATCGACTCTGGGGTTGATCACAGTAGTGGCAGTCAGATCGACTCTGGGGTTGATCACAGTATGTGGCAGTCAGATCGACTCTGGGGTTGATCACAGTATGTGGCAGTCAGATCGACTCTGGGGTTGATCACAGTATGTGGCAGTCAGATCGACTCTGGGGTTGATCAAACACAGCCAAACACTCCATACTCATGTTCTGTCCGTCCCTCTGGCCCAGACTCTCCTCCTTGGTTCCTCCACTGTGTAATTCCAGAATTTCAATCATGTGTATGACTGTGTTCCTCTCCAGTATGACCTCAGAGAGCAGCTGATGGTCCTGAAGAACATGGCCCTTGTACACGAGATCATCTGTGTGCAAAAAACAATGTATTAAAGCAGGGGTTCCCAAAGTTTTTGCACCGCGACCCACATGATGAATGCGCTGCTCCCCCGTGACCCCCCACCTCAACAGCCCTTCCCGTCGCATGAAATGGGCACGTCTGTGTACACTTGCGCAGCGCTGCTTACGGTTGCGGTTACGTTGGACCTACGTAACCACAGTTGGTGGTACACTCGCGCGTTCCCCTTACGGAGTTTTTAAGACAATCTTGTAATCCCACAATCAACCACAGGAGGGCGATCTCACAGGAGTTGCAAAAACGGTCCCATTTACGCTACTTTCTCCTCTTCAGAACAACATTAGTGAACCAAGCTGTTTGAGATCATTACATGTGTTTATACTGTAGGTTTTTGTGAGAGTTCTAAACTCATCGTTTCAACTCATTTAACTGTGATGCTGTGAATAAAGACACAGTTATTGTTGGAAACATAGTCATTATTAAATTATTTTGCCATTACCATTTCCCTGTCTTAATCCTTTGTACCACATTTTTGGAACACTTTTGCATTTGTCCAGTGTTCTCACCACTAGAGGTATCATGAGAAGGCATCTACAACCCACATACGGTGCTCAGGGAGTGATGCTCATCCAAAATGGCACGTCCATTTGTGCTGTGGAAAGAAGGTTTGCTGTGTCTCCCAGCGCAGTGTCCAGAGCATGGAGGAGATACCAGGACACAGGCCAGTACACCAGGAGACCTGGGGGGGCCAACCGAGGTCAGCAACCCAGTAGCAGGACCGCTATCTGCTCATTTGTGCACAAAGAAACAGCAGAAGCACTGCCCGAGCTCTACAAAATGACCTCCGGAGGGCCACAAATGTGCATGTTGGTAATCAAACGGTCAGACTAACCCTAACCCTAACCGACTCCATGAGGGTGGTATGAGGGCCCGACGTTCACAAGTTGGGCCGGTGCTTACTGCCCAACACCGTGCAGCCCGATTGGCATTTGCCCGAGAACAAAGCGATTTGCAGATTGTCCAATGGTGCCCTGTGCTCTTCACGGATGAGAGCAGGATCACCCTGAGCACGTGTGACAGACGTGACAGAGTCTGGAGACGCCCTGGAGAATGTTCTGCTGCTTGCAACATCCTCCAGCAGGACCGGTTTGGTGGCGGGTCAGTGATGGTCTAGGGAGGCATTTCATTGGAGGGCCGCACAGCCCTCCATGGGCTAACCAGAGGTTCCCTGACTGGCATTGGGTACCGGGATTGAAAGACCATATGCTGGTGCTGTGGGCCCTGGGTTCCTTCTGATACATGATAATGTCAGGCCACATGTGACAAGCGTGGGTAAGCAGTTCCTGCATGATGAAGGTATTGATGTTTTGGACTGGCCTGCCCGATCCCCAGACTTAAATCCAATAGAGCACATCTGGGACATCATGTCTCGGTCCATCCATCAACGCTACGTCACACCACAGACTGTCCAGGACCAGACTGATGCTGTAATCCAGGTCTGGGAGGAGATCCCTCAGGAGGACCTCCGTGGTCTCATCAGGAGCATGCCCAGGCGTTGTAGGGAGTGCATTCAGGCACGTGGTGGCCACACACACTACTGAGGATGATACAGACTCATTTTGAGGAATTTCTACAGAATTTGGATCCACCAGTTACCTCATTTGTCACTTTGATTTTGACTATCATTTTGGATTCAGACCACTATGACTAAAGATTTTCATCAAAAAAATCGAATTGATTGACATCTAGGATGTGTTTTTTGAGTGTGCCCTAAGTTTTTGTGAGCAGTGTATGTACAAGTGCAGGAGGAATGCAACAGACGCAGCTACAATTCAAACAAGACAGGAACATTGCAAAACAAACGACTGTACAGTTTATAAGTTATATATATGTAAGATATGCAACAGAACTCTAGTCCACAGTCTCCTGTATATCAGTCTCTGCCATGAGCCCAAACTACGTTTCCTTCGAAGCACAAAGCAGTCTGCTCCAAAGTGCCTCGTCCGTGCTCCTGCAGCCGCTCCATGCTTCCCAGAATGTATTCACACACAGACCAATCACAGCGGAGCTTCCTTGCGGCTCCGGCTGCGTAGTTAGACATTTTTGAGGGTGCGCGGCAGGCTACGTAAGGGCCTTGCGGTGATCCACGCGTTGCGCAAGTGACGTCACGTCATCTCCCTAAGCTCCGCGCCGCGCGACTATACACTAGGCCTGACGCTTTATAGAGACTCGCGCCACTACCGAGCTGCACTCGCCAGCCCAAAAAGGAGCCTTAAGTATTTTTACTCGCATAGTGACGCAAGTGATGGGCTTGCTGGGCTCCCCCCTTGGCAGAGGTGGAGGGCATTTCCTGCGGCTCGCCCTCACTGTTCTCCGACCGCGGTAAAGAGACCCGGCTTTTCGAAGTCAGCGGTATATTAAAAGCAGGTGGCCGCTTGATGCTGCTACTTACAGTACAAAGTGCATTGTGGCGGAGGGGCTTCTTCCATTTCTCCCAGAGTCTTCTTCAGATCCAGCACCGTCGTTCGTTGGAACTTTTGTGAATCGAAACTTAAGGCAACCTTTCCCTTATATGTTTTAATCATGATCTTGATTTCTTCTTCTTCTTTCTGTGGGAAAACATTCAAGATTTAAAGTATTCCAATGTGGTTTTACTGCAATTGACAAATTTGAAAATATTGAATCCTCATTGAAAGTCTACGAGCAGAAAGTTGTCTTGTTTAGTCTGTATATAGATGGACAATGCTAACTCAATGAAGCGCTATAGGAAAGTGCTCATGGACAAAGTCTTACATTGAAATTGACTTACTGTACATTGAAAAGAAAAATCCTCAGTGACAGGACTAATAATAAGGGTTAGGTTTGGGGTACCCTCTGGAGACTGAAGGTCGTGGGTTCGAGTCCTCCATAAGATTTTCTCCACCGACTCCCATTAATGTCTGCTGCCGTTGTGTCCTTGGGCAAGACACTTAACCCTACTTTGCCTATTTGTGGCCCTACTTGCATGCAAAAAGCTAGATCCAGTCTGACCCCTGAAGCTGTGCAGGGCAGGGCCTGGTTAGTACTGTGATGGGAGACCTCTGGGAACAGCAGGTGCCACAGTGGGGGGGCTCCGGCTGTAAAGTGCCAGACAGTTGTTGTGTCCTTAGGCAAGACACTTCACGCCCATTGCCTAGAATGAGTCTGGTGTGTGTGTGTGAATGGTTGGTGGTGGTGGGAGGGGCCAGTGGCACAGACTGCTTGCCTCGCTTCTGTCAGTGTGCCCCAGGGCAGTTGTGGCTGCAGTAGTAGTTTCTCGCCACTGTGTATGAATGAATAATGATATGTGAAGACACTATGAGTGTCCAAAAAGTGCTATATACACAGATTTTTTTTTTTTACTAATTATTATTATTATTATTATTTCATTACACACCAGGGCTCCTGCCACGAGTTTCTCCGTCAAAAACCTACCAACTTTTGTCTGTTTTCAAACTCATTTTAAGCAAACAAAAATATTGCTCCAAATTAGTCATCGAAATAAAACAAGAAATGTTAAAGATCATGTTTAAGGCTCTTTGTAAGAATCTACCAGACTTACACACAGCATGAATAAATCTTACCTCCATTTCTGTCGCTGCTGATTCTCCAGGTGATTTTATGATCCAGCCCACAGGGGTATTGTAATTGCCTGTGAGTGTGTGTGTGGACTTCTTTATGTGAAATTTGTTTTGTAGATGGGTTGTATTGTCTTGGCGGGGTATGTGCTCTGCGAGTGCAGGATCTTGTCTTTTCTGGGACACAAAAGGAAACAAAAAATGATGAATGAAATTGATTAGAACAAAAATAACTGTTTTTTTCTATCAAATCTTAGTTTCTGATACAATACAATACTGGGAGAAAGAACAGTCATGTAAATACTGTGGTGTGTTGCCTTTTGCCAAAACACAGTAATGTACGGCGTTGGTAAAAAGTTCTGTAACGTTACTTTGTATTGTGTTCTGTTATCCTACTCTGCACAGCGACATCAGCAGGAGACACATCTGCTCCAATAGTATTTGCCCAGAGGTGTTGTTCCGTTCTGGTAGAAGACGGCAGAGGCTGAAGTCCAATCCTATCAGTTAACATGTCAACTGCAACTTCAAAGTAAAATCAACTTAATACATCAAATAAGATGAACTGAAAGTGAGTTCAAGTGGCTCACAACAGACAGTTCCAGTTCCAACTGGCAATTTTATTGTCAGTGAATGCAAAAATCTTAGTATAGTGAACAATTTTGAGTTGTCGTTTTTACAGTGTACTCTGTACTCGTCTACTCTACTTTGTACTCTACGCTACTCTAATCTACTCTGTACTACTCTACTCTACTCTGTGCTACTCTACTCTACTCTGTGCTACTCTACTCTACTCTGTGCTACTCTACTCTACTCTGTGCTACTCTACTCTACTATGTGCTACTCTACTCTACTCTACTCAGACAATTGAACCCATTTGTAGACTTACCTTATAACTTCAAATTCCTTCTTTCTGGTTTCTCACGCTGGTGCGGAGAATAGTTTGCTCTTTCTTTTTAATATCAATCTTTACATTGCTCCAATACTGTCTCTCGCTGTCCAGAAGAAGCAAAGTTGTTGAGTCGCTTTGATCCAGAAGTGAAAATCATGCCCTTTGCCTCTCTGTGTTTCTGTGAAGCAGTGGTGTCAGAGTTCAGTGAGTGTCACAGCACAGAGGGCGTGGTCACAGGTACTCCACACAGAAAGGCCTGGAGGTGGAGTCGAACCCAAAACAAGCTTTTATTTTCAACGAATAATATTAATAATACATTTTATTTCTCAGGCGTCTTTCTTGACACTCAAGGTTGCTTTACATACAAGTAAAAAAGTGCATTTTAAAAACAGTAAAAAACAAATTAAAATAGAGTGTGGTTATGGTGTCATTGAGTAGGCTTGGGTCTAAACAGATGAGTTTTGAGGTGGATTTGAAGAGTGTGAGTGAGTCGGTTACGAGTGTTACGGAGGTCAGGGGGCAGAGGGTTCCAGAGCGAATGAAGGCTCTACCATGGAGGAGGGACCAGGAGGAGAGAGGAGGAGGAGCGGCGGGAGCTGGCAGGTGTGGAGATCTGGAGGAGGTCAGTCGGGTTATGGAGGAGCGAGGTCGTATATGGCTTTGTCAGAATCAGAATCATTTTTATTGCCACGTAAGTAACAGGAGGTCACAGACTTGGAAATTGCTTTGGCTCAGTGCAACAGTCAGAAAGAGATAATAAAAATAAGAATTAAAAACACTTCTAAAGAATACATTTTAATTTAAAATAGAGTTACAGTTACTATTTACAATATACAAGTGCACATGGTGCACACAATGTAAGGTGACAGCAGTACAGTGAAGTAAAGTGACGTATGCTGGGCAGTAAAGTGACTTTATAAAGGGCAGTAAAGTGACTTTATAAAGGGCAGTAAAGTGACTTTATAAAGGGCGGCGGGACAGGTTAAGAAGTGTTCAAGAGTCCAACAGCAGAGGGGAAGAAACTGTTCTTGTGGCGGGAGGTTCTAGTCCTGATGGACCGCAGCCTCCTGCCTGAGGGGAGTGGTTGGAATAGTCCATGTGCAGGGTGAGAGGGGTCGGCTGTGATACGACCAGCCCGGCCTCGAGCTCGGGCGACGTACAGGTCCTGCAGCGATGGAAGGCTGCGGCCGATCACTTCCTCTGCAGAGCACACAATGCGCTGTAGTCTCTGTTTGTCCCTGACTGTGGCTCCAGCGAACCACACGGTGCTGGAGGAGGTGCTGGAGGAGGTGATGGAGGAGGTGATGGAGGAGGTGATGGAGGAGGTGAGGATGGACTCGATGATGGCCGTGTAGAACTGCACCAACATCTGTGCAGGCAGCTTGGCTTTCCTGAGCTGCCGCAGGAAGTACATCCTCTGCTGGGCCTTCTTGATGAGGGAGCTGATGGTCGGCTCCCACTTGAGGTCCTGGGTGATGGTGGTGCCCAGGAAACGGAAGGACTCCACAGAGGTGATGGGGGAGTCCATCACGGAGGGTGGGGGCGGGGGGACAGTGCTCTTCCTGAAGTCCACAATCATCTCCACTGTCTTCTGGGCGTTCAGCTCCAGGTTGTTACCACTGCACCAGGACACCTGCCGGTCCACCTCGCTCCTGTAGGCGGACTCATCGTTGTTGGAGATGAGTCCAATGAGGGTGGTGTCGTCCGCGAACTTGATCAGCTTCACGGAGTCGTGGCTGGAGGTGCAGTGGTTGGTGTACAGGGAGAAGAGCAGGGGAGAAAGAACACAGCCCTGTGGGGCTCCTGTATTTATAATCCGAGAGTCCGAGACATTCTTCCCCAGACGCACTCGCTGCTTTCTATGTGAGGAGCAGGATTTTGTATTGGATGCGGTGAGCGACGGGAGCAGTGGAGGACAGGGGTGATGTGGTTGATGTGTGTGTGTGTGTGTAATGATGTGGGCGGCTGGGTTTTGGACCAGTTGGAGTTTATGGAGGGCTTTTTGGGGAGACCAAACAGGACGGAGTTGTAGAAGCAAATTTTCTGCTTATTACAGAAGAAGCTGAGAATAAGAATACATGTTTTCGTTCGGAATCATGGATCTGTTTTAGATAGATAGATAGATAGATAGATACTTTATCTATCAGTCAGTCAAGTTTGTTGTATCTGTCTGTTGTGTTTATGTGTAACTTTGCTGCCTCTTGGCCAGGACTCCCTTGAAAAAGAGGATCTTAATCTCAATGGAATTTTTCCTGGTTAAATACATGTCAGGGATGAAGCAGACAGAGACGGATCGTAGTGCGCCAAACTCTGGAAGTTTATTTACGTTTCTCTCATGTTCCAGTTGTTTCCCTTGTTTCTTTCTCTCAGACAGAATGGAGTCAGTACACAGTTTATATAGTCATTGTTACGTCACACATGGAAAGACGTACGTGTCACACAGAGACAGTCACATCATAGTCAAAATAATCAGAGTCCTTGTACAGTTCTGCACATAGGCCATATTGCTATCTAATACTAACACTCACCCCTTTGATCACATAATCACATGTGATCACTCAATTTGATCAATCAATAAAGTGGAAAAAAAAAAACAATATCTAAAAAAAACTTAAAAAAATTATTAAAAACAAAGAAAATGTATGCATTAAACTTATAATCATCAAATCAATATCAGTGGATTTTATCATCTATCCTGGGAAAAAAACAAAGTAAATAAATAAACAAAAAACAAAAACAAACAAAAATAAAAACAAACAAAAACAAACACTATTGGACACAGTAGAACTCCGCAGATTCAGTCAAAACACAGACAAAAACGAGCTGAGTCTCAAATTAGAAGCTAATTTCACTTTTATTACTCTATACTTTTATTCTAATGATAATTGTTTACACTTCACTTATTTCACTTTATTATTTTCACTTTTTAATCTTAGACTGTGTACTTTACTTTTATTATTCACTATAGTTTAAAACTATTCTAATCTATTTACAAATATGTTTGCATATGTGCTTTGAGCCATATTCTTAAACATATATTTTAATCTAATAAATCTCTGTAGTTTACTCTCATTATCAGTGGCATATTGTTAGTGGGATTTTGCTCTCTGTCTATTCTACATTCTCAGGAATAAAACTGTGAACACAGAAAGACAAATGGTTAATATGAACATTATTTTGGCGGTCAGTTTTCCAAATACATTTGTTGAACCAGGAAGTGCTGTCACTTCCTCCTCTCAGGCAGTTTGGGATGAATGTACATCTTTAATCAAATTAGTATTATCCTTACAAGAGCTAATCTATTTTAGCAGGTTTGGGGTTTGGGTCAGTTATTCTACAATGGTGTTTGATTCTCTAATCTGTGCTGACAAATCGACAGTTTTTTAAACTTCTCAAAGATGCTTTTGAATCTCTGTTGGTTCTAATCTATCTCATTGATCTAGGCATTAATCGAGGCTACACTCATGAACTTTTTGCATTGTCAACATTCACAGATGTTTGAACACAAGTGAATTTGGAAGGTATCTAATAAAACTGTAATTAACTTTATCTACTTTTGAAGTAAATGTTTGTGAAATGGTCCTTTTACCGTTTGATATTAGCACTGGCTAGAAATATTCTCTATTTTTGAAAGCATCTATGGTTGATGCATTTATCTATTTCTATTTTTACACTATTGTGACTCCAAAGCTCGGTTGCAGCTTGAGCCAAGTCATATTTCTAGTTTGTGACTTCTATCACTTTTAACATCTACTAAAACCCTACAATACCCATACTTTATCATTTTAAAACATTTTAACAGTTGCTCAGTCTCCCAGACTAAAAAGTCAAAGTTTTTGTCTGTCAGATGTCTGAATACTTTACATGTGTTGCATTTGGTCACAGTTGTGGTTCTGGTTGTAGCAATAGCATCGGCAATAGACGTTTTTTCATTGGCTGGTTCTTGTTCTGCAAATGTCTGTGTCCAATAGATCATCAGATGTCCAGAAGCTAGAGACAAACAAAAACAAAAGAAGAATCATGAGTATCTGTCTCATTTAGCACTCATCAATGTATGATTTTAGAAATATAAACATCACTCCCCAGTTTTCTCTCTCAGGTCCTCAGGGTCCTCAGATCCTCAGGTCCTCAGGGTCCTCAGGTTCTCAGATCCTCAGGGTCCTCAGGGTCCTCAGGGTCCTCAGGGTCCTCAGGGTCCTCAGGTCCTCAGGGTCCCCTGAGGGTGAGTCTCAGTCGTCATCAGGTCAGGTCATATTTCGAGAGATGTCATCTTGGACATCAGTAGGGTCCAAGCCATGGTTTTGGTCTCTCCAGATTCACATCAGGATCTCCAGATACAGTCTTTTCACTTGAAGCACATCAGGTCATTTGCGATGCACTTCTGGTCAATGGTGCAGTGTCTCAGTTCCTGTACACAGCTTGTTATGCAATAGTTACTCTCTATTTACTCTCTATGGTTAGTCTATGGATAGGCAATATTATTCTCATTCAAAGAAGTGGCTTTTTAGATCTAATCCTAATCAATGTAATTACTTCACACAGTACAAAATCAACAAATCAAAACAAAACATGTCAAGACAGGTCAATTAAGTCCATGACAATATAGAATTCAAATGAACATTTCTGGTCTCAAAAATACTGATTCAAATAAAGACTGTGTGGGTGTGGGTGTGGGAGGGTGTGGGTGTGAGAGTGAGCGTGAGAGTGAGAGTGAGAGTGTGGGTGTGGGTGTGAGTGTGAGTGTGTGTGTGTGTGTGTGTGTGTGTGTGTGAGTGTGAGTGTGTGTGTGCGCGTGCGCGTGTGTGCATATGTGGCTCGTGCGGCGTGAGAGTCGTCCCGGAGTTTATAATACATTGGCGCACACAGCTAGATACAGACCCGCTCGTCACACCGTGCACATAGGGCTTAAAATAGCGTTATTAAGAGACCTCCCCTCTCCCCTTTTTCTCTTTTTTAACCGACAGCTTTGACCGCTGTGACGGTCAACCACCGGTTAAACGGTCGCCGATTTACATCCCTAATTATTAATACTGTTCCTGGTAACATTCATGTTTACAGCTGGTGTCTGAGGTTCAATCAATCACTTTATTTATAACCGAGGGGCGATTCAAAAGCACAATTAAGAGGTTGAAGTTTGTTCGACTCTCAAACATCACATTTGTGCTATTTTTACTCATGCTTTTAATGCAGATTATTAGATCCGTAGAAATCAATGAAAACCCATGTTCCAGCTTCTTCCTTCTGGCTGAAGATATTGTTTGTTGAGATGCAGGACATCTGGAAATGCTAACACAACAGTGACAATTGTTTCTGTACTTTTTAGCTTGTTTTATTTTATATATTCGTCAAAAGCAAAAGGTATTTCAAACCCATTTTTTCAAAGATACAGGAATAGTGTTAGATTTGAACCCGGATCAACGAGCGCGTCAGCTGCACTCGGTCCAGGACTAGATCGTGACAGAACCAGAACTCCCAGAGCAGTCAGTGTGACGGCTTTGAGTTTTGGAAGTGAAGTTACTCATGTTCCTTTTTGGGCTTCATAATGTTGTGACTTTACTTCTATATGTAGTATATTTCTATGTCGTTATTTTCATAAATCATCTTTTGTTTTTTAAATGTGAGCAGTTCTACCTGAACTGGTCTGGACTGGTTCTGGAATGGTTCTGGAATGGTTCTGGAATGGTTCTGGAATGGTCCTGGAATGGTTCTGGAAAACAGTAAAAACCACACTGTCAACTTTTGATTTAAGAATGACATCACTGCTCATCAAAACCATCTCTGATTCAAAACACATTCGACAACTATCTTCTGAAACACAAACCTTCTGGATTACTCTGGACATCTCACCTTGTGGACTGCCACCTTAGCGTGGTGGGGGGTTTGAGTACTTGGATAATCCTGGGAGCTATGTTGTCTGGGGCTTTATGCCCCTGGTAGGGCCTCCCATGGCAAATCCATGACCCCACCCCAGGCCAGGCGGCGAGAGGCGGCGAGCAGGAGTGGTCATACTCATTGCCCCCCATCTCAGCCACCACGGAATTCTCCCAGGTGAATGAGAGGGGCATGTCCCTCCGCCTCCGGGTGGGGGACAAGTCTCTTACTGTTGTAGCGGCCTACGGGCCAAACAGCAGTTCAGAGTACTCAGCCTTCTTGGAGTCCTTGGGAATACAGACCCAAGTGTATAGTGAGGGTCTGCTGGGAACATCTCGCTGAACACCCTGTCAGATGGACTTTCAGCTCACACCTCCAGGAGAGCTTCTCCCAGGTCCCGGAGAAGGAGGAAATTGAGTCTGGGCGGACCAGGGGTATCCTTTTTCAATCGGAGAGCTACTATTATACAAAAAAGAGACAGAGAGCTACTCTTTTTTTCAGTTGTATTACAAATCTATCAAAGAATTACAACAAAACATGGAGAACACATGTAAAATATAACACAACTCTATATTTATACTTCGGTATCTAATGGCTCAAAATGTATTCAATCAAGATCATGTATTAAATTCTAAATCCTTTGGCTACCTGAAAGGGGCTGAAGAGCTACTGGTAGCTCCCGAGCCACAGGTTGGAGACCCCTGGAGTGGACCATGTTCTCTTCCGCTATCGCTGATGCGACGGCTCGTAGCAGTGGTAGCAAGGTCTCTGGTGCTGATCCCAGCAGAAACTCCTGAACCCAGTGGTGGACACCGGCAGTAAGGGATGTCGTCAGGCTGTAGAAGGAGTCCTATCGAGCCATGATGGTTTGTGGGACTCCTGAGGCAGCTGTCCAGTACCAGCTGGCCAAGTGTGCCGCGGCCCGGGCTGTTGCAGAGGCAAAAACCCGGGACTGGGAGGAGTTCGGAGAGTCCATGGAGCCTGACTAAGTTTGTGCCGCTTGTCAGGTTGTGCTGCCTCAGCTGTTTATGATGTTAAGTAGTAACTGCTCCTGTCAAACCACACTGCTACTGTGTGATAGCAGTCCTTTTCTTGTCGAGTTGAAGGGCCGCATACGTCATTTTACTGACGTAGGTTGATGGCGCATTAAAAAAAAACTTTTAAAAAACTTGACAGCTGTTAGCTTACGACTGGTCCGTCGGGTTGATGATGGATATAATAAACAAATCCATCTAATGGACGAAATGGATGTATACTATTAGACTTACCTCCATTACTGCTTAAGGATTTGAGTTTCTGCTGCTTCTCAGAGTGTGTGTTTAGAAGACAAAAACCAAGACAAGAAACCTGCACAGTAGCAATAATAATAATAATAATAATACATTTTATATAGCACATATATATTTATATACACAGTGGTGATAAACTACTGTACTACTGTAGCCACAGCTCCCCTGAGGCATACTGACAGAAGCGACCCAACCGGTAAGTGCGATGGTTGTATTACTACAGTAGATCTGCATTGGTTCAAACTTACAGTATCACTTCAAATCACTTCTTCCTGGTTTCTCACGCTTGTGCGATGAAGTTTCCTCTACTTTTTAATATCGACCTATGGTTTCCTCCAATACTGTCCAAAAGAAGCAAAGTTGTGGAGGTGTTTTGATCTAGAAGTGAAAAACCTGCGGGTGATCCCTAATTCTCTCTGTATTTCTGTGAAGCAGTGGTGTCAGATGTCAGTGAGTGTGCAGCACAGAGGGAGTGGTCACACAGTTATTAACTGTTTACAAACTGTCATTTCTAATTAACACAAGGCCCAATAAATCTCCTCTATAACTACTATATATTTAACTGTTCTTATCTTTGAAAATAAACCACCTACACCACCTTCTCAGAGAGTAGGTCCTGGGTTCGAATCACGGTCTAAATGGGGCATATCTGAGTGGAGTTTGCATGTTCTCCCTGCGTCAGTGTAGGATTCCTCCTTGTTCTCCGGTTTCCCCTACCACTAAAAATATGTCCAATAGATATAATCCTCCAGCTCTGGTTCTGACAAAGAGCATCAACATCCTAGAAGTTTCAGGGCGGGTCAAATTCAGACAACAAATGAAGCGTAAATTCAGACGGCACAGTGGCGCAGAGGTTAGCGCTTATTCCTTGCAGCAAGAATGTCCTGGGTTCGATATCACCGCCAGGCCTTTCTTTGTGGTGTTTGCCCACGTAAGTTTCCTCTGGGTGCTCCGTTTTCCCCTACCTACCGCTTGTTTTCACCTGTAGACGTTAAACCCGTCCAAAAGATTATCTCCAGTTTGAGTTCCTCCACATGCTGTCTGAATGTATTTATTAATAAGTATGTTCAGAGCAGTCTGTTACCCTCAATGACACAAATAAACATGTAAACATGTCTCTTTCTTCTGGAAAATTTCCAATGGCCCTGAAAATGAACCCCTCCTAGAGAGAGCAGTCTGGATGCTTTCAAATCTGCCATCTGGAAGAAAAAGTTGCCTACCAACAACTCACTGAATTTTTAACAACGAATAACTCTTTTTATATGTTCCTGTCTGGCTTTAGACCCCACCACAGCCGTGAGACCTCTCTGGTGAAGGTCCAAACAACATCCGACTGAACACTGATGCAGGAAAGGTCTCATTTTAGTCATGTTGGATCCGAGTGCCACGTTTGACACGTACAAAGACCGGAGAACTGGGTTGGTGTCGCTGGCACCGTCTTACCTTGAAGACAGGAAGTACTTTGTGGAGATTGGAAACTGTGTCTCAGATCATATGGCCCTGACCTGTGGAGTACCACAGGGGTCGATCCTGGGACCTCTTCTGTTCAATCTCTACATGCTGCCGTTAGGTCAGTTAATACGCAGAAACAAAGTTTCCTATCATAACTATGCAGACGAAACTCAGATCTATGTCTCACTGACTGCAGGAGAACATGGACCAGTGGACTCACTCCTTCACTGTATCCAACAGATCAGTGAGTGGATGCAAAACTTCCTTCAGCTAAACGCAGACAAAACTGAAATGATTGTCTTTGGTCCCCAGAAACAAAGGGTGAGCGTAATTTGTCACCTCCAGTCTCTCTCCCTAAAACCTTCAAACAAGGTCAGAAATCTAGGGGTAATTATGCACTCTAAATTTCAATAACCACATTATCATTATATTATATCAGCAACTTTTTACCATCTAAAAAAACAATGCCAAAATGTAAAATATTGTGTCAAAAGCAGAGTTGGAGATTCTTATCCATGCATTAGTCTCCAGTAGGTTAGACTACTGTGATGACTCACCAAACGAGTGTAAAGCAACTGCAGTACATTAAAAGCTTCTGACAAGAACCAGATCACATTAGTCCAGTCCTCAGGTCTCTGCACTCGCTTCCTGTGGCTCAGAGAATAGACTTTAAAACAGCTCTGCTTGTTACAAGTTTCTCCATGGCCTCGCACCAAAGTATGTCAATGACATGTTAGTCCCATATGAACCAACTCGGACTCTGAGGAGCACAGGGACCGGCCTCCTGCTGGGACTCTGAGGAGCACAGGGACCGGCCTCCTGCTGGTGCCCGAGTCAGGACTACACATGGGGAGGCAGCGTTTCCAATTTATGCAGCTATAATCTGTCAGAATAGATGCCTCTCTCACATTTTCATGATGACTGTTCCAATGTTCAAATTCAGGTCGAAGACGGGTCTATTTGTAGACAACTGAAGGATTTTATCTCTATTTTTGATGCACTTTTGTTATTTATTATTTAACTCCTTGTGATTTAAATGTTGCAATGACTTTAATCACCTGTGTGATTTTAATTGTTTTTTCTAATGGTGATTTTGGTGTTTGTTTTATGCGACTATTTGTGCCTTGTGTGATGTGGACGGGTTCTACAAATAAAGATGGATTGATTCACTTACTGTGCTCATCATCGCTTCATGGCTGCATTTAAACAGAGCCTCTCAGTTCTCTGCAGCTTGGTCCAAGCAGCAACCCACCTCCTCCTCTCGCCTCTTCAATTAAACTCCCTCCTGAAGTAATGCAGTATTCCTGTTGGGTCTAATTGAATAAGCTCTGCTGGCAATAGCAGATGCATTTTGAACTTCATAATCCACAAGCTATATACCATTTTAAAGCTTATTTTCTCAGCTATATGTATATGTAAGTGTAAACGAAATCAGCCTTTGCATTAAAAAGATATACCGCATAATATGGGCACAAAATAAATCATGTTTGCATAAGTTTTTTACCTTTCGTCTTCTTCTGCTCCAACAAATTAGACTTTCCCCATCCTTGCTTAGTCTCTTTCTCTCCGTAAGTCTTCAGTGAAAAAGAATATCCACTTGTATTTCCCAAAGTATTATCCATTCTTCAGAAATAATCCAAAAATGTGCATTTTTCTGTTGCAAAAAAAAAACGCTCCGACAAACATCATATCCACGTGTTCCTTGAGTCCTTAGCTTCAAAAACAGAGGTTCCATGAAAAGAAAGTAGCAGGTTTCAGTCTGCAGGACCCTTGTGAAAAAGACGAACCGCATCCACTTGCAGCGGGTCCGTTTTTCCCTTGTTGTTGATTACAGGCTAGCGCAATGAGCTAGCTCTGAATGATTGACGTGTCTAAGTAGCCAATAAAAAGAGCTTTCTTTTGATGGGTGGGACTTGTAGGAACCCTTTTCATTTTTACAGTAAAAGCATGCGTAAAGACGCTGTTAGTACTGCTGCGCATATTTTATATGCATTTACACTACTAAAAAAATAATTTTGAAAAAATGTAAAAGAAAATCACACAGATTTGTAACTTATAAGTACCAAAACTAAAAAATATGCTTTTTATGATGGTGAAATATTAGTAAAGCAGTTTGACACAATTTGGCACACACTTTGCAAAATTGGTTTTGAATGGCACTACTTGATAAAAAAGAGAAACTGCATAAAAACTATTACACTTAGAAGTCTGAAACTTTACACAGTTGTTGTCAACAACACAATGAACAAATTGGCGTTGAACATTTTCTTCTTCCAATGAAGTAGGCTTTTTTAGGGCATTTATACATTGAATTTTTTTCCCAAACTTCAAAGGATGCAGAGTGAAATAGGAATGACATACATTATTTCAGTGTATATTTACATAAACTAGAAGGGCCTAGCTTTAAAATGATGCATCACACAAGCATGTGAGATGTAAGATGTGTTTTTAAATAAGCAAAGACATTTGGGTATGACAAACTTTTGTGCACGAGCCAAAAGAGATGTAGGAGTTTAAGAGGTTAATGACCACTTCAAATGCAATAAATATGTTAGTTCCCAATCAATGCTGGGTTTAAGGCTCTATTCATGCAATCTTGACAATAAAGACATTCTTATGTAATCTTTGTCTCAAGTCTTTCCAGATTGAAATGTCTCAACAGTGGCAATACAGTGAAACTTCAGGCGTTCAGAGATGATTAAAATGTAAGTCTATGGATGATATATACACTACACAGAAACATGGATGCAGTTCTTCTCTTTGACAAACCCACAAAGGTAATAATAAATGAAATATATTTTATTTAAAATCGTACAGAATAAGCTGAAAATGAGAATACATGTTTTACTTCCAAAATACTGATCTGCTATAAAACACAGGGTAGGAAACGTGTTCATGTGACATCACTGGTGAAAATAAAGATGAAAAAGGAGTTTGAACATAGGACTGTTAGATCCATCAGGAGGTGTTTGTTCAGGTCCATCAAAATCAGCCAAACGGTCCATACTCCCTCTCCGTCCAGCTCCGTCACCCGTGGTTTTGGGTTTTTCAAATCCTCCACGTAATCTTAAAACCAGTGTTATTGATAGATTATTTTCAGAGAGGACTTCAGAGAGCTTATCATCATCGTCCAGTTGAGCCCTACAATAAATCAATCTCTGTTGATCTGCAAAAGAAACAGGGATTGTATAATGTTAGTGTTGTTTCATGGTAACACAGCTGGTGTCTGAGGTTACATTTGTTCGACTCTTATTTGGACAAAAATCACATTTGTGCTTTTTTTACCCATGCATTTTTTGACATAGATCAGGATTATTGATTTGTAATTCTTTCGTAGATGCAAAGATAGTACAAATGTATAACTTATGTCTATGTGATCATTTTCATAAATCATCTTTCTATATTACAATGAAGCCCTTCTTCCAGATGCTGGTCCTGGACTGATTCTGCACTGGTTTTGAACCAATTTGGCTTGGTTTGACACCAGAGAAGAGCGAGTGCTAGTTACCGTAGCAACACACTGTTTACTTCACGCCTCTCACGGTGAGAGACTTGAGTCACAACAAATATCCAGGATAGAATGTTCCAGATGGTTTCAGTTAAAACAGCTCTGGATCCTGTATCTACCTGTGTGGATTCCTTCCTGGTCTTCTATGGACTTTTTCAGATCCAGGACAGTCGACTGTTGGAACTGTTTGCAATCATAGTTTACAACTATAGGTGGGCCACGGAGCGTTTTTATTATCATCTGTGAGAAAACAGTAAAAAAAAAACACAATGTCAACATTTCAATGTTTGCAGCCTGTGGAAGTTCAGTCTGGTAAGCTCCCTGCAGCGTCCCACCAAGAAGGTCCTGGGTTCGAATCCTGGTCGGAACAGGGTCTATCTGAGTGGAGTTTGCATGTTCTCCCTGTGTCTGCGTAGGTTTCCTCCGGGTGCTCTGGTTTCCCCTACCACTAGAAACATGCTCACTCGGTAAAAATCCTCCAGCTCGGGTCCTGACCAAGCCAAGCATTAACATCTGGAGATGGGTTCCCGGGCGCTGTTACTACGGCAACCACTGCTCCTGGTCAGCCTTAGTGGCATCAGGATGGGTCAAATGCAGAGGATGAATTGCCCTACAGGGATTAATAAAGTGCACCTTTACCCTTATGTCATCAGCATTACCTAGACCAAACTTTATGCTTCCTAGGCCCAAAGAGAAAATGTGCCAGTGGGCTGCAGGCCAAAAACACTGATGATACACGTGAAACACAAATACAGTGCCTTGCGAAAGTATTCGGCCTCCCTGAACCTTTCAATATTTTGCCACATTTCAGGCTTCAAACATAAAGATATAACATTTAAATTTTTTGTCATGAATCAACAACAAGTGGGACACAATCGTGAAGTGGAATGAAATTTATTGGATAATTTAAACTTTTTCAACAAATAAAAAACTGAAAAGTGGGGTGTGCAATATTATTCGGCCCCTTTACTTTCAGTGCAGCAAACTCAGTCCAGAAGTTCAGTGAGGATCTTTGAATGATCCAATGTTGTCCTAAATGACTGAAGATGATAAATAGAATGTGTGTAATCAAGTCTCCGTATAAATGCACCTGCTCTTTGATAGTCTCAGGGTTCTGTTCTGTTAAATCCGGCTTTAAACTTCTCCACAACAGTATCTCGGACCTGCCGGTTCTCTCTGCGCTTTAAACAGAACCCTGAGACTATCAAAGAGCAGGTGCATTTATACGGAGACTTGATTACACACATTCTATTTATCATCTTCAGTCATTTAGGACAACATTGGATCATTCAAAGATCCTCACTGAACTTCTGGAGTGAGTTTGCTGCACTGAAAGTAAAGGGGCCGAATAATATTGCACGCCCCACTTTTCAGTTTTTTATTTGTTAAAAAAGTTTAAATTATCCAAATGTTCACAACTACAGTTTTGCCAGTGGGTATTTGTATCTCCATCTGTGAGAAAACAGTAAAAAACCACAACGTCAACATTTCAATGCATACAGCCTGTGGAAGTTCAGTCTGGTAGGCTCCCTGCAGCAGCCCATCCAAGCCCGCCCCTTTCATCCTCCGCCAATCACAGAGCCCTGCCAACCTACGCCAATTAAGCCACTGTTTAAAAGCAGAAACTTTGAGTATGTCCACCTCAAACTTCAAGCACACACATCTCATCACTACTTCACCTTATGCCACCTCCAGTACCTAGGTCTCATGCCAACACTAGTACATAGGTCTAATGCCAACACTAGTACCTAGGTCTCATGCCAACACCAGTACCTAGGTCTCATGCCAACACTAGTACCTAGGTCTCATGCCAACACTAGTACATAGGTCTAATGCCAACACTAGTACCTAGGTCTCATGCCAACACTAGTGCATAGGTCTTATGCCAACACTAGTACCTAGGTCTTATGCCACCTCCAGTATCTAGGCTGCGAGGGGATTATAAGCGGCACACAAAGAGCTGCATTCTTGGAGAAGAACTTTACACAAAAAGCCGCTATCTTAACTTCGTTAGCATCAAAGTCCGCCCGCTTCTTCCGGCGGGCGCCACCACAGGCCAGGACTTCTGGTCTGAACACACCTAGTGTCTGAAATTTAGAGAATGTGCGTCCAGTGCGCGTGGAAACTGTGCTCCAGAGCCGGCGGTCTGAATGCCCCATTAGATTGGTCACTTACTTCTACATCTCCTTCTAGTTTCAATTTCAAAACTATTATTGGTTTCTTTTCACAGATGAAGTCAGAGATCAGTGCATCATTGCACAGAGGACGACTCTTATAAACGAGTCTAATTCGACCTGCAAAAGAAAAAGGGTTATTATTATATTATTACTGTTCATGGAAACATTCATGTTCACAGCTGGTGTCTGAGGCGAAAGTTTGTTCGACTCTAATTTCAATAAACGTCACATTTGTACCGTTTTTACTCGTGCATTTATTGCAGATTATTTATTCTGGAATATTTGTTGATTATTTCATAGATGGCGAAAAAATACAACCGATTTCACTTGGATCAACTCTCGCATCATCAGCTGCACTTGGTCCAAGACTTGACAGAACTAGAACTCCCAGAGCAGTCAATTTGACGGTTCAGTTTTTTAACATGCAATTACTCATGTATCTTTTTGATCTTCATAACTTTGTGAGTTTTTCTGTTTCTACGCATCATTTATTTCTCTGATGTTATTTTCAGGAACACATTTTGAAAAGTGAGAAGTACTCCCAGCACAGTCATTTTGACTGCTCCACTCATTTGAACGTAAAGTTCAAATGTAGCCTTTTTCCGTTTCTTGGTGGCCACCCCTAGCGTGGTGGCAGATAAAGCCCTTTTCCAAAATGCTAGTCATGGACTATTTCTAGTTCTGAACTTTGCTTGGTTTTTCACCAGTGAAAAGTGATTGCTAGTTACCATAGCAACACACTGTTTAGTTCACGTCTCTCAGGGTAAGAGACTTGAAAAATATCCAGGATAGAATGTTCCAGATGGTTTCAGGTGCTGTGGGTAAAACAGCTCTGGATCCTGTATCTACCTGTAGGGATTCCTTCCTTGTCTTCTATGGACTTTTTCAGATCCAGGACAGTCGACTGTTGGAACTGTTTGCAATCATAGTTTACAACTACAGTTTTGCCAGAGGGCATTTTTATCTCCATCTGTGAGAAAACAGTAAAAAACCACAACGTCAACATTTCAATGCATGCAGCATGTGGAAGTTCAGTCTGGTAGGCTCCCTGCAGCAGTCCATCCAAGCCCGCCCCTTTCACCCTCGGCCAATCACAGAGCCCTGCCAACCTACGCCAATTTAGCCACTGTTTAAAAGTGAAGGCCCCGGGGGATTATAAATTAGAGTTAGATTGCTCACTTACCCCTACAGCTCCTTCTATTTCCAAGTACAAATCTATCTTTGGCCATTGTACTTGACAGAAGACTTCAGAGATCAGTGCATCATCGCACAGTGGACGACCCTTATAAAAGAGCCTCATTCGATCTGCAAAAGAAACACAGTGAGCGACTTAAGTCAAAACAAATGTCCAGAACAGAATGTTCCAGATGGTTTCAGATGCTGTGGATAAAATCCTGTATCTACCTAAAGGGACTCCTTTGCTCTTTTGGATGGCCTTTCTCAGATCCAGGACGGTCGGCTGATCGAGCTCGGATATATATTCAATCATTTTTGTTGTTGTATTCTGTGAGAAAACAGTAAAAACCACAATGTCAGTTTTAGCTTTTAATAATGACGTAGTAGTAGTAGTAGTAATAAGTAATGCCATACTCTGCTCCTTGATCAAAACAAAAATATAATAACAATAATAATCTTTATTTGTATAGCACTTTTAAAAAACAATGTTTACAAAGCGCTGCACAGTCAGCATAATAAACAATAAAACAGTCTTAATACAAAGTCAAAATAATTAGAATTCTTGGGTTTCATTAACCTGGCCTGTAGGGGGCGAATGAGCAGAGATGGGACAACTCAGTTTTGCTCCCATTGAAAACCATGTAAATCTTGTCTGTTTTGGAGTCAAAAGGCTCTCTTCCTGTGCGGTGTACGGTTGTTGTAACAGTCATAATCGGGAGAGGGACACTCAATTCTAAGGGAGTACTAAAAAACTCTTGTCTTTCTCTTTATTTGCGTGGTTGCTACAACCGTAAACCGCACAAAAAGGTGGCATTTCTGCCAGCTTCTTCTTCTACTATATCTCTCTGTATATACACGGCAAACTGCACCGCCAGGGTACGTCACGTCACGTCCAGTCCCGTCCCACGTATGTCATTCGCGCCACTGCCCTGACGTCATATGTAACCCAAGAATAGATCTGCCCGAGGATGCCTAAAGACGCTTTAAAAGTGAACTGTAAAATCTTAAAATCAATTCTAAAACGCACAGGGAGCCAGTGGAGAGACGCTAAAACAGGGGTGATGTGCTCCCTTCTGTTAAAACCAGTGAGAAGTCTGGCTGCTGCGTTCTGGACCAGTTGGAGGCGGGAGAGGGATTTAGCGTCGAGACCGGAGAGGAGGGAGTTGCAGTAGTCAAGGCGGGAAAAGATGAGGGCGTTGACAACTTTATGGAGATTGGGAGGAGTGAGGATGTTTTTAATCTTTGAGATTGTGCGGAGGTGAAAGAAGCAGGATTGGGTGGTTTTATTGATGTGGGAGCGGAAGGTGAGGTGAGAATTGAAAATGACACCGAGGTTACGGGCGGAGGGAGTGATGTTTGAGGACAGGGGGGCGAGGTGGGTTTGGATGTGGGATATGGATTGCGGCGGGTTGATGAGGAGGACTTCTGATTTGGAGGTGTTGAGTTGAAGAAAGTTATGGGCCATCCAACTGTTCACATGGTGTAAAGTCGACCACAGCAGCCAGACTTCCAGGATCGTTTGGTCTCAGCGGGAGGTATATCTGTGTATCAAAACCATCTCTTACTCAGAACACATTCTACAATTAATGTTTAATTGTTACTATTATCTTCTGAAATATAAATATTCCATGTTTATTACTGCTAAAGAGCCTTCGCTGTTTCTCAGATTGTGTTTGTGATTTTTGAATGGGAGCAGTCAAAATGGCGGCTCCGGAAGTTCTGGCAGATTCAGACTTCTTTCCCGCAATCCTTGTGTTAAACTGAAGATTTTGAAGCTTCCTCCAAACGCTGTAAACCAACAAGCCATTTCTACAACAAGCCATATCTACAACAAGCCATTTCTACAACAAGCCATATCTACAACAAGCCATTTCTACAACAAGCTATTTCTACAACAAGCTAGTTTTACCGGCGTCATGCAGTAGTAGGTGCTAAAGTTCACAACGTCATAAGTGAGAGCACATTTTAGCAAAAACAATTTTTATAGAACAAGAAACATGGACGAAAAACCTGCACAATATCGCAATGTACACAACAGTTGATCTCCATTGGTTCAAACAGCTGTTAGCCTCATGCTGTTAGCGGCACTTGTTTGCAGTCACGTTAGCAGCGCTTGTTTACAGTCTCCTTAAAGAGCGACTAAACACCTGTGCCCAGCCTTACTCCGCCCACATGAAGATTTGAAAATGTTCTCTAAAAAGGGCGTTGCCTGGAGGACCAAGGGACAAGAAGGGGGGCTTGGAGTTGGGTGTGGTCTGGGCTGTGATTGACAGCTCACTTGTCACACACAAAAAACAGACAGTTGTCATTGCTGCTTAAAGCAATAGTTTACAGACCAGAAAGTCTTATTCCACCCTTGTTTACACACTAAGATCATTGTAAAGCTACACACCTGAACCTAATCACACTCAATACTCTCAGAATGACTCATGTAATTTAATTTTAATCCACTAGATGGCGCCAGAATACTCCAAACTGCAGCTGGGGCGTGTGTGAGAGTTGAATGGGTTCACATCACTGGCTCTGACAGACTGACGTCACACAAAACAACTGATGTCATAGAGAACTTCAGAGTCAATGGAGAGGCCAGGACCAAATTCAAATGTAGTACCACCAAAAAGGTTGAGAGGGCGCCACACAGTGTTTTTTGGCTCAAAAGTGATATTTTATCTAATTTGAACTAAAATGTCAAAAAAATGACCAGGATATGTAGACAGCACTACAATAAACATACTTATGCAGTTTATGAGTTAAAAAAAAGTTGATTTGGTGTTTAGTCGCTCTTTAACAGCACTTATAGCACTTATTTAGAGTCACATTAGCAGCACTTGTTTACAGTCTCCTTAACAGCACTTATTTAGAGTCACATTAGCAGCACTTGTTTACAGTCTCCTTAACAGCACTTATTTAGAGTCACATTAGCAGCACTTGTTTACAGTCATGTTAGCAGCACTTGTTTACAGTCACATTAGCAGCACTTGTTATCAGTCACGTTAGCAGCACTTGTTTACAGTCACGTTAACAGCACTTGTTTACAGTCACGTTAGCAGCACTTGTTTACAGTCACATTAGCAGCACTTGTTTACAGTCACGTTAGCAGCACTTGTTTACAGTCACGTTAACAGCACTTGTTTACAGTCACGTTAACAGCACTTGTTTACAGTCACGTTAACAGCACTTGTTTACAGTCACGTTAACAGCACTTGTTTACAGTCATGTTAGCAGCACTTGTTTACAGTCACGTTAGCAGCACTTGTTTACAGTCACGTTAACAGCACTTGTTTACAGTCACGTTAACAGCACTTGTTTACAGTCACGTTAACAGCACTTGTTTACAGTCACGTTAACAGCACTTGTTTACAGTCACGTTAGCAGCACTTGTTTACAGTCACGTTAACAGCACTTGTTTACAGTCACGTTAACAGCACTTGTTTACAGTCACGTTAACAGCACTTGTTTACAGTCACGTTAACAGCACTTGTTTACAGTCACGTTAGCAGCACTTGTTTACAGTCATGTTAGCAGCACTTGTTTACAGTCACGTTAACAGCACTTGTTTACAGTCACGTTAGCAGCACTTGTTTACAGTCACGTTAACAGCACTTGTTTACAGTCACGTTAACAGCACTTGTTTACAGTCACGTTAGCAGCACTTGTTTACAGTCACGTTAGCAGCACTTGTTTACAGTCATGTTAGCAACACTTGTTTACAGTCACAGGAGAATGAGAACTCAGACTGGAGGCAAATGTTCACAGGCACTGTGTTCCCCAATGTCAGTCCTGGTTCAGTCCTGGTTTAGTCCTGGTTTAGTCCTGGTTAAGCAAGTATGAAGTGTTGTTTTGGTGATGATCCAGGACACTCGACATCCAACGACATTTATGACATCGTTCATCTGCCAAAGGCTCTTATGTGTTATTTATCATTGCATCTCTGGTCAGTTACATACAAACATACATGTCATATAATGGGAGACGGGGCCTTTTCTCTGATAGGACCAGGTGAGGACCAGAGGAGACAGGGCATTTTCTCTGATAGGACCAGGTGAGGACCAGGGGAAACAAGCCTTCTCTGTGAGAGGACCAGGTGAGGACCAGAGGAGACAAGACTTCTCTGTGAGAGAGGACCAGAGATAGAACCCTTTACCTTTGCCCATTACAATATCTTAAGACGCAGCATTTTTCCTTGGCTTTTAATACTAGAAAGAGAAAAACAAGTTTTTGTTTTTATATGTGTATTTATGTTTTATTTGTTATTTTGTGTGTGTTTTTATTGTTGCCGTTTTTCACTTGTCTGTACAGCACTTTGATAAACCTAGGCTGTTGTGCTTTATAAACAAAGATTGATTGATTGATATAACAATATATTTAATTCAAAGGTTCTAAACTCACGAGGGTGAAGAGACAGAATCGGTGCCTTCCACATCCAGCGTAATGTTAGCGTGTGTCCACCAGGTGTCAGTATTGCCTCGTGAGTGTGAGGCAATACTGGTCACTTACAAATATACAAAACAAAGTCAAATATTCTTTGATCTTGGGGCAAAATTAGAAACATTTTGAGATATTTTTTCATGATTTTTTTTATTGGCCCTTTAATTATGACTTAACTTGACAAATCTTACATATTTCTACTTTAACTTGTGGTTTTGGATTTGGATCATATTAACGCACTTGTGTTTCTTGGTTGTCCGTCTCTTACGTCTGCTGCTTCATTGGCTGATTGCTATTTTTCCACTACCACAAACTGTCCATCGAGCGCCTCCCCCAAACCCACAGCAGACCGTCTGAGAGAGAGCAGCAGGAGGAAAGAGAGATCTGACTGTTCCATCATGAGAGAGAGATCTGACTGTTCCATCAAGAGAGAGATCTGACTGTTCCATCAGGAGAGAGAGATCTGACTGTTCCATCAAGAGAGAGATCTGACTGTTCCATCAGGAGAAAGAGATCTAACTGTTCCATCAGGAGAGAGAGATCTGACTGTTCCATCAGGAGAGAGAGATCTGACTGTTCCATCAGGAGAGAGAGATCTGACTGTTCCAACAGGAGAGAGAGATCTGACTGTTCCATCAAGAGAGAGAGATCTGACTGTTCCATCAGGAGAGAGAGATCTGACTGTTCCATCAGGAGAGAGAGATCTGACTGTTCCAACAGGAGAGAGAGATCTGACTGTTCCAACAGGAGAGAGAGATCTGACTGTTCCATCAAGAGAGAGAGATCTGACTGTTCCATCAGGAGAGAGAGATCGGACTGTTCCATCAGGAGAGAGAGATCTGACTGTTACATCAGGAGAGAGAGATCTGACTGTTCCATCAGGAGAGAGAGATCTGACTGTTCCAACAGGAGAGAGAGATCTGACTGTTCCATCAAGAGAGAGAGATCTGACTGTTCCATCAGTATAGAGAGATCGGACTGTTCCATCAGGAGAGAGAGATCTGACTGTTACATCAGGAGAGAGAGATCTGACTGTTCCATCAGGAGAGAGAGATCTGACTGTTCCAACAGGAGAGAGAGATCTGACTGTTCCATCAGGAGAGAGAGATCTGACTGTTCCATCAGGAGAGAGATATCTGACTGTTCCATCAGGAGAGAGATATCTGACTGTTCCATCAGGAGAGAGAGATCTTGCTGTTCCATCAGGAGAGAGAGATCTGACTGTTCCATCAGGAGACAGAGATCTGACTGTTCCATCAAGAGAGAGAGATCGGATTGTTCCATCAGGAGAGAGAGATCTGACTGTTACATCAGGAGAGAGAGATCTGACTGTTACATCAGGAGAGAGAGATCTGACTGTTCCATCAGGAGAGAGAGATCTGACTGTTCCAACAGGAGAGAGAGATCTGACTGTTCCATCAAGAGAGAGAGATCTGACTGTTCCATCAGTATAGAGAGATCGGACTGTTCCATCAGGAGAGAGAGATCTGACTGTTACATCAGGAGAGAGAGATCTGACTGTTCCATCAGGAGAGAGAGATCTGACTGTTCCAACAGGAGAGAGAGATCTTACTGTTCCATCAGGAGAGAGATATCTGACTGTTCCATCAGGAGAGATCTGACTGTTCCATCAGGAGAGAGATATCTGACTGTTCCATCAGGAGAGAGATATCTGACTGTTCCATCAGGAGAGAGATATCTGACTGTTCCATCAGAAGAGAGAGATCTTGCTGTTCCATCAGGAGAGAGAGATCTGACTGTTCCATCAGGAGACAGAGATCTGACTGTTCCATCATGAGAGAGATGTGACTGTTCCATCAGGAGACAGAGATCTGACTGTTCCATCAGAAAAAGAGATCTGACTGTTCCATCAGGAGAGAGAGAAGTGACTGTTCCATCAGGAGAGAGAGATCTTGCTGTTCCATCAGGAGAGAGATCTGACTGTTCCATCAGGAGAGAGATGTGACTGTTCCATCAGGAGAGAGAGATCTGACTGTTCCATCAGGAGAGAGATATCTGACTGTTCCATCAGGAGAGAGAGATGTGACTGATCCATCAGGAGAGAGATCTGACTGTTCCATCAGGAGAGAGAGATCTGACTGTTCCATCAGGAGAGAGATATCTGACTGTTCCATCAGGAGAGAGAGATGTGACTGATCCATCAGGAGAGAGAGATCTGACTGTTCCATCAAGAGAGAGAGATGTGACTGATCCATCAGGAGAGAGAGATCTGACTGTTCCATCAGGAGAGAGAGATCTGACTGTTCCATCAAGAGAGAGAGATGTGACTGATCCATCAGGAGAGAGAGATCTGACTGTTCCATCAGGAGAGAGAGATGTGACTGATCCATCAGGAGAGAGAGAGAGATCTGACTGTTCCATCAGGAGAGAGAGATCTGACTGTTCCATCAGGAGAGAGAGATCTGACTGGTCCATCAGGAGAGAGAGATATATCTGACTGTTCCATCAGGAGAGAGAGATCTGACTGTTCCATCAGGAGAGAGAGATATCTGACTGTTCCATCAGGAGAGAGAGATCTGACTGTTCCATCAGGAGAGAGAGATCTGACTGTTCCATCAGGAGAGAGATATCTGACTGTTCCATCAGGAGAGAGATATCTGACTGTTCCATCAGGAGAGAGAGATCTGACTGTTCCATCAGGAGAGAGAGATCTGACTGTTCGATCAGGAGAGAGAGATGTGACTGATCCATCAGGAGAGAGAGATCTGACTGTTCCATCAGGAGAGAGAGATCTGACTGTTCCATCAGGAGAGAGAGATTGGACTGTTCCATCAGGAGAGAGAGATTGGACTGTTCCATCAGGAGAGAGAGAGATATCTGACTGTTCCATCAGGAGAGAGAGAGAGATGTGACTGCTCCATAAGGAGAGAGAGATGTGACTGATCCATCAGGAGAGAGATATCTGACTGTTCCATCAGGAGAGAGAGATCTGACTGTTCCATCAGGAGAGAGAGATCTGACTGTTCCATCAGGAGAGAGAGATCGGACTGTTCCATCAGGAGAGAGAGAGATATCTGACTGTTCCATCAGGAGAGAGAGAGATATCTGACTGTTCCATCAGGAGAGAGAGAGAGATTTGACTGTTCCATCAGGAGAGAGAGAGAGATTTGACTGTTCCATCAGGAGAGAGAGAGAGATTTGACTGATCCATCAGGAGAGAGAGAGAGATGTGACTGATCCATCAGGAGAGAGAGAGAGATGTGACTGATCCATCAGGAGAGAGAGATCTGACTGTTCCATCAGGAGAGAGAGATCTGACTGTTCCATCAGGAGAGAGAGATCTGACTGATCCATCAGGAGAGAGAGATCTGACTGATCCATCAGGAGAGAGAGAGAGATGTGACTGTTCCATCAGGAGAGAGAGATCTGACTGTTCCATCAGGAGAGAGAGATCTGACTGATCCATCAGGAGAGAGAGATCTGACTGATCCATCAGGAGAGAGAGAGAGATGTGACTGATCCATCAGGAGAGAGAGATGTGACTGTTCCATCAGGAGGGATTATTGTATTAACATGTATTGTAGCAGGATAATAAATGCCGCAGTCAGTCTGATAATAATTATTGTTATTGTTGTTGTGTGATGTCTTATCTTATCTGGACTTTGTGTCTGTCATAAAGTTTTGTCATAATAATAAAATGTTTGAAGGGATCTTTTGGAGTTTCCTTGGTCTTCCTTCCTGTTCAAATCAGAATTATGTAACCAGATTTTTCTACAGACGCTGAGCTGAAGTTCACCAGATCAAAACTGAAAGAACATTCCAGAGAAAGTTTACGGGACACAAATGAGGAAACTCAACGACACATGGTATTACTACAGTACTATTACCACAGTACTATTACTACAGTACTATTACTACAGTACCTCTATTACTACAGTACTATTACTACAGTACCTCGTGCTAGCCACCAGCTGTACTCTGAGATAAGATACAACTTTATTGATCATTCAGGGCGTACAAAAAGACATGGAAGCTACTCTCCTCGACTCTACTCTACTCTGTACTCTGCTCTACACTGCTCTGTACTACACTACTCTACTCTGTACTCTGCTCTACACTGCTCTGAACTACTCTACTATTCTCCACTCAGACTTATGAACCAATGAGTCATTTGTAGACTTACCTTATCACTTCAAATCCCTTCTGTCTGGTTTCTCACGTTGGTGCAAAGAACAGTTTCCTTTTTCTTTTTAATATCAACCTATACTTTGATCCAATACTGTCTCTCGCTGTCCAAAAGAAGCAAAGCTGTTGAGTCGTTTTGATCCAGAAGTGAAAAACTAACGGGTTCTGAAGCAGTGGTGTCAGATTTCCGTGAGTGTCACAGCACAGAGGGAGTGGTCACAGAGTTATTAACTCTTTATAAACCAACTGTACGATGGCCCTTTGTAAAAACTAAACTTGGGTTAGAATCAGAACAGATTTGGGCTTTTTGATCAGAAAAACAAGTTTATACACACATAGTTCACTGGTTTAAAGACATTTCTGGCCCAATAAATCTCCAAGAAATTGAACAGAAATCCTGCTTTGGCGTCAACAGAAGAGAAACTGTGCGGTCTTTGATGAATCTCGAGCTGTGGTTAAAGCTGGGGTACCTAATTTTAAACCACAACAGTTAAAACTAATATAAATCCTTGATAATTATTATATATTTAACTGATCCTTACTTTGAAAATAAATCACCTACCACCTTCTCAGTGAGTTGGTTCTGAGAAAGGGGCTTTTCTGAGTGGAGTTTGCATGTTCTCCCCACGTCAGTGTAGGATTCCTCCTTGTGCTCCGGCTTCCTCAATAGATATAATTCTCAAGCTCTGGTTCTGGTTCTGACCAAGAGCATCAACATCTGGAGCTGGGTCCTCCTGGAAGAGGCCCTAGAAGCTTCAATGTTTGAAGTCTTGTCTTAAGACGCATTTGTTCTCTCTGGCTTTTAACACCGCGTGAGTTGTGTAGTCCTCTTTTTATATGTTTTATGGTTTTTAGTTTATATTTTAAAATTGATAACTAGTATTTTTTCGTTTTATCACATGTTTATTGTTAACTGGTATTTTATTGTTTTTATTACATTTGTATTCTTTAAACTTTGTGCATATTTAAATGTCTTGATTTTATCTCTCTGCAGAACTTTGGAAACTTGTTTTATAAAATGTGCTATATCAATAAAATGGATTGGATTGGGTCGAATGCAGAAAACAAATGAAGCGTAAATTCAGACTGGCACGGTGGCGCAGAGGTTAGCGCTCATTCCTCGCAGCAAGAAGGTCCTGGGTTTGAGACCACCACCAGGCCTTACTGTGTGGGGTTTGCCCACGGACGTTTCCTTCAGGTGCTCCGGTTTCCCCTATCTCTGTGTAGAGTGAGAAACAAATGTGGTTATTGCACATTCTGATATTAGTTAAGGATATTGCAGCTACGCATGACCCGTGAGATCAAGTTGGCAGTGGTCATTAGTCCTCCTTGTTTGTTGTACAGTCTGACAGGAAGGAAAGACCTGCGGAGCCTCTCCTTCACACAGCGAAGGTGAAAAAGTCTGTCACTGAAGTTGCTCTCCAGAGCAGCCAGAGCCAAATCTGTTCATTAACGACATGCTGCCGTTAGCACACATTGTTTCTGCGTATTAACTGACCTATCACCAGTACGCAGACGACACTCAGATCTATGTCTCACTGACTGAAGGAGAACATGGACCAGTGGACTCACTCCTTCACAGTATCCAACAGGTCAGTTCCTTCAGCTAAACGCAGACAAACTGAAATGATTGTCTTTGGTCACCACAAAACAAAGGCAGAGCATCAATAGTCACCCCCTAGGTCAGAAATCCAGGGGTAATGATGCAATCTGACCTAAACTTCAAAACAGTAAAACTTCAGGCGTTAAGAGCAGTTTAAAATGTAAGTCTATGAGCAATAGAAACATGGATGCAGGTCTTCTCTTTGACAAACCCACAGGTAATATAAACGGAAATATCTTTTATTCAAAAATTTACAGAATAAGCTGAAAATGAGAATACATGTTTTACTTCTGAAATACTGATCTACTATAAAACACAGGGTAGGACACGTGTTCATGTGACATCACTGGTGAACCCAAAGTTCAAAAAGGAGTTTGAACATAGGACTGTTAGATCCATCAGGTTGATCAAAATCAGCCAAACAGTCCATACTCCGTCTCCGTCCAGCTCCGTCACCAATGGTTTCGAAGGGAATACCTCCTCCAGGTAATCTTAAAATCAAATGTATTGATGGATTATTTTCAGAGAGGACTTCAGAGAGCTCATCATCATCGTCCAGTTGATAACCCTCATAAATAAGCCTCTGTTGATCTGCAAAAGAAACAGGGATCTTATTATGTTAGTGTTCCATCCATCCACCCATTGTCTTCCGCTTCATCCGTTACCCAGTTGCTGGGAAAGCAGTCTAAGCAGAGACGCCCAGACTTCTAAATCCACACACACTTCCTCCAGCTCGTCCGGGGGGACCCCAAGGCGTTCCCAGTCCCTCCAGCGTGTCCTGGGTCTTCCCCGGGGTCTCCTCCCAGTGGACGCGCCCGGAACACCTCTCCAGGGAGGCGTCCAGGAGGCATCCGGAACAGATGCCTGAACTACCTCAACTGGTTCCTCCCAACGTGGAGAAGCAGCAGCTCTACTCCGGCTCTACAAAGCAGCGGCTCTACTCTATGCAACGAGTGCATCACTGCGCACGCTGCACCGATCCGCCTGTCAATCTCACGCTCCATCCTTCCCTCACTCATGAACAAGACCCTGAGATACTTGAACTCCTCCTGGAGAAGGCAATGCACCTTGTTCCGGTCGAGCACCATGGCCTCAGATTTGGAGGTGCTGATTCTCCCAGCCACGTCACACTCGGCTGCAAACCGTCCCTGTGCTTGTTGCAGGTCCTGGTTTGTTGGATCCAACAGGACAACATCCCCCCCAGTGAGGTTCCCAAGAGCCAATGTTAGTGTTGTTTCATGGTAGCATGTTTACAGATTATGTCTGAGGTTGAAGTTTGTTTGATATCACAATTGTAAAAAATAGAAAATACGAAATTACAAAGTACGTCAGCTTTGTAATTTATGTCTACATGGTTATTTTCATAAATCATATTTTGTTTCACCAAACAGTCACCACGACACACTAAAGTATTATTGTGAAGGGGCTGGGGTTTCCGGGTAGAGGGGATAAGAGTTGGAGTGTTACTGCTGGAGAATTAAAGTTCAATGAGACTCAGCTCTTCGTCTCCCGTTTACTAACTCCACATTGGTGACCCTGACATTGGACATTATAGGCATGTTGCAAGATAATTCCTCATCTGGCGCTGCTGTCACCCCACCTGCTGTTTTTGCGGCTACAGTGAAACTTCCGGAGTGCTGGACGCACGACCCAGAGCCGTGGTTTCAGCATGTAGAAGCCCAGTTTCATCTGCACGGCATTACCACGGACGTTACGAGATATTACCATATCGCCGCGGCCGGATTCGGCCACTACTCGTAGGATAATAGGACTACTTTGCGACCCGCCTTACAATGGGAAGTACGAGGCACTAAAGAGGGTATTGCTTCGGCGTTTAGATACTGCGAAGTTGATCGTTGCTAATAAGGAGTTTTCCAACATGGAGAGGCTTGGAATTGTGCGGCGTTCCAACAGCCCGCGGGCTTCTCCTGAGCACATGGTTCCCAAATCGGACGGTGGTTGGCGCCCGTGTGGGGATTTCCGTCGCCTTAACAACATCACAACCAACGACAGGTACCCGGTTCCCCACATTCAGGATTTTTCTGCGCACCTGGCGTGGGCTGTGATATTTGGATTTGGTTAGAGGTTACTATCAGGTGCCGGTCCACCCACAAGATGTCCCTAAGACTGCTGTTATTAAGTCTTATTTTTTTATTTATTTTTTAAGAATACCATTTGGCCTTAAGGGGGCAGCGCAGACTTTTCAGCGGTTAATGGACATGCCCTTCATATTCGTCGATATACTGGTGGCGAGTCCTTCCGTGGAAGAGCACAGCTTGCACCTCTGCCTCCTTTTTGTGCGGCTCACCGAACACGGGTTGATTGTAAATCCAGTTAAGTGCCAATTTGGACAGTCAGAGATCGAGTTCCTGGGGCACAGTGTTTCGAGGTAGGGTACCACGCCCTGCTAAGGTTGAAGCAGTTTTAGCTTTTCCCCGCCCCTCCTCTGTAAAGCCATTACAGGAGTTTTTGGGCATGGTTAACTTCTATAACCGCTTCTTCCCCCATGCTGCCCACCTTATGCACCCTTTGTATGATGCTTTGAGGGGTAACCAAGTCATAGAGTGGTCCCCTGAAAGGTTGCTGGCGTTTGACCGGTTAACCCATCCTGATCCTGCTGCACCTGTCGCACTTATCACCTATGCGTCTGATTGCACGGTGGGGCAGTGGTGGAGCAGTGGTCAGATGGTGCCTGGTGGCTTCTGACCTTTTTCAGTAGAAAGTTGCGAAAGTCGGAGAGGCAGTACAGTGCGTTTGAGAGCTCTTGGCCCTTTTTCTTACCACACGCCACTTCAGGTTTCTCCTGGAAGGCTGAGAGTTTGCTGCTCATGTGGATCACAAGCCCCTTATATTTGCTATGGCCGAAACCACTTAACCGTGGTCGGCGAGGCAACAAAGGCAGTTATCCACTATTTCTGAATTTACTTGTGATATTCGACATGTTGCAGGAAAGGACAATGCAGTGACGGACTGTCTCTCTCGGGCTCCGGTTTCCACTGTTAATTTAGGTATTGACTATGTGGAGATGGCTGCAGACCAGCTGGCGGATTCGGAGGTGCAAGCGCTGCGCACCGCTGACTGTAGTTTTTAGTTGGAGGATGTGGGCGACATTTCGGTTTGTGACGTTTCTACAAACAGACCACGCCACTTGGTACCTGCTGCCTGGCGCGGCCGCATTTTTGAGGCTGTCCCGGTCTCACCCCGGTATTAAAGCATCAGTGAAGTTGGTGGACGCTAGGTTCGTATGGCCCGGCCTCAGGAGGGACGTTAAGAGTTGCGTGGCCTTCCAGCGTGCCAAGGTGCAGCGTCACATTAAAGCTCCCTTGGGCCCTTTTTTCACTCACCTCCTGACCATGGTGGACAGGACCACGCGGTGGCCTGAGGTAGTCCCTGTTAGATTTTCTTAGTGTTTACCTTTAATATTTTTATTTTGTGGCTTGTTAGGGTAATGCGTTCTTTTGTGTGTTCTGGGGGGGCCTGTGTGGTGACTGTTTGGTGAACTCACACACAAAAGTATTATTGTGAAGGGGCTGGGGTTTCCGGGGATAGGGGATAAGAGGGGAAGTGTTGCCACCTATGATGGATTACTGTTGTAGAAATAAAGTTCAGTGAGACTCAGCTCTTCGTCTCCCGTTTACTAACTCCACATCATCATCCTTCTATATTACAATGATGTCTTTCTTCAATATGCTGGTCCTGGACTGATTCTGCACTAATTCTGAACCAATTTGGCTTGGTTTCACATCAGAGAAGAGCGAGTGCTAGTTACCATAGCAACACAATATTTACTTCACGCCTCTCACGGTGAGAGACTGGAATGGAATGTTCCAGATTGTTTCAGGCGCTACAGGTAAAAACAGCTCTGGATCCTGTATCTACCTGGAGGGATTCTTTCCTTTTCTTCTATGGACTTTTTCAGATCCAGGACAGTCGACTGTTGGAACTGTTTGCAATCATAGTTTACTACTACAGTTTTGCCAGAGAGCGTTTCCATCTTAATCTGTGAAAAAACAGTGAAAAAACCATAACGTCAACATTTCAATGTTTGCAGCCTGTGGAAGTTCAGTCTGGTAGGCTCTAGAGGTGGGAACCTAAGGGTACCTCACGATACGATACGATACACGATACAAAGCTCACAATAACGATATTATCACGATAACAATATTATCATGATATGATGATTATCAATATATTGGTCAGAAATATACATTATGCCAATTTATGGCATGAATAAAAGAAAAAATACACTTTATTTCATGATAAATGGAATGGAGATGCGTAATGTAGCCATATACCAATTTAAAAAAAAAAAAATTAAAAAAAAAAAAAAAAAACTACTTGGCAAATGCATATTGATAATCGAATCGCGGGAGAAAGTATCGCGATATATCGAAAAATCGATATATTGTCACACCCCTAGTAGGCTCCCTGCAGCAGCCCACCTCCTCCCCTCCTCCTCCTTAGACTTTTGAGCTTCACCCTAATGCCATCAGCATTACCCAGGCCAGGGGTGTCCAAACTTTATGCTTCCAAGGGCCAAAATGAAAATGTGCCAGTGGGCCGCGGGCCAATATGATGTTACACGTGAAACATAAATAAATGTAAATTGAAGTTTAAATATGAACGAATAAAGACACGGATGTATCTTTTCTTGCAATATGAGGCGAGATGTTGTTGGTGGGTTTTAAGAGTAATAAGTTTGTGAAGAGTTTGGTTTAAGTACTGGTTTAACTGCTGTCAAAAACTACACTAGCAGGGTTGCCAGGTTGGGTCGTTTGCTTCATACTTGTGTTCCAAGCTACGTGTAGGTAATAAATAGACAAGACAATAAACAGAATCTTGATACCCCGAGTTGATTCTCCTGGGTTTTTATTTTTTTGTGGGCATTTTTGCGGGTTTTGGGCTATAAAATCTTGCCAGCATCTGGCAAGCTCAGCGAACTACAAGGGTCTGGCGAGAGTCAGGCTAGATATTGGTACAGGTCAGCTCAAAACCATCCGTGAGACACAATTCACTAAACGCTGTCTTTAAGTTAGAGTTAGATTGCTCACTTACCTCTACAGCTCCTTCTATTTTCAAGTTCAAATGTAATTTTGGATTCTTTTCAAAGATGAAGTCAGAGATCAGTGCATCATCGCACAGTGGACGACTCTCATATACATAAAAGCGCCTCATTCGACCTGTAAAAGAAACAGGGTTATTATTATGTTATTACTGTCTCCCTGGAGGACTGCCACCTGAACATGATGGGGGAGATTGAGTACTCAGATGATCCTGGGAGCTATGGTGTCTGTGGCTTTTCCACCAAAGAGCAAGTGCTAGTTACCATAGCAACACACTGTTTAGTTCACGTCTCTCAGGGTGAGAGACTTGAAAAATATCCAGGATAGAATGTTCCAGATGGTTTCAGGTGCTGTGGGTAAAACAGCTCTGGATCCTGTATCTACCTGTAGGGATTCCTTCCTTTTCTTCTATGGACTTTTTCAGATCCAGGAAAGTTGACTGTTGGAACTGTTTGCAATCATAGTTTACAACTACAGTTTTGCCAGAGGGCATTTTTATCTCCATCTGTGAGAAAACAGTAAAAAGCCACAATGTCAACATTTCAATGCATGCAGCCTGTGGAAGTTCAGTCTGGTAGGCCCCTGCAGCAGCCCAGCCAAGCCCGCCCCTTTCACCCTCGGCCAATCACAGAGCCCTACCAACCTACGCCAATTAAGCCAGTGTTTAAAAGCAGAAACTTCAATCAACTAACCCTTTTCCAGCCTCGCTAGGTCTTATGCCAACTCCAGTACCTAGGCTCCGGGGGGATTATAAGGGGCAGACAAAGAGTGATCTTCACAGACCAAGTGCCGCAGCCGGGACTTAGGGCAAAAAAAACAAATGAAGCTGAAGCATAAATTCAGACTGAGAAGACCATGCCAGAGCTTTGACCCCGTCCAGGGCCAGCCAATTACACAGCCCGGACAGCCTCTAGCCAACCCACTGACAGCAAAGCGGGCAGTTTAAAAGCAGCCACTTCCTGATAAACAGCGCCCACCCCCTCCCCAGCACCTCCTCAAACTCCTACCCTGGCTCCTGCTCTGGCTCCTGCTCCGCCTACGCCCCATTCACGCCATGCTTCTAGCCACCACCAATGCTTGACCCCGATGAGATCATCTTCAGCAGCAAATGATCTCCCCTCTACAAGTGTCTCTACCAATGTCAATGCGCCAAACAAATAAATCTTTTCATGCATTAATGTGTCTGTATTGGTCTTTTCAGATTGAAATACATACAGTAACTTCATTTAATGCATTTTCTGTCTTTGCAGTGTTTCCCACACATAGACTAATCTGTGGCGCACCGCCACAGATTAGAGACCGCCCGCCACAAATTGCGTTTCGTATTATTATATATATTTTTTTTTTGTTACGCTATTTAAAACATGCATCGTCTAGTGCCGCCGCAGCGGTCAATTTGACAGCGGGGAGGGGGGTTTAAAATGTGGCGGCCCTTCGTAACTCTCACTCAAGCTACGCGTCTCTCCCACATACAGAGACCTACACACACACAGCCCCTCCCCTTCGTGCACACCGCGTGTCTCCGTCTCCATCAGCGATCATCGCTGTAAGCAGCTGTGTCTATTAATTTACCGCGGTAAAGTGGCCCGCATCTTTCAGCTCTATGAACATGCGGCCCGCATCGGGGAAAAGACGGTGCGCGTTTTGTTGAGAACTTACGGTAACAGCGGAACGTCCTTTCGGAGTCACCCATTTTTATCGAACAGAAAGCGCGCTTTTGTGATTAAAACCTTATAGAGATGCCACCCGGCACACATAGCACCAGCCCCCTACGATTCCTCCGGCAGATTGTGAGTCCTCAGGAGGATAGCCACTCTATTGTTTACATGTATAAAGTACACAATTTGGTCCGCTAGTGCAATTTTCAAGTATTGTAACTATTTACTGGAATAAGGTGTGCGACTAATTTCACTTGACTCATGACCTTATTATTGCCCTCTGCCACTGTACCAAAGACCAGAAACTTTTACTGTAGAAATATTGAGAAATATTGAGGTAAAGTAGCCATTTTGGTCCAAAAAACCTCCAAAATAGTCAAAACATGTCACTTTTGATCTACTGTAACTTTTTACTGTAAAAAGGTGTGCGACTAATTTCACTGGATTCATGACCTCAAGATTGTCCTCTACCACTGTACCAAAGACCAGACACTTTTACTGTAGAAATATTGAGAAATATTGATTTAAAGTAGCCATTTTGGTCCAAAATAGCCTAAAAATGGTCAAAACATGTCACATTTGATCTACTGTAACTTTTCACTGTAAAAAGGTGTGCAACTGATTTCACTGGATTCATGACCTCAACATTGCCTTCTACCACTGTACCAAAGACCAGACACTTTTACTGTAGAAATATTGAGAAATATTGAGGTAAAGTAGCCATTTTGGTCCAAAATACCTCCAAAATAGTCAAAACATGTCACTTTTGATCTACTGTAACTTTTTACTGTAAAAAGGTGTGCGACTAATTTCACTGGATTCACGACCTCATGATTGTCCTCTACCACTGTACCAAAGACCAGAAACTTTTACTGTAGAAATATTGATTTAAAGCAGCCATTTTGGTCCAAAATAGCCTAAAAATTGTCAAAACATGTCACTTTTGATCTGCTGTAACTTATTACTGTAAAAAGGTGTGTGACTAATTTCACTGGATTCATGACCTCAAGATTGTCCTCTACCACTGTACCACTGTACCCCACCCCCCCCCCCCCCCCCCCCCCCCCCCCCCCCGCCGACGACCACCACACATTGCCTTCAAACCTGTGGGAAACACTGCTTTGTGTAGTCCCTCCAGATTGAAAGATAGGTGTTGGACTTTAAATACCCTCCCGAGATTCAGCACATATAGGAAATGTTTCAGAGATGAATGATATTGATCATTTCAGCTCAAAACCATCTGTGAGACACAATTCACTACTAAGGGTGCTTTCACACCTGTTGGTCCAGTAAAGTGGTTCGCTTGGGCCCTAAAGTTGTTACAATGTTGCAGTTCTCAACTAGTTCGGTTCTCATTCACACCAGTGTTTTTGAAAATGAACCAACCACTGTGGATGTTACATATTCTGCCCATGTGGTGGCGCTGTTCACAAAATACTGTGTATTGGATGACGTATGTGACTGTGCTACTCTGCGTGTTTTGGCTATTTTTTATCATCGTTGTTTTGTGCAGAACAAATACTGTTGTTCCAGTTTGTATCACAGAGATCAGCACGAGAACAATCTGTGTTTTTGACGATTCTATCATATAAAAAAACAATGTGTGTCAAAAAGTGAGCTATCTACTCAATAAAAATGAGGCAACAGATTACAAGCAATTGTTTTAATTAGATTTTACATTGCTTAGAATTGAGTAAATACTAATTAAATAAGACACTTAAAATTTATCTATTTAATATGAGTAGATTCAAATAGGAAGAGAGAGCAGAATTAATTAAAACTAAACAAAAATATTGAGTTAATTTGAAGAATATGAACTCCCTATAATGTGCAAATAGTACTAATAAAAATTAATTAAATTCTACCTATCAATTGTATATAATTGAGTAATAATAATGTATTACTAATCTGTGAATTGATTTGAATTCAATCAATGCAATGAATTAAATCTAAATACATTTAAGAATAACTAGTACATTGCCCATAAAGTACAGAACTCAATTAATACTCAAATTAGCATTTTATTAACAATTAACAACCGGATGCGGTTATCCGAGGCATCTCAAGCAGCAGCCAGTAGAAGCAGTATGCATGTGCCAAAACATAAAATCATAAAAGTGCAATTTGTACAAAGTAGGAAAAAAACATTTGTTCTTTGACCTATGAAACGTAACCAAATCAGTGCAAACTCACAAACATAGCACTTTGAAATGTGCATTTTCCTAGCTCTGTAGTCTCATGTTCCAACTAGAAGTCTGCTCACACATTTCAAACCAGAACTTTACTTTACATAAATTACTAAAGTGCCATTTGTACACGGTAGAAATAAAAAATAAAAATAAATAAATGTTCTTTGAAATAACATTTGAAATGTAATTGACCTTTGTGGGACAAAGTCCAAATCAGTGCAAACTCACAAACATAGCACTTCCAAATATGCCTTTCTCAAGCTCTGTAGAAGGTGAACATTGTGTAGAACAAAAGTTTATGTTGCAACTACAGTCTCATTTCAAGCCAGAAGTTTGCTCTTGAGGGACTGGACTTTGTTTGACAACTTTGAATCATCCAGTTCCAAGAAAAGTTTTTGGAATACCTCAAATGTGTACTTCAGCTGTGTGAGATAACTGAGATTCAACGCATAGGTCAAGCCAAGGAGGACGGAGCAAGCCCTTGCAATATCTCCAAGTCCTGTGATGACTTCCACACCCTCTATGACAATTCCAACGTTCTTGGGCCTGTCGTTTGCAGAAGCTCCAGGCGTTGAGGTCACAGTGATAGTCATTATGAGCTGCTGTTGGAGTTCCTCCAAGTTCTCAGTGTCCTGCAACATGAAATTGTAAGTGTCTTATTATAAAAAACTGTCAGAACAAAAATAGTAGACACTACATTCATTATTGTTTTCATAGCTTTTACATCTATTTTATTACATTTTATTTTCCCATGGGCCTTGGTCTCAAATTGTTCTTTCATTGTCATGAGGGGTGTGCCGCTCCACCTGGACCGATAAGCTCTAACGGTCTTCTAAACGGGGCCGCTGTATTGCTGCACTAATCACACGCGCTCAAATAATAATTTTTAATAAGTCTCTCTCCGCTCTCATGGATGCGTTCGTTGCATCGGATCTGTTCATCCCCGCTACCCTGCACGAGAGCGCATGGTGTCGACCCTTCCCCGCGCTCTGCCACTGCCCTGTTTCCATAGACGTCGGAACTAGGGGTGCGGAGGGTGCGGCCGCACCCCCTCCGCGTGTGCCGGGAGCGAGAAGTTATCATGATTCGAGATGTTGCGTCTATCCTGCGCTCCTTGCAGCCCCAAACCCGCTCCATGCTGTCGGAGGAGGAGAAGCTTATGACGCTCTGTCTGGATATCTGTCGCGGCCTCTGAGCGCTCTTTCTCAGCCTTATTGCGCAGATTAAAGACCTGGCTACACCAGTGACGTGCGGTGGGGGATCAATCATGAGTTCATATGATTATACATCATATAAATCAACTAGACCTACAGAGAGGCTTATTCACAATTTGTTTGGCTACAGCAGAACATGTTTTAACGTCTGCATAGTTTGATACATACAAAACGCAAAAGTTTGTAAAAAAGCGCATTTCCAAGTGTGTTAGGGTCCTTACCTTAGTTATTAATGAACAACACAGACCAGTTCAGTTCAGACCAGTCTCATGTTTAAGTCCAGATAATAGTTTGAGCGCAGAGATGTAATCCTCCATTTGGAAATAAGTTCAATGAGTTTTAAAAAGTAAAACAAACGGGTGTCTCCTCCATAAACTCCTGTGTTTCGCTGAAGCCGACTCCCGGATGAATCCAATTTCTAATATCAACCTTACCCTTCACCTCTTTTTCTTATGATTCATATCATCATTGGAAGCATAACATTACCCTAAGTGAATTTTAAATTATCTTAAAATGTAATATATGTATGTTAGCCAAACCTGTAGCTGCCCTTAGCAGATGAAGAACAAAAAAGGAGCTTTCTGATGGAATTGAATGCAGCCAAATGTTGGGCTCACAAGCGCCCCCTTGAGGCTTTCCTCACTTACAAACTGAGGTTGAGCGCGATTAAGACCCATATTTGCTTCAAAAACACAATTTATGAGCCATCTTGTAAACATGTTGATTGTAAATTAAATATTGTTTAACTAATTAAACTGCTATAAACAGAGAAAACAGTTTGATAGCACCTCACAGGCCTCTCCTTGTGAGCTGCAGGTTTTACGTCTCCCAAGAGAGGCTCGCCTCACAGCGCCGCTCTGTCAAATCTAGGCAAAGGCAAAGTCACATTGAAATAATGCACTGCACAAATCACTTGATATAGTGACCAAGCATTATTGTATCCATTTTATTATTTTTCTTTCTATGATCTAGGTGAGGCTGGCCCTGACCTGCCTCATCTGACCGCACAGTACACTGAAGCCGCCGGAGAGACTGACGCTTGAATGCGCAGAGTGACCTGATAGATGAGATGTTTCTACCCTGCTTTATAATTCATCAGTAGTTCACTGAGAGAAGGTTCACTTTTAGGAAAATATGAAAGTTCTTATATGATTGCAAACTGTTCCTTTTCTGTCAGTGTCAGTGCGATTTACTTAAAATTGTTCCATTGTTCCAGCTTTTAAAAATGTATTTTTTTTACATCCTTTACAGCGTCTGACAGTGCGCACGTGCCATACGGCAAAATTGTGTTTGTTTCTTTGAAAAAACAATGTTCAGTTTGATAAGTGCCTTGCTTGATCTATATTGTTTAATTTTCGTTTTCTTAACAATTAAGATGCAACCAACAAAAACCCGCCCCCCCTCTCAGAAAATAGTTCCGACGTCCATGCCTGTTTCCCCTCTGCAGCGAGACAGGTACGCGCGGGAAAGACACGCTGTGTTAGACATTCAAAACGTGCTTAATCTACTCAGAAACCCCCCCGAGCTACTGCCGCTAACCGGCGCTAAAAAGCCACACATAACGACTTCGTACTGAACAGACGAGCCACGTGCACTTTTCTTCTTTCACAAATACTCGAACTTTACAGTTTCGGGTGGTCTGTTTTTCCACAAACTGCGCACACGGCAGTGTGTACGTGCACACACACAGGAAGTGACTCGAGTCTAGTTCATTATTTTACTGCAGCAAGTTTTCATTTGGACTCGGTCCCCAAAGCTACAGCCAAATCTAACCAACAGCCTTGATTTACTACTAATAATAATAACAATGTAAAAAAATGGTAAAGTACGTGAAGTAGCCCATTTTAACTCCCATATATTAAGTGTACGCGCAAATTGGAAATAAAATGTAGACTAATAAAAAATAAATATAATGCCTACTTATACAGTAGCCTCTATCTAACTTTTTTGTCCTTTTAAAGAACCGATAAGAGTACCGTTAAAGTACCGGATTGATAAGGAGTATCGATAAGAGTAGTACTATCGATAAATCCTTAATGATACCCATCCCTACTCTCGGTTCATCCTTTCAGTTGAGTTCAGAGATTGGAGAATCTATGACAGGGAGCACTGAAGCTGTTAAAAAAAGATACTACAAAAAAACAACAACAATGACAGACCTGTGTCAATCTACTTAACAGCACCCACTTGAGGAATTAAGGAATTACGGTGCTTGAAATAAATTAATGCAAATTAAGTTCACATACGTTGAATTCTTTGATGAGATGGTCCCCTTGTTCTCCAAGGTATTCCATAAGACACCGAAGGACAACCTCTCTGGTCCTCTCAACTGAAGAGTGCACTGTGTCCTGGGGAGGAATACAACAACTATTAAGTCAGTAAATAAAATGTAATTAAAAATCATTGGTTTCTGTCATTTAGAAACATCAACACCAGATGTACAAAAATCTGTTTTTGTACATCTGGATCGTGTAGTTGAGGTTTTGTTCATGCCCATCAGTTCTGTCCTTATTTATATACAGGGTTCCGACTCTTTACTTGAAATAATTTTCCAGGAGATTTCCAAGATTTTCATGGACAATCAAAATCAAGACAAGGTACGAATTTCCAATTTCAAACGTCCTGTGCTGTAGTCTATAATGCTGCAGAAGATCACCTTTTGTTGTTGCTCTGAGTCCAGACTTTACACTGCCATCTCATTTGGCGGCACCTAAGGAAAACACACATGTTTTAAATTTAAATGTCTCCTCTGTGAGATGAATAAAGCTTATCTTATCTTATCTTTAGGGTTAGATATGAGAAGTGACTTGTAGTTTCTCATTTCTACAGATTAAAATCATCTCCATGTGGTATTATGTGTTTAAAAAAGCTGAAAGGACACGACTACTGCATAAATTCATGCAGAACTCCCCAATACATACAGGAGCCATTGTTTGATTCGGCAACAATTCTGTGGTTGAATGTAGATTTACTTCATTAAAAATATAATTTACATGATTTTCTTTCAATAGTCCGATTAGGTTCATTAGGTCTTCAAATGATTATGTAGCTATATTTTCTATAGGAAATATAGCTACATAATTTACATGAGTCAACAAGCTATTCATCAACATTCAACAAATTGTTAAATTACTATTTTTTCCCCCCGTCGGAGTTCGACGTAGGGCGTACGAAACTTCAACAATTAAACCGAACACCGCTAATATATGAAACAGTATTCTGTCACTAAAATTTTACCAGAAAACTCTTCCGTGTGCCGTTTAGCTGTAGAATGAGAACGTTTGTGTCATGTTAAGCCTCCGTCCCCATGCTAAAGTTAAGTCCTAGCCGCTGTGGACCGGGCATTACCGCACTTAAATAAATAAAGAAACTTTGGCCTATGCATGAAAAGAAATAAAGTTGCGGATCTAAAACGTTACGTTGTTAACGGACTGATTTCACGTGTGTTTAAGTGAGTTACCTTCGTATTTGCAACAACAGTAAGTAAGTAAGTAAGTAAGTAAGTTTTTATTTATATACGGCCTTTTCACTGCAGATCTGAGTCTCAAAGCGGTTTACAATTGTTAATTTTGGGCATTTGTCTCTCACTCCACACAGAGATGGGAGCGGGGTCGCCAGTACAGGAAGCACATGCTAGAACTATTGGACATATTTTTAGTGGTAGGGGAAACCGGAGTACCCGGAGGAAACCTACGCAGACACGGGGAGAACATGCAAACTCCACTCAGAAAGGCCCTGGTCCGACTGGGATTCGAACCCAGGACCTTCTTGCTGAGAGGCGAGAGTGCTATCCACTCAGCCACCGTGCCGCCCAACAACAGAGAAGTTACCCGCCTAAGAAGACAAACTCCATGCAGGAAGTAAACGAAAGTAGGGAAAGTACATTTCAAAATAAGAGATACTCGTTATACTTCAAACGACAACCCACACTATTTGTGTGTCTGAACTTTATCATTAAACCCAATGTTCTTATTTAACCCATTTACGTAATTTCAATAAAACATACTGGCGACATCAACACACGAGGCATGTAGGGAACGCTGAAACGTAGGGAACACCATAGCGGAAATGCTGCTTCAAAATAATTGTTTGTCTTCGAACCATAAATTCTTTAAAAATGTGCAATGCCTTTTTCATATTTTGTGCAGCAACATCACGCTAATACATCAAATAGCCTTTCCAACAGAAGCCAACTTTCTGTTGCTACTGAGTCTCTTGTTCTATTATAGCTCGCCTCATTGTCATTTACCACTACATGCTTTCTTCTCACTAGCCCATCATAGAATACGTTTTCTTACCTTAGTAGTCCAGATCAATCAAAGTCTGCAACTCTCTTCAAATGTCTTGTGGCGCGATGATAGCCTGCAGCGTCAGTTACAAAAATATAATGTGCACTTTGACCTGGAAGTGCTTTCCCATTCAAATTTGCCTGATTATATTAATTTGAATTCACTCAATATTCTGTCTGTTTGGAATTAGATAAACATATTGCTTAATATGTATTTAAATAATATGGGTGGATTTTATTCAGAACATTTTTATATGAAATGTAATTAAATGTTTGCTTGAAAATCAAAAACACAATTATATTGAATATATTTTACCTGATACATTAATTCAAATCTACATGACCACAGAATCATTTCTTACAGTGTACGCAACAGAGCAGGGCCATATTGAGGCCGGTCTGCGTTCTCACCAGCAGCGAACCAGACTGGAGTCCACATGGAACCGCACCGAGACCAGCTCCATATGGTGGTCTCGGTGCGGTTCTTTAGTCCGGACCAAATTTAACTGGTCCACTTTCACACCTGCTCAAACGAACCGTACTTGCAGGTGTTCCAGACTCCAGTCCGCTTTAAGTGGACTAAATGGTGCAGGTGTGAAAGCACCCTTAAACGCTGTCTTTAAGTTAGCGTTAGATTGCTCACTTACCTCTAAAGCTCCTTCTAGTTTCAAGTTCAAGTCTATTTTTGGATTCTTTTCAAAGATGACTTCAGAGATCAGTGCATCATTGCACAGAGGACGACTCTTATAAAAGAGGCTAATTTGACCTGCAAAAGAAACAGGGTTATTATTATGTTATTACTGTTCATGGAAACATTCATGTTCACAGCTGGTGTCTGAGGCGAAAGTTTGTTCGACTCTAATTTGGATAAACGTCACATTTGTGCCGTTTTTGCGTCCGATTTTACCTGGATCAACTCTTGCATCATCAGCTGTACTTGGTCCAAGACGTGACAGAACTAGAACTCCCAGAGCAGTCCATTTGACGGTTCAGTTTCTGAACATGCAATTAATCATGAATCTTTTTGATCTTCATAACTTTGTGACCTTTTCTGTTTCTACGCATCATTGATTTCTCTGATGTTATTTTCAGGAAGACATTTTGAAAGTGCTACCTTTAGCTCCCAGCACAGTCATTTCGACTGCTCCATTCATTTGAATGTAAAGTTCAAATGGAGCAATATTCTGTTGCTTGGTGACCACCTTTGCAAAATGCTGGTCATGGACTACTTCTAGTTCTGAACTTTGCTTGGTTTTCCACCAGTGAAGAGCGATTACTAGTTACCATAGCAACACACTGTTTACTTCACGCCTCTCACAGTGAGCGACTTGTGTCACAACAAATCCAGGATAGAATGTTCCAGATGGTTTCAGGTGGGTCAGCACTAGATCATATACGGAATCGGGACGGAAGCGGAAGTAAATATAACAAACTACCTATTCATGCCTAAACTTAACCAGCCATTCCCATAAAATAACCCCAACCCAGCGTTAACCCTAACCTTAACCATCTTAATCAGACGCCTAAAACCAGTCACCATTTAAGGACTTATTAGTCTAAAACAGCCATTCCCAAACTCAGTAACACCGAGGCCCCCTTAAAAATCTGACGGGTCTGCATGGCCCCCCCAAAATAATAACCAAGAAGACAACATTAAGAATAGGCTCTTCTGGTTATTTTATTTTGGGGAAATAGCCTCTGCTACAAACATTGTAATACAAAAATGATTACAGTGGATTATTCAAGTCAAATAATGAACACAAATATTTTAATATTACAAACAAAACATTATAAATTTAACATTAAATAATTATATTATTTTTTTTATGACCTCCCGCGGCCCCCCTGCAGTACCCTCGCGGCCCACCAGGGGGCCGCGGACCCCACTTTGGGAGACACTGGTCTAAAACTAGTATGATCGTTACTTCCGGTTTCGTCCCGATTCCGTATATGATCTAGTGCCGACCGTTTCAGGTGCTGTGGGTAAAACAGCTCTGGATCCTGTATCTACCTGTAGGGATTCCTTCCTGGTCTTCTATGGACTTTTTCAGATCCAGGAAAGTCGACTGTTGGAACTGTTTGCAATCATACTTTACAACTACAGTTTTGTCAGTGGGAATTTTGATCTTCATCTGTGAGAAAACAGTAAAAAACCACAACGTCAACATTTCCTTCCTGTGGAAGTTCAGTCTGGTAGGCTCCCTGCAGCAGTCCATCCAAGCCCGCCCCTTTCACCCTCGGCCAATCAGAGCCCTGCCAACCTACGCCAATTAAGCCAGTGTTTAAAAGCAGGCCCCGGGGGAATAAAAAGCGGCACACATTTTTCCCTCTTTTGTGGGCGTTTCCACCGGCTCGCTTTCGCCGCCACCCCATACTTTTTAGTATCGGCTTGGCCCTGGTTCTAGCCGGCCGAGTAGATACCAAAACAATCTGACATCACCAAACGTCAATTGTGATTGGTCAGAGGCGCTGTCAATCACTCTTCAGCTGGTGCGTCAGCTGCTGTGATAAACATAAACAGCAAGTTGCTTCAAGTTCCAGCTGAAAACTGTAAAGACATCCATACGGAAACAATTCCTTGGTTGCTGGATGAGGTCAACACCTTCCTCAGTTTGAGGAGAGGACACCAGCTTGAGCTTGATGGTGCCATCGAAACGAGAAAGTGTTAGCGGAGGTAGCGCTAGGGAAGGAGGAGAATGAATATCCATCATCACAGTGTGGAGAAAAGTTAAGAAGCTGAAAGTCGCAGGGGCTGGAAAATGTGAAAAAAACGCATCTGTGCATGCGTCAGCTGCACAAGCCCTATTTTTTGAGTGCCTTCAAAAATTCACAGTGAGTAAACTAGACTCAGCATTGACACATGTGGAACGGCGCTTTGGGCTAAGAGCCGACTTTTGGACCATCCTGTAAATGTGTTTTCGAGAGGTCACCTAATGCTATATGTTAGCATTGGATAATTCTTATTCCGGGTCCACCCCCATCGGCCCGGGGTAGTATTGCAGCATGTCAGCGCACGTCCCCGCCCCCACTGGTAAACACCCAGCGAAGACTTGGAAAGAAGCCTCACTCTGCCTTGTCCCAGCTCCAGATGTTAAGTTTGAGAGGAATGGTGAGTGTTTGTCTTCAATCCAAAGTGAGCTGTAGAACCAGGGCCAAGCAGTTACTAAAGAAGTACCGGGTAGCGACAAAAGCGAGCCAGTGGAAACGCATTTTTTGTCAGAGTTAGATTGCTCACTTACCTCCACAGCTCCTTCTATTTTCATGTACAGATGTATCATTGGAATATTTTCAAAGATGAAGTCAGAGATCAGTGCATCATCGCACAGTGGACGACTCTTATAAAAGAGCCTCATTCGATCTGCAAAAGAAACACAGAGAACAACTTGAGTCTCAACAAAAGTCCAGAACAGAATGTTCCAGATGGTTTGAGGTGCTGTGGGTAAAATCCTGTATCTACCTAAAGGGACTCCTCGACTTTCTTCTATGGCCTTTCTCAGATCCAGGACGGTCGGCTGTTCGAGCTTGGACTTATATTTAACCATTTTTATTGTACTCTGTGAGAAAATGTTAAAAACGACAATGTCAATTTAGCTTTTAACAATGACATCATTGCTCCTTGATCAAAACAAAAACATTAAAACCAAAACACATTCAAAAACAAAAAAACTAGGGCTGTCAAAATTATTGCGTTAACTCACGTTAATTACATTTTTCATTAACGCATTATTTTTTTTTAACGCATTAACGCATGTCCGAATGACCCGCCCATTTATCCATAAGAATATCACTCAGAATGCTGCTGTGAGATGGCCTCCTCCGTGGCCGCTCTGGTTGTTGTTAGCGGCTGTGAGTGAGTGCAAGCTTTGCACGGGCTGCAAGCATGGATCTAGCTATTATAATAACAGCAGCAAGCGATTGCTCCGTTCACATACTCAGCGCTCTGCGCACTGTATTTTCCCTGGTTCTTGTCTGTCAGGCACAATCTGCGTACTGTATTTTCCCTGGTTCTTGGCTGTCAGGCACCATCTGCGTACTGTATTCTCCCTGGTTCTTGGCTGTCAGGCACCATCTGCGTACTGTATTCTCCCTGGTTCTTGGCTGTCAGGCACAATCTGCGCACTGTAATTTCCCTGGTTCTTGTCTGTCAGGCACAATCTGCGTACTGTATTTTCCCTGGTTCTTGTCTGTCAGGTGCGCTCTGTGTACTGTATTTTCCCTGGTTCTTGTCTGTCAGGTGCGCTCTGTGTACTGTATTTTCCCTGGTTCTTGGCTGTCAGGCACCATCTGCGTACTGTATTCTCCCTGGTTCTTGGCTGTCAGGCGTGAGTGTTGCTCGTGTGTGTCTTTGGGAACTAATTAATTTAAAATAGTCTCTTTCAATTGCAAGTTTTGTAATGTGTTTGTTTGATCAATGGATAAAAATAAATGCAATTTAATTAAATGGCACCTTGGCCTGTCTTATACCTGTTTTCCTGCAGGACAGTTCCCTAAACTAACATACCATGCTAAAATAGGGTGGGGTTGTTGCAACAATTAATCTACTTAGAAGTTATCCTAAATTACAGCCAGCTAAAGCTCGGTACCACGACAAACGAAAAAGTAACGCAATAGTTACTTTTACTGGTAACTGGTAACTTTTATAGTGGAGTGACTCAGTAAGTCAATTACTTTTTGGAAGAAGTAACTAGTAACTACAACTAATTACTTTTTCAAAGTAACTTACCCAACACTGGTCATTATATTTGATAATCTCATTTAACTTCAATTGGAGTGGATTTGAAATAGAATGTTAAACATGCGATTAATCGTGAGTTAACTCACCATTACTATGCGACTAAAAAAAATTAATCGTTTGACAGCCCTAAAAAAAACACATTCCACAATTAACTTTTAATCATTAAAATTATCTTCTAAAATATGAATCTTGTTTGTTTAAGAGACTTCTGTATAATATTAGGTCTTACCCCCTTTACTGCTATAGGATTTGAGCCTCCGCTGTTTCCCATTTGTGTTTGTGATTTTTGAAAGGGAGCAGTCAAAATGGCGGCTCTGGCAGATACAGACTTCTTTCCGGTCGTCCTAGTGTTAAACAGAATATATCAAAGTTTCCTCCAAACGCTGTAATGCAACAAGCTTTTTCTACAACAAGCCAGTTCTACAACAAGCCAGTTCTACAACAAGCTAGTTTTACAGACATCCAGTAGTAGTCGGTGCTAACATTTCTTTTACTCAAATGTGGACAAAAGAACACAACAACCAAGGGGAGATCTCCTCTCATTTGGTTCAAACTGCTGCTAGCCTCATGCTAACTTACCTTATGCTAACTTCCCTTATCACTTCAAATACTTCTTTATGGTTTCTCTCGCCGGTGCGATTAAAATGTTACTCCAATATTGTCATTCGCTGTCCAAAAATAGCAAATTGTTGATTTAATCCAGAAGTGAAAATCTTGCAGGTATAATCCACAGACTGTGTGCTTCTGTGAAACAGTGGTGTCAGAGTCCAGTCGGTGTCACTCACAGCACAGAGGAAGTGGTCCTTGTTAATAAACTTTTATGATGTCATAGATAGTCGCTGTTTGTTGTTTTACAGCCACAGTCTTGCATCGCATGGCCTCGGTCCTCGTTCTACAGCCTGAGTCCTGGATCTACAGCCCGTCGCTCTGTGGGCTTCCCTGAGTTGTTCTTTGTCGATGGAGGAGGGTCTAAAGACACGTTAAGATGAAGAGATCCTTCATTCGTAGGGAAATGTCCGTGTTGCATCTCCAGTTACAGAACAGAAGGAAAGAGGACCACACAGCGCAAGATTTAACAAACAATAATTCTATCCTAAGAACTATATAATAAAATCTCTAATGCTACGTTCACACCGCCGACGGTTGAACGCAGCGTCCATGCGCACTGGATGCTCATTCACTACATTTCAGCGGCGTGAGTTTGGAAAATCTGAGGTACTGCCTGTGAGGCCCCAAAACACAGGGCGGACGAGGCGGCCGTGCTTTATGAGAACGGGGTTAAGCTAGCTGCTTTTTGTGTAAAGTCACGGTTAGGGTTAGTCATGGTTTTGTCCTAGTTTAGTCCTGGTATAGTCCTGGTTTTGTCCTGGTTTAGTCTTGGTTTAATCCTGGTATAGTCCTGGTTTAGTCCTGGTTTAGTCCTGGTTTAATCCTGGTTTAGTCCTGGTTTAATCCTGGTTTAGTCCTGGTTTAGTCCTGGTTTAGTCCTGGTTTAATCCTGGTTTAATCCTGGTTTAATCCTGGTTTAGTCCTGGTTTAATCCTGGTTTAGTCCTGGTTTAGTCCTGGTTTAGTCCTGGTTTAATCCTGGTTTAATCCTGGTTTAGTCCTGGTTTAATCCTGGTTTAGTCCTGGTTTAGTCCTGGTTTAATCCTGGTTTAGTCCTGGTTCAGTCCTGGTTCAGTCCTGGTTTAGTCCTGGTTTAGTCCTGGTTTAATCCTGGTTTAGTCCTGGTTTAGTCCTGGTTTAATCCTGGTTCAGTCCTGGTTCAGTCCTGGTTCAGTCCTGGTTCAGTCCTGGTTCAGTCCTGGTTCAGTCCTAGTTTAGTCCTGGTTTAGTCCTGGTTCAGTCCTGGTTTAGTCCTGGTTTAGTCCTGGTTTAATCCTGGTTTAGTCCTGGTTTAGTCCTGGTTTAATCCTGGTTCAGTCCTGGTTCAGTCCTGGTTCAGTCCTAGTTTAGTCCTGGTTTAGTCCTGGTTCAGTCCTGGTTCAGTCCTGGTTTAATCCTGGTTTAGTCCTGGTTTAGTCCTGGTTTAGTCCTGGTTTAATCCTGGTTTAATCCTGGTTTAGTCCTGGTTTAATCCTGGTTTAGTCCTGGTTTAGTCCTGGTTTAGTCCTGGTTTAATCCTGGTTTAATCCTGGTTTAGTCCTGGTTTAATCCTGGTTTAGTCCTGGTTTAATCCTGGTTTAGTCCTGGTTCAGTCCTGGTTCAGTCCTGGTTTAGTCCTGGTTTAGTCCTGGTTTAATCCTGGTTTAGTCCTGGTTTAGTCCTGGTTTAATCCTGGTTCAGTCCTGGTTCAGTCCTGGTTCAGTCCTGGTTCAGTCCTAGTTTAGTCCTGGTTCAGTCCTGGTTCAGTCCTAGTTTAGTCCTGGTTTAGTCCTGGTTCAGTCCTGGTTTAGTCCTGGTTTAATCCTGGTTTAGTCCTGGTTTAGTCCTGGTTTAATCCTGGTTCAGTCCTGGTTCAGTCCTGGTTCAGTCCTAGTTTAGTCCTGGTTTAGTCCTGGTTCAGTCCTGGTTCAGTCCTGGTTTAGTCCTGGTTTAGTCCTGGTTAAGCAAGTATAAAGTGTTGCTTTGGTGATGATCCAGGACACTCGACATCCAACGACATTTATGACATCGTTCATCTGCCAAAGGCTCTTGTGTGTTACTTATGAGAGGAGACAAGCCTTCTCTGTGATAGGACCAGGTGAGGACCAGAGGAGACAGGGCCTTTTCTCTGATAGGACCAGGTGAGGACCAGAGGAGACAAGCCTTCTCTGTGGTAGGACCGGGTGAGGACCAGAGGAGACAAGCCTTCTCTGTGAGAGGACCAGGTGAGGACCAGAGGAGACAAGCCTTCTCTGTGAGAGGACCAGGTGAGGACCAGAGGAGACAAGCCTTCTCTGTGAGAGGACCAGGTGAGGACCAGAGGAGACAAGCCTTCTCTGTGAGAGGACCAGGTGAGGACCAGAGGAGCCAAGCCTTCTCTGTGAGAGGACCAGGTGAGGACCAGAGGAGACAAGCCTTCTCTGTGAGAGGACCAGGTGAGGACCAGAGGAGCCAAGCCTTCTCTGTGAGAGGACCAGGTGAGGACCAGAGGAGACAAGCCTTCTCTGTGAGAGGACCAGGTGAGGACCAGAGGAGACAAGCCTTCTCTGTGAGAGGACCAGGTGAGGACCAGAGGAGACAAGCCTTCTCTGTGAGAGGACCAGGTGAGGACCAGAGGAGACAAGCCTTCTCTGTAAGAGGACCACCATTTCTCCTTGGCTTTTAATACTAGGAAGAAAAAGAAAAGTTTTAGGTTTTTTATTTGTATTTATTTTCTATTTGTTCTTTTGTTGCTGTTTTTCACTTGTATACAGCACTTTGATAAACCTAGGCTGTTGTGCTTTATAAATAAAGATTGATTGATTGATAAAACAATATATTTAATTCAAAGGTTCTAAACTCTCGAGGGAGAAGAGACAGAACCGGTGCCTTCCACATCCAGCGTAATGTCAGCGTGTGTCCACCAGGTGTCAGTATTGCCTCGTGAGCGTGAGAGTCTACGTCACATGTGAATGAAACCAGATTTATACTGGTTTTTACTACAACGTGAAATATTGTTTAATCTTGGGAGAACATTTTCAACGTTTTGGGAAATTTGTCTTATGCATTTTACCCTCACCACAAAACTCTTAAGCTGGTGTACCATGCTTTATTTTTTTGATTAATAATCGGCGTTTAGTTTTTACTGTCCATGGTTTGTCCCAATAGTAAAGTATATTATGTCTTGGAAGACATTCTATTCATTTGCATACCTGTTGTGGCAGTAAATTACGTTTTGGGAGAGTTTGATTTGGGTTTATGGACATTGGTCTCTGCCTCTTATGGACCAATTGCTCTATGTATTTTGGTGTCATTGCATTTCTTGTGCTCGAACGGTTTGATTTTTTACAATTGAATTGATACATTTAATTGAATTGAATTGGTGGTGGTGGGAACTAAAAATCTGGGTTTGGTTGAAGCGCTGGTCTGGCTGACGAGGCGATGATGGGGAGGAGGAGGGTTGCTGCATGATTGACAGCTTTCTGACCGATTGTTGTTGCAGAGAGAGGACTGTTGCTAGTATCCAGTCTGAACCTTTGCTTTACCTTCAGTTTAGAACCCTAATCCTACAAGTTAATTACACAATCTCTAACGCTAGTGTAAATACTAAAAATACCGTTGCATGCTAACATCTCTACATGTTAGCCGTGTTCTCTGTACAGTCTGACAGCAGCAGGAAGCATACATACACACAGTGACAAATCTGCAGTCATCTAAACTTCAACTTAAACATATCTGACTTCATCCAATGGGGCCGTGACAAGTTCCCAGACTATAAAAGTCCAGTCAAAAACCACTTCACTGGGATCCTCTGCTTTTCCCGACATTCCATCTTCACTTCCATTTAAAGATGTTTCAAACGGCTCCGGCTCTGAAGGACCGTCTGCCTCTGTTCAGGGCACACTGCGGAAAATGATGAAATATGAGATAACAAATGCTTGGATATAGTGTTTTTTGTCTTCATTTGAGCTCATTCTCAACAAGATTCTCCCATGGGACAAAACCACTTAGTCTGTTGCTGTATTTTCTCATTCCAAGGGAGACATTTTTTGTGTCTGGATAAAACAAGATGATTTTTGCCAAATTTGAGCTTCACCGCAGTTCTCATCCATCTCCACTGGCTCCCCATAACCCACAGAATCCAGTTTAAACTCCTTCTCACATTCAAAGCTCTCCATAACCTGGCCCCCTCACACCAGAGTGACCTGCTCCACCTGTACACCTAACACCCACCCACCCACACATACACCCCGTCCCGCTCTCTCCGCTCCTCATCTGCCGCTCCTCACATGGCCACGATGGGGGCCAGAGAGTTCAGCCTCGGCCCCTAAACTCTGGAACTCTTTACCGCTTCACCTGCGACAGTTCCACTCTTTGGACATTTTCAAATCACATCAAAACCTACCTTTTTAAACTGGCTTTTTCTTTGTATTTGAATAATGTTTTATATTCTGTACTTTTAATAATGTGTGTGATGTTTTTTTTATATATTGCAAGGCGTCCTTTGGTGTCTTGAAAGGCGCTATGAAATAAAATGAATTATTACAATTTGTTTTGACCAATTTGTTATCACTTTTTGCAGTGCATGGTCACGCCAATAACTTTCTACTGGTTTAACAAATACATTCAGCCTCATGACGGGTTAATCAAATCTGCATTTGTATTATTACACAAGTTGACAGCCAAAAAATGGTCAGGGGTTTCTCAACTGATTCAGACTAATGTTAGAGTTCTGAGTCCGAATATCACATGCATTTTGCTCTATCAGGTCAACTTTTTGAGATACAGCCATAGTGTTACAGATGTACGTCTACGTTATTATGAATTCTGCTTATCCAATTTGATGGAGTAAATAAAAACTGAATGACTTTGGATACGTTGACTTTTATTTCTTGAGGAAAACGAAAAAAACGTCAAGGGTTTCTCAGCTGATAATCCGCAGAAATTATTTTTTTACGCAAAATCGATTTAAACGTTTTTTTCTGTAGCAATAAATCCTGACCTGATTGAGCAAAACTAAGGTCATTTTTGGACTCAGAGCATCAAAATTAGTCTAATTCAGCTAAAAACCCTGGACTATTTTCAAAAAAATCTTTTTTTGTTACCCACTGTTATTACTATTATTTATTTTATAATGTATACTTTCAGTCTATAACTCACGACACATCCATGCAGACTGTGGCCGTATTCACTGTCATCCTTTACATTCCACTGTGTTTTTTTTTGTATAATTATTATTAATATTTTTATTGGTCAAAATACAGATGAGGCAGGCATACAAACACACACACGCGCACGCACGCACGCACACACACACACACACACACACACACGCACGCACACACACACACACACACACACACACACACACACACACACACACACACACACACACACACACACGCACGCACACACACACACACACACACACACACACACACACACACACACACACACAATAAAAACAGAACAGTCAACATTGTGTGTGTGTGTGTTTCCATTACACAGTACCTGGTACGGTATCCTAGCAACCCATCCATAAAAAAACAGTATTCAGGGAAAATTCCTTAAGTTTTTCACTTCTTTCTCTGTTTTTTTTTTTTTTTCACCAATGGGACTTTATTACTTCATTTTCTCATTCCAAGGGAGACATTTCTTGTATCTTTTTAAAACAAGATAATTTAGCTTTGTCCCATCAGCAAATCTGTCAGAATGTGCTAAAACTAAGAATAATTTTGCCAATTTCTTTTTGCCATTTTTGACTTTAATCTCGTCACTTTTTGCAGTGAGTCGGTTGCATTTGTCTGTGATTGTTCCTGACGCCAGGCCCAGGATCGCGTGGTCATCCAAATGGCCTTTTTGGAGAAATACTAGTGTTTTTTATCATTTCAAGGCTGTTGGCGAGAGACGACACGCTCGAGTCGTGCCAGTGGTAGTAAACTGCAGGACACGGTTTGCTCAGTCTGCTTCATTTTAATAAAAGCAACGGAAAGTGGACGAGAGTGAGACACGTTTATTGGGACGTTTTTGATGCTCGCTTATATGGCTCTATGTCTTTACAATGGCAAGAGACCAGAGACCAGAGAGAGACCAGAGACCAGAGAGAGAGAGAAACCAGAGAGAGAGAGACCAGAGAGAGAGAGACCAGAGAGAGAGAGAGACCGTGAGACCAGAGAGAGAGAAACCAGAGACCAGAGAGAGACCAGAGAGAGAGAGAGACCTGAGACCAGAGAGAGAGAGACCAGAGAGAGAGAGAGACCAGAGAGACACCATGAGACCAGAGAGAGAGAGACCATGAGACCAGAGAGAGAGAGACCATGAGACCAGAGAGAGACCATGAGACCAGAGAGAGAGAGACCATGAGACCAGAGAGAGAGACCATGAGACCAGAGAGAGAGAGACCATGAGACCAGAGAGAGAGAGACCAGAGAGAGAGAGAGACCGTGAGACCAGAGAGACACCATGAGACCAGAGAGAGAGAGACCATGAGACCAGAGAGAGAGAGACCGTGAGACCAGAGAGACACCATGAGACCAGAGAGAGAGAGAGACCATGAGACCAGAGAGAGAGAGACCGTGAGACCAGAGAGACACCATGAGACCAGAGAGAGAGAGACCGTGAGACCAGAGAGAGAGAGACCTGAGACCAGAGAGAGAGAGAGACCAGAGAGAGAGAGACCATGAGACCAGAGAGAGAGAGACCGTGAGACCAGAGAGAGAGAGACCGTGAGACCAGAGAGAGAGAGACCGTGAGACCAGAGAGACACCATGAGACCAGAGAGAGAGAGACCGTGAGACCAGAGAGAGAGACCATGAGACCAGAGAGAGAGAGACCATGAGACCAGAGAGAGAGAGACCGTGAGACCAGAGAGAGAGAGACCATGAGACCAGAGAGAGAGAGACCGTGAGACCAGAGAGACACAATGAGACCAGAGAGAGAGAGACCGTGAGACCAGAGAGAGAGAGACCGTGAGACCAGAGAGAGAGACCATGAGACCAGAGAGAGAGACCATGAGACCAGAGAGAGAGACCATGAGACCAGAGAGAGAGAGACCATGAGACCAGAGAGAGAGAGACCATGAGACCAGAGAGAGAGAGACCATGAGACCAGAGAGAGAGAGACCATGAGACCAGAGAGACACCATGAGACCAGAGAGAGAGAGAGAGAGACCGTGAGACCAGAGAGAGAGAGACCGTGAGACCAGAGAGAGAGACCATGAGACCAGAGAGAGAGACCATGAGACCAGAGAGAGAGAGACCGTGAGACAAGAGAGAGACCATGAGACCAGAGAGAGATCATTAGAGGAGAGACCGGAGATAGAAACTAAAGACCAGAGAGACCAAAGACCAGAGAGAGACCAGAGAGAGGCCAGGGAGAGACCAGAGAGAGACCAGAGAGAGACCAGAGAGAGGCCAGAGAGAGAGACCAGAGAGAGACCAGAGAGAGACCAGAGAGAGAGCAGAGAGAGACCATGAGACCAGAGAGAGACCAGAGAGAGGCCAGAGAGAGAGACCAGAGAGAGACCAGAGAGAGGCCAGAGAGAGAGACCAGAGAGAGACCAAAGAGAGACCAGAGAGAGAGCAGAGAGAGACCAGAGAGATCAGAGAGAGACCAGAGAGAGACCAGAGAGAGACCAGAGAGAGACCAGAGAGAGACCAGAGAGAGAGACCAGAGAGAGACCAGAGAGAGACCAGAGAGATCAGAGAGAGACCAGATAGAGACCAGATAGAGACCAGAGAGAGACCAGAGAGAGACCAGAGAGAGACCAGAGAGAGACCAGAGAGAGACCAGAGAGATCAGAGAGAGAGCAGAGAGAGACCAGAGAGAGAGACCAGAGAGAGACCAGAGAGAGACCAGAGAGAGACCAGAGAGAGACCAGAGAGAGACCAGAGAGAGAGACCAGAGAGAGACCAGAGAGAGACCAGAGAGAGACCAGAGAGACTAGAGAGACCCGAGAGAGACCAGAGAGAGACCAAAGACCAGAGAGACCAGAGAGAGACCAGAGAGAGACCATAAGCCCAGAGAGAGGCCAGAGAGAGACCAAAGACCAGAGAGACCAGAGAGAGACCAGAGAGACCAGAGAGAGACCAGAGAGCGTCCACACAACAGCAGCACACACAATGCAACCCCAGCCTATTTTTGTGGCTATTTTTACTTCATGAATAATAAACTGTTGAGTCCGAATCTAATGAGGCACAGACCACACGACCAATGAAAGATTATCTACTTCAACTTTTCTATCTATTAAAAAAAACAAATCTCTGTCTGTGTTTGGACGTTGCCTGGCCCCGTGTCTTGTCTATATCGTTCTTTTTTTCTCTTCCTGAAAACATGACGTCGCTTAATAAAGTGAATCAAGATGTGTAGGCTTTGATATATCAGCCCACACCAACACCAAAGAGACCAGAGAGAGACCAGAGAGAGACCAGAGAGAGACCAAAGAGAGAGACCAGAGAGAGACCAGAGAGAGACCAAAGAGAGAGACCAGAGAGAGACCAGAGAGAGACCAGAGAGAGACCAAAGAGAGAGACCAGAGAGAGACCAGAGAGAGACCAAAGAGAGAGACCAGAGAGAGACCAGAGAGAGACCAAAGAGAGAGACCAGAGAGAGACCAGAGAGAGACCAAAGAGAGAGACCAAAGAGAGACCAGAGAGAGACCAGAGAGAGACCAAAGAGAGAGACCAGAGAGAGACCAGAGAGAGACCAAAGAGAGAGACCAAAGAGACCAGAGAGAGACCAGAGAGAGACCAAAGAGACCAGTGAGAGACCAGAGAGCGACCAGAAAGAGACCAGAGAGCGACCAGAGAGAGACTAGAGAGAGACTAGAGAGCGACCAGAGAGAGACCAGAAAGAGACCAGAGAGCGACCAGAGAGAGACCAGAAAGAGACCAGAGAGCGACCAGAGAGAGACCAAAGAGACCAGAGAGAGACCAGAGAGACCAGAGAGAGACCAGAGAGAGACCAAAGAGAGAGACCAGAGAGAGACCAGAGAGAGACCAAAGAGAGACCAAAGAGACCAAAGAGAGACCAGAGAGAGACCAGAGAGACCAGAGAGATATATCTGATATCAGCCCACACCAACATGGCCGACCCCACTGCGAGCCACTGGACAATATGTCTCTTAGTCAAAGATCGGACATATATTTCGGCTTCTTGTGCGTTTCTCTGTCTCTCTGCTCTATGTTTAGCCGTCGGAATGTGCCTTAAACAGAGAAAATGCATGTTATTCCACACTTTTAATATCGCTATCCCCGGTGTTTGGCTTTGCCTGTGTTTTGTTAACCAGCGGAGAGAGGGGAGACGTGTGAGTTGGAAATGGTAAAAAAGTAGTGACAGGCTTTTGGGGAGAGAATGTTGGAGGTTTGACAGTGAATTAGCTGCGACATTATTTTTAATATTGGAAAGAATAACAGTGGAATCGGATATTGACGAACGAGGGAAGTTTAGTTGATAAGTGCGGGAGGAATTTGGCCCGAAATCTGTCTTTAAAAGGACAGATATTTGTACTCACTGTGCACTTAGAAGATGTATTGTTCTGGGGTAAAGAAGACTAGAGTGTAGAGAGACCAGAGAGAGAGTAGAGAGAGACTAGAGAGAGAGTAGAGAGAGACCAGAGAGAGAGTAGAGAGAGACCAGAGAGAGAGACCAGAGAGAGAGTAGAGAGAGACCAGAGAGAGAGTAGAGAGAGACCAGAGAGAGAGTAGAGAGAGACTAGAGAGAGAGTAGAGAGAGACTAGAGAGAGAGTAGAGAGAGACTAGAGAGAGAGTAGAGAGAGACTAGAGAGAGAGTAGAGAGAGAGTAGAGAGAGAGACTAGAGAGAGAGTAGACCAGAGAGAAAGACCAGTGAGAGCCCAGAGAGAGACCAAAGAGACCAAAGAGACCAGAGAGAGACCAAAGAGAGAGTTGACCAGAGAGAAAGACCAGTGAGAGACCAGAGAGAGACCAGAGAGCGACCAGAGAGAGACCAGAGAGCGACCAGAGAGAGACCAGAGAGCGACCAGAGAGAGACCAGAGAGAGACCAGAGAGAGACCAGAGAGAGACTAGAGAGAGACCAAAGAGACCAAAGAGAGACCAGAGAGAGACCAGAGAGAGAGAGACTAGAGAGACCAGAGAGAGACCAGAGAGAGACCAGAGAGAGACCAGAGAGAGACCAAAGAGAGAGACCAGAGAGAGACCAGAGAGAGACCAGAGAGAGACTAGAGAGCGACCAGAGAGAGACCAAAGAGACCAAAGAGAGACCAGAGAGAGACCAGAGAGAGAGACTAGAGAGACCAGAGAGAGACCAGAGAGTGACCAGAGAGAGACCAGAGAGAGAGACCAGAGAGAGACCAGAGAGAAGCCAGAGAGAGACCAGAGAGAGACCAGAGAGCGACCAGAGAGAGACCAGAGAGAGACCAGAGAGAGACCAGAGAGAGACCAGAGAGAGACTAGAGAGAGACCAGAGAAAGACCAGAGAGAGACTAGAGAGAGACTAGAGAGAGACCAGAGAGAGACTAGAGAGAGACCAAAGAGAGACCAGAGAGAGACCAGAGAGAGACCAGAGAGAGACTAGAGAGAGACTAGAGAGAGACCAGAGAGAGACTAGAGAGAGACCAAAGAGAGACTAGAGAGAGACCAGAGAGAGACCAGAGAGAGACTAGAGAGAGACCAAAGAGAGACCAGAGAGAGACCAGAGAGAGACCAGAGAGAGAGACCAGAGAGAGACCAGAGAGAGAGAGACTAGAGAGACCAGAGAGAGACCAGAGAGAGACCAGAGAGAGACCAAAGAGAGAGACCAGAGAGAGACCAAAGAGAGACCAGAGAGAGAGACTAGAGAGACCAGAGAGAGACCAGAGAGAGACCAGAGAGAGACCAGAGAGAGAGACTAGAGAGAGACCAGAGAGAGAGACTAGATAGAGACCAGAGAGAGAGACTAGAGAGACTACAGAGAGAGACCAGAGAGAGACCAGAGAGAGACCAGAGAGAGACCAGAGAGAGACCAGAGAGAGACCAGAGAGAGAGACCAGAGAGAGACCAGAGAGAGACTAGAGAGGAATTTGGCCTGAAATCTGTCTTTAAATGTACAAATATTGCAAGACATTCATACTCACTGTGTTTAGAAGATACATTGTTCTGGGGAAAAAATACTGGCTAATCTTGATTTTAGTTTTGTCTTTAATTTACAATATTTATAGACTTTGGTCCATCCTGTTCTCTATGGACCAATGGCATCTACGTGTTTGTTATTATTGCATTTTCTGAGTTTGAACGGTTTTGATTCTCTGATCTGCTTCTGGCAAATCAACAACTGTGTAAAGTCCTCTGAGACGTTCTAGGGCTAGACAAAAATACATCTCAGATAAAAAAAAAATGTTTGGCATCACATAAGCTATAGGTTTACACCACAAATGTATGTAAAATAAAATATACACTAAGACTCCCAGAGCAGTCTTTTTGACGGCTGCCTCAGTCCTGGATCTACAGCCTCAGTCCTGGATCTACAGCCTCAGTCCTGGATCTACAGCCTCAGTCCTGGATCTACAGCCTCAGTCCTGGGTCTACAGCCTCAGTCCTGGATCTACAGCCTCAGTCCTGGATCCACAGCCTCAGTCCTGGGTCTACAGCCTCAGTCCTGGATCTACAGCTTCAGTCCTGGGTCTACAGCCTCAGTCCTGGATCTACAGCCTCAGTCCTGGATCTACAGCCTCAGTCCTGGATCTACCGCCTCAGTCCTGGATCTACAGCCTCAGTCCTGGATCTACAGCCTCAGTCCTGGGTCTACAGCCTCAGTCCTGGATCTACAGCCTCAGTCCTGGATCCACAGCCTCAGTCCTGGGTCTACAGCCTCAGTCCTGGATCTACAGCTTCAGTCCTGGGTCTACAGCCTCAGTCCTGGATCTACAGCCTCAGTCCTGGATCTACAGCCTCAGTCCTGGATCTACACAGCCTCAGTCCTGGATCTACAGCCTCAGTCCTGGATCTACAGCCTCAGTCCTGGGTCTACAGCCTCAGTCCTGGATCTACAGCCTCAGTCCTGGATCTACAGCCTCAGTCCTGGATCTACAGCCTCAGTCCTGGATCTACACAGCCTCAGTCCTGGATCTACAGCCTCAGTCCTGGATCTACAGCCTCAGTCCTGGGTCTACAGTCTCAGTCCTGGATCTACAGCCTCAGTCCTGGGTCTACAGCCTCAGTCCTGGATCTACAGCCTCAACACACCTGTTCCTCGCTTCAGACTGAGAGAGAGTGAGACTTCTTCTTCTTCTTCTCTGCTTCGACCTGTTGACAAGTTTATTCTCTCCTCGTCCCATGGATCACTGTCCGCTCTCCGGCGCGTGCTAACCTCCATGCTAACCTCAATGCTAACCCCTGTGCTAACCCGCGCAGGTGGTTCTCATTGCGGAGGCTTTGATTGGCTAATGGGTTCAACATGGAGGACATCATCTCCGCTCCGTCACTGGATCCACCTTTTGACTTCTCGCCCCGATCGCAGCCGCCATCTTGTTTCAATAAAGGCCATTTGTGTCGGAATTGAGTGGTTTTGGCACCGTTTTTGAATATTTTGTTGTGAATGTAGAAAGAAGAGGGAACTCAAAAGGCAGGATGCAAAAATATAAGATTTTTTTAAACAGAAATAACAAACCCAGGACTCCAAACTAGGACTGCAAACTAAAATTCAATTACGTTTATTTTTGTCTAGCCCTAAATCACAACAGTAGTTATCGCAGAAGACTGTTGATTCGCCAACACAAGAAATGCACTGATAAAAAAAAGTCATTGGTACATAAAAAGGCAGAGACCAATGTCCATAAATGTTTATCAATCTCTGCTTGAAAAAACATGCAAAAAAGACACTAATAAATGGATTGAAATGACTGTCGCCCCCTGCAGGACACTCTGTCTGCGCTGGAGAGTAGCTTCAGTGACAGACGGATTCACCCTGGCTGTGTGAAGAAGAGGTCGTCTACAGCCTCAGTCCTGGGTCCACAGCCTCAGTCCTGGATCTACAGCCTCAGTCCTGGATCTACAGCCTCAGTCCTGGGTCCACAGCCTCAGTCCTGGATCTACAGCCTCAGTCCTGGATCTACAGCCTCAGTCCTGGATCCACAGCCTCAGTCCTGGGTCTACAGTCTCAGTCCTGGGTCTACAGCCTCAGTCCTGGGTCTACAGCCTCAGTCCTGGATCTACAGCCTCAGTCCTGGATCTACAGCCTCAGTCCTGGATCCACAGCCTCAGTCCTGGGTCTACAGTCTCAGTCCTGGGTCTACAGCCTCAGTCCTGGGTCTACAGCCTCAGTCCTGGATCTACAGCCTCAGTCCTGGATCCACAGCCGCCTCAGTCCTGGATCCACAGCCTCAGTCCTGGATCCACAGCCTCAGTCCTGGATCTACAGCCTCAGTCCTGGGTCTACAGCCTCAGTCCTGGATCTACAGCCTCAGTCCTGGATCTACAGCCTCAGTCCTGGATCTGCAGCCTCAGTCCTGGATCTGCAGCCTCAGTCCTGGGTCTACAGTCTCAGTCCTGGGTCTACAGCCTCAGTCCTGGATCCACAGTCTCAGTCCTGGATCTACAGCCTCAGTCCTGGGTCTACAGCCTCAGTCCTGGATCCACAGCCGCCTCAGTCCTGGATCCACAGCCTCAGTCCTGGATCCACAGCCTCAGTCCTGGATCTACAGCCTCAGTCCTGGGTCTACAGCCTCAGTCCTGGATCTACAGCCTCAGTCCTGGATCTACAGCCTCAGTCCTGGATCTGCAGCCTCAGTCCTGGATCTGCAGCCTCAGTCCTGGGTCTACAGTCTCAGTCCTGGGTCTACAGCCTCAGTCCTGGATCCACAGTCTCAGTCCTGGATCTACAGCCTCAGTCCTGGGTCTACAGCCTCAGTTCTGGATCTACAGTCTCAGTCCTGGATCTACAGCCTCAGTCATGGGTCTACAGCCTCAGTCCTGGGTCTACAGTCTCAGTCCTGGATCTACAGCCTCAGTCCTGGGTCTACAGTCTCAGTCCTGGATCTACAGCCTCAGTCCTGCTTTGCGAACCTAGAACCGCACTTTTCTAGCGGAAATCACCAAAACTTGTTTAACTCACATCGACATTGCGAATCCAAGGCGTGGCCAAGACCCTAAACCCTCCAGACAAAAGATTGCAGACTAATCTATTCATTCGCCTTCGCCGTTGCTTACGCTTTCCACAAACACACAACGTTTTCCTTTTCTTTTTATAACTAAAACATTTAAAGAATGCCAGCCCACACTTCCTGGAGGCCGTTTCCGTGCGCGGGCACCTTTATTCACAAACGGACAAATGCTTCCAGAGAGTTGCATTGTGTCCGAGCAGAATCCCGGCCCAGTCTACGTGGATGGCGTTGCCGAGCCAGAGCGGCGCGGGTCATAAGTCAGAACCCGGTCTGAATGGCAGGAAGGGAGTGGGCCTGGATATTGTACTTGAGGCTAATATATGGTGTGAACTCGGCCTGGGCCTGCTCTGCTTTTCTAATCTCTAATCTCTAATCTCTAATCTCTGCATCGGCAGTAGCTCTGCTCACTTTCTCTCACCGCTGACGCTGAGGAGTTCACACCTTTTGCTTTCAGGAAATGTAATCTTAAAACACATTTCCACCGACTCTGCTCTGCTCTGCTCTACTCTACTCTACTCTATTCTACTCTACTCTACTCTACTCTACTCTACTCTACTCTACTCTACGCTACTCTACTCTACGCTACTCTACTCTACTCTACTCTGCTCTGCTCTGCTCTACTCTACTCTACTCTACTCTACTCTACTCTACTCTACTCTACTCTACTCTACTCTGCTCTGCTCTGCTCTGCTCTGCTCTACTCTACTCTACTCTGCTCTGCTCTGCTCTGCTTTGCTCTACTCTGATCTGCTCTACTCTGATCTGCTCTGCTCTACTCTGATCTGCTTTACTCTACTCTGCTCTACTCTACTCTGCTCTGCTCTGCTCTACTCTACTCTACTCTGCTCTGCTCTGCTCTACTCTACTCTACTCTGCTCTGCTCTGCTCTACTCTACTCTACTCTGCTCTGCTCTGCTCTGCTCTAATCTACTCTACTCTGCTCTGCTCTACTCTACTCTACTCTGCTCTGCTCTACTCTACTCTACTCTGCTCTGCTCTACTCTGCTCTGCTCTGCTCTACTCTACTCTACTCTGCTCTGCTCTGCTCTAATCTACTCTACTCTGCTCTGCTCTGCTCTAATCTACTCTACTCTACTCTACTCTGCTCTGCTCTACTCTACTCTGCTCTACTCTACTCTACTCTTGTCTCTTCTACTCTACTCTACTCTACTCTGATCTGCTCTGATCTGCTCTACTCTGCTCTGCTCTACTCTACTCTACTCTACTCTGCTCTACTCTGCTCTACTCTACTCTACTCTACTCTACTCTTGTCTCTTCTACTCTACTCTACTCTACTCTGCTCTACTCTGCTCTACTCTACTCTACTCTACTCTACTCTGCTCTGATCTGATCTGCTCTGATCTGCTCTACTCTGCTCTGCTCTACTCTACTCTACTCTACTCTACTCTACTCTACTCTGCTCTGCTCTACTCTGCTCTGCTCTACTCTACTCTACTCTACTCTACTCTACTCTACTCTTGTCTCTTCTACTCTACTCTACTCTACTCTACTCTACTCTGATCTGCTCTGATCTGCTCTACTCTGCTCTGCTCTACTCTACTCTACTCTACTCTACTCTACTCTGCTCTGCTCTGCTCTGCTCTACTCTACTCTACTCTACTCTACTCTACTCTTGTCTCTTCTACTCTACTCTACTCTACTCTACTCTACTCTGCTCTGCTCTACTCTACTCTACTCTACTCTACTCTACTCTACTCTGCTCTACTCTACTCTACTCTACTCTACTCTGCTCTACTCTACTCTACTCTACTCTACTCTACTCTACTCTTGTCTCTTCTACTCTACTCTACTCTACTCTACTCTACTCTAATCTGCTCTGATCTGCTCTACTCTGCTCTGCTCTACTCTACTCTACTCTACTATACTCTACTCTGCTCTACTCTACTCTACTCTACTCTACTCTTGTCTCTTCTACTCTACTCTACTCTATTCTACTCTACTCTACTCTGATCTGCTCTACTCTGCTCTGCTCTACTCTACTCTACTCTGCTCTACTCTACTCTACTCTACTCTACTCTACTCTACTCTACTCTACTCTGATCTGCTCTGCTCTGCTCTACTCTGCTCTGCTCTGCTCTGCTCTGCTCTACTCTACTCTACTCTACTCTGCTCTGCTCTGCTCTGCTCTACTCTACTCTACTCTACTCTACTCTGCTCTACTCTACTCTACTCTACTCTACTCTGCTCTACTCTACTCTACTCTACTCTACTCTACTCTACTCTTGTATCTTCTACTCTACTCTACTCTACTCTACTCTACTCTGATCTAGCTCTGATCTGCTCTGCTCTGCTCTACTCTACTCTACTCTACTCTACTCTACTCTACTCTACTCTACTCTACTCTGCTCTGCTCTGCTCTGCTCTGCTCTGCTCTACTCTACTCTACTCTACTCTACTCTACTCTTGTCTCTTCTACTCTACTCTACTCTTGTCTCTTCTACTCTACTCTACTCTACTCTACTCTACTCTACTCTACTCTACTCTACTCTACTCTGATCTGCTCTGATCTACTCTACTCTACTCAACCAAAGTACATCTGTGACATGTTAGTGCCATTTGAATCAACTGGGACTCTGAGGAGCACAGGGACTGGCCTCCTGCTGGGACTCTGAGGAGCACAGGGACTGGCCTCCTGCTGGGACTCTGAGGAGCACAGGGACTGGCCTCCTGCTGGGACTCTGAGGAGCAGGATACCAGTCCCTGTGCTCCTCAGAGTCCCAGCAGGAGTAAAACCAGTCCGGAACCAGCACCTGGCCATAGAAAGAAAGAAAGAAAGAAACGGATAATGGCCCTTTTTTATATTTTAGTCAAAAATAGATAGAAAAGTTAACATTTCAAAAATAAAAAAGTAGTTTAAGAAAAGATGATTACATAAAGAGATCCCAAATTGTTATGAATAATATAAACATTGATAAAGAATTAAAGTTTGGTGACCCAGCTTCAACAGTTCCTTCAGACGGTCGCCATAGCAACTCATCAACAAGCAGAGTTTTCCCAGAACTCTGCAAAATCATCTTTTATTGCGGATGGGTTCATAGTTTTTCCATTGAGGCATTTAAAGGACTGTAAATCACAGCCTTAAGCCTTGTGTATGAACTGTGCCATACAAATAAACTTTAATTACCTCTAACTTAAAATAGGGACTAATCTGAAAGCGGCAAAAACCTACTTCAAGAAACTAACCGATCTCACATAAAGGTTAAAACACTAATAAAAGAAAATAATTTTTTACTTTGAAACTGTGCAGTGGTCATACCTGCAGCGGACAGCCAGATCCCAGCAGACCTGTGAAGCTAAGCAGGGCTGGGCTTGGTTAGTGCTGTGATGGGAGACCTCTGAGAACAGCAGGTGCCACAGTGGGGCATCTGTGGCTGTAAAGTGGCAATTAGTGGCTGTGTCCTTTGGCAAGACACTTCACCCACGTTAGAAAGAGTCTGGTGTGTGTGAATGGTCGGTGGTAGCCTTTGCTTCTGTCAATGTGCCCCAGGGCAGCTGTGGCTCAGATCACAGCTGTGTAAAAAGTGAACAGCACCTTTGCGTGTCCTGAAAAGTACCGTATAAAACCAAAGCATTTTGATTATTATTATCTGTAAATAAACAACTAAACTAAGGATTTATAGTCCAAAAATGTACAAACTAAAAGCCGTCAAATTGACGGCTGTGGGAGCCCTGGTGTTTTACTGTCTCGTCTCTGCTGCTGTGTTTCATGTTTGATGTGCGCTGAGGCAAAGGTTAACCGCTTCCTGCTACATTCAACTGTTTTCTCATAATATGTCATGTTCTCGCCGCTCTCTCCGCTGGTCGTCCGCGGCAACGAGGTCAGGACTCGTCGGGGTCAGGACTCGTCGGGGTCCATTTTGTCGACTTCAAGATGTTGATTTAAAAGTTATTTATGACTCGGGCTCTTAGGACGTTTTAGCTTTGAGGCGATGTCAACGTGGAAATGGATTTGAAATTAAGATGACGGTGATTTATGATTCGCGATTTGTCTCTGGTCTACATTTTAGCCTACACTGCAAAAAAATGATAAAATATGAGGTAATAAATGCTTGAATTGAGTAGTTTTTATTTGTATTTGAGAACTTTCTGACTGTGTTAAAACCCGATTCTCCAACGGGACAAAGCCATTTAGTCTCATTTCAAGAACTGTTGCTGTATTTTCTCATTTACAGAGAATTCAAGTTTGGTTAAAAATTCCTTCCAATCGTAGCTATAGCAACTATTAACTCAAAAACAAGCAGAGTTTCCCCAGAACTCGTCAAAATCACGTTTTACCACAAATGTTATTGTTTTTTACTAATATTTTTTTTTTCCATTGAGGCATTTATTAGCAGTAAAAGAAAATAATGTACATTTTTAACTTTTGAATAAACCAAATCTATCTACTCATCTGTCTGTGTGTCTATCTATATTTAAACTACAAAATCATAATGTTTGTTGGGTCTATATCGGACGGTTGTGGGAGCAGCGTCTGCAGTCAAAGCTCTAGATTTACCGCCCAGTTCCAACCGCCCTCACCCATGGTCACGAGCTTTGGTTTGGGTGACTTCACACATAAAGCAGAGTGGCAGCGCGGTGCTCCTTGAGAGATAGGGGTCACGAGCTCAGTCATGTGGGGGGAGCTCGGAGTAGAGCCGCTGCTTCTCCAGGAGATTTTCTGAGCCTTTGTCGTGTAAGAGGAGACCTTGAGGAAGACCCAAACATGTTCAGACAGAAACAATGAGAAATACTGGCCAAAAGACATTAGACCATAGCTGCCGGTGAAAGCCAGATTCTTTTAAACCTCGGAAGCTAAGCAGCACAGTGCCTGGTTAGTACTGTGATGGGAGACCTCTGGAAAACAGTGGATTAGGGTTAGTGTGTCCTTAGGCAAGACACTTCCCCCACATTAGAGCGAGTCTGGTGTGTGTGTGAATGGTTGGTGGTGGTGGGAGGGGCCGATGGCACAGACTGGTTGCCTCGCTTCTGTCAGTGTGCCCCAGGGCAGCTGTGGCTATGGTAGTAGTTTATCACCACCGTGTATGGAGTGAAGCCTACTGTATACATTCTTTTTACTTGTTATGTTTGAATGTGTTACTTTTGCAGCTCTTTCTAAAACAACGTGGATTGTAAAATAACTCGACTCAAATGCTAACGATATGGTTTGCATGTATCTGGGGGTCTGACCCTGCAGAGAAAGTCCAAGGCCTGAGGTGGATTGTGGGTAAATCCAGTGCAGATGTGAGTCCTGACCACAGCACCTCTGCGGTCGACCTGCGAACGAGACGAAAAAGACTTCACCCCAAAAGTCTGTAACGTTAGAGAGGGAGGAGTATGAAAACCATCGATCATTGTGTTACACTGCAAAAAGTGTAGCACAAAAAAAATTGACTAAATGTGTGATCTCAGTCCTGGGTCTACAGTCTCAGTCCTGGGTCTACAGTCTCAGTCCTGGATCTACAGTCTCAGTCCTGGGTCTACAGCCTCAGTCCTGGATCTACAGTCTCAGTCCTGGATCTACAGTCTCAGTCCTGGATCTACAGCCTCAGTCCTGGATCTACAGCCTCAGTCCTGGATCTTCAGCCTCAGTCCTGGATCTACAGCCTCAGTCCTGGATCTACAGCCTCAGTCCTGGATCTACAGCAGGGGTGTCATTCATACGGCCCGCGGGCCGGAACCGGCCCGCCAAGAGATTTGACACGGCCCGTGGCTCATTTATGTAAAAATATAATAAAGTTACATTTTAAAAAGCCGCTCCGCGACGCGAGGCTCCGCGCCGCGAGGCGCCGCGACGCCGCAGCGCCGCTCAGGGGTGAGTCCAGTGCGTCTGTAGTGGCTCCACCAGAGCGGTGCTGAAGGAATAACATCTTAAACTACAAGACTCGGCGAAAAATACGGCACTTTGAGCGAAGAATTGAGAAAACAGAAGATAAACCTGTCTGGCCCTGAAGACACAGCAGTCTGTTTGTGCCCAGAGCGAGAGGTTAGTTCTGCTGCTGTAAAGGGAAGCTACCTGTGCTAACAACATTAGCATTAGCATCGCAGCCGCACAGTGAGAGAGAGTTTGTTAAAACTCTCACAGGCTGCAGACATGGTCTGAGAAACCACTCGCTTTTACCAACATGTTGCCATTGATAAGAGACTGATGTTACTGATGTCACATATTCATTTGTGGTGTTACTGAAACTATCAGAGGAGTTTTGAGCGCTGCTGCTGGTGCTGCTGCTGGTTCTGCTGTTGTTGCTGGTGTGTTGGACAGTGTGGACTGGTACCGATGGTAAAAACAGGTGTAGTGACAAAGCTGCAAATGGAGGTGATGATTTTTGGACATTTGACTGTATTTTACACAGAGACACTGCTGCAGTCGTTAAGAATGAATCACGTTATGGAAGTAAAACTTGCTAAGAAGTACAGATGATGGGTGAGAAACCTTCCTTTGCTTTGGTTATGGAAGTTGTTTTATTCATTTCAACTGAATCATGGTCAGTTTGATGCTTTCTCTGTGATAATAACATAACCATGGACCTTACACACTGAAGATGGTTAATGTGATAATAACATAACCATGGACCTTACACACTGAAGATGGTTAATGTGATAATAACATAACCATGGACCTTACACACTGAAGATGGTTAATGTGATAATAACATAACCATGGACCTTACACACTGAAGATGGTTAATGTGATAATAACATAACCATGGACCTTACCACACTGAAGATGGTTAATGTGATAATAACATAACCATGGACCTTACCACACTGAAGATGGTTAATGTGATAATAACATAACCATGGACCTTACACACTGAAGATGGTTTAATGTGATAATAACATAACCATGGACCTTACCACACTGAAGAAGGTTAATGTGATAATAACATAACCATGGACTTTACCACACTGAAGATGGTTAATGTGATAATAACATAACCATGGACTTTACCACACTGAAGATGGTTAATGTGATAATAACATAACCATGGACCTTACACACTGAAGATGGTTAATGTGATAATAACATAACCATGGACCTTACCACACTGAAGATGGTTAATGTGATAATAACATAACCATGGACTTTACCACACTGAAGATGGATAATGTGATAATAACATAACCATGGACCTTACCACACTGAAGATGGTTAATGTGATAATAACATAACCATGGACCTTACCACACTGAAGATGGTTAATGTGATAATAACATAACCATGGACCTTACACACTGAAGATGGTTAATGTGATAATAACATAACCATGGACCTTACCACACTGAAGATGGTTAAGCTGAGGTGCTGTGTTTAAGTGCTTTTTTCTATCTACCTACTTTACCTTTGTGAGCAGGTTTTCTCTGTAATGAGCCTTAAAACAAAGCTAACACACAAATATTAATATACATATTGTGAAATACCATTTTCAATGTAATATTGTAAATACGCTACATTATTTGCACTATGGAAAACTCACTGTTACATTTAAGTTTGTAACATAAAACTTAGTATTAAAGGATAGTGTTTTAAAGGAAGTTTTAAATAAATGTGTTTATGTGCACAAAAAGTTGGACTTTGTACCGTTTTTGGATATTTTTGTAGAGCATCTCCTGGTCCGGCCCACTTGAGATCAGATTAGGTTGTATGTGGCCCCCGGACCAAAATGAGTTTGACACCCCTGATCTACAGCCTCAGTCCTGGGTCTACAGTCTCAGACCTGGATCTACAGCCTCAGTCCTGGATCTACAGCCTCAGTCCTGGGTCTACAGTCTCAGTCCTGGGTCTACAGTCTCAGACCTGGATCTAAAGCCTCAGTCCTGGATCTACAGTCTCAGTCCTGGATCTACAGCCTCAGTCCTGGGTCTACAGTCTCAGACCTGGATCTACAGCCTCAGTTCTGGGTCTACAGCCTCAGTCCTGGGTCTACAGCCTCAGTCCTGGGTCTACAGCCTCAGTCCTGGATGATTGCAATGGGTTACTTTGGCATGTTATAATAATTTAAATGAGTTTATTGTCTCTGTACAGTACAGTTTGTGGTAAAAATCTGACTTTCTCGGTCTGTGTCTTTTCATATTTGTGATGATAGGAGCAGTGTGTGTGTGTGTGTGTGTGTGTGTCTGTATGAGTGTGAGTGTGAGTGACTGTGTGTTTTCATATTTGTGATATGAGGAGCAGGAAGGACTCGTCACGAACCAAGAATTTGAGGAGGATTCATCTTTGATCCGGTTTGATACAAACTGACGCATTGTTACTCAGAAAATCTGCTCTCCAGGAGGTCTGTGGAGATGTCAACACAGTGTGAGGTGTGTGTGTGTGTGTGTGTGTGTGTGTGTGCACTTGTTTTCAACTCCTGGTGGGTTCCATAACCTGAGATTCCACTCACGTCATGGGGACTGGTTTTACGTGGTGGGGCCCGAACACCGGACCCCACTGGTCCAAGCTTAATAATCAATGGGTAATGCTTTTCTAACGGTCCTTATGCAGTCTCTGTAAAAATATGGAAAGGACCCCTGGAGGTTTACTTTCCTGAAAAAAGTGTGTTATGTGTCGGAACCCTGGTGGTGGGTTGCGGGATATCAAGGAGGGGCACACTGGGGCAATTTCAGTCCAGCAGGCTGGAGCCAATCATGGAGCAGCACAACAGAGGAAATCAGGTGTCAGGCTAGAAAAAGGTGCAAGTGTGTGGTTCATTAGGCTGCAAGAAATCATGGAGGAGCACACTGAAGCGCACGCTTACAAACCACTGGTAAGTGCTGACTACAAGTCATGACTTCAAATTGTTATATAGAATGATTACAAATTATTTGTTGTTTGTGCAGCTTAGTCAAGAGTCCCTAATTGATGAAGTCGACTCAGATTCTGACGATTTAACTGTCAAGAAGAAACCTGTAAAAAAGTATGGAAAAAGAAAAATCAAAAACACTTTTCTTCAAGACTCGGAAAGTGACGAACCAAAGGCAAATAAGATTGTTATCATGCAGCTGCAAAAGAAGAAAAATGGGGGGCGAGTATACAGCAAGAGACACTTCTGCCTCTACTGTTCAATGTCCTGCCACAAAATGTCCCGTCATTTGACTAGAAAACATGGAAATGAAAGTGACGTAGCCAGAGCATTGGCTCTACCTGTGAAATCTAAAGCACGTAAACTTCAGTTTGATTTGATCAGGAATAGTGGAAACCGTGAGCACAATTTTGAGGTTTTAAAGGCCGGCATTGGAACTTTAGTCCCAGCTAAACAGCCAAATTCCCCAGTTAAATCCAGTGAGTTTTTGCACTGTATAGACTGTGGGGCATTGCTTAAGCGAAAGTCGCTGTGGAGGCATGTGGCCAGGTGCCGGCTTTCACAGAAAGATGCCCAGGCTAAACCAGGTAGAAGTAGGGTCCAGTCCCTCTGCTCCCTAGCCCAGCCTGTACCGGAGGGCATCAGCAAAAAGCTGTGGTCTTTAATTTCGGCAATGCATCAGGATGAGGTCACGGGTGTTGTCAAAGCAGAAAAGGGGATTCTGAGACTCGGAGAGCACCTGTACTTAAAACACGGGCATGATAAGACAAAGCATGATTACATTAGGCAGAAAATGAGAGAAGTCGGTAGGTTAATTAACGAAGCAAAAACCGCAGGGAAACTGAAAACAATTAAGGATTTCTTTATTCCTTCCAACTTTAACCATGTGATTGATGCAGTCAGGTCTGTGGCTGGATATGATGAGGAAACAAATCAATACAAGACTCCATCCTTGGCCCTCAAACTCGGCCATAGCCTCAGAAAGCTAGCAGATATTCTTGAATGTGACTCAAAAATGGAGCATTGTGTTGATGAACTATTTATTAAAAACCTCCAACGAAGCCGGCTGCTTTTTGAGAAGAGGTGGGACGTCTGTGTTTCTTCTGCTGCCCTACAGACCCTCCGGCAAGCCAAGTGGAACACTCCGGACCTGCTCCCTCTGACTGAGGACGTTAGAGCCATGCATGCACATATTGAGGTATGTCGACCTGAATATGTGCAAACCCTAATAAGTGAGCCAACGTCTAAGCATTGGTCTAAACTGGCAGTTTTGACTCTTTGTGAGGTCATCATTTTCAATCGAAGAAGGGAAGGTGAGGTTTCAAAGATGCCACTGACAGCCTTTACCTTAAGAAGTAAGACTGGGATCCATTCTGACATTGCTCTGGGACTGTCCCAACTTGAGAAAAAGCTGTGTCAGCATTTTCAACGCATTGAAATTAAAGGGAAAAGAAGTCGGAAAGTGCCGGTTCTTTTGACTCCTGAAATGATTGCTTCGATGGAGGTGCTGGTGGAGAACAGAAGGGCCTGTTCCATCTCTGACCATAACCCATACTTCTTTTCCCGCCCGGGCGCAGACACCCACATCAGGGGATCAGACTCCCTACGCCAGGTAGCCAAAGAATGTGGTGCGGTGCATCCAGAGATGCTATCCTCAACCAAACTTAGAAAGCACATAGCTACTATGTCTACAGTTCTCAATATGAAAGAGAATGAGATGGACATACTTGCCAACTTCCTCGGCCATGACATTCGCATCCACAGGCAATATTACAGACTACCAGAGGGGACACTGGAGCTGGCCAAAATCAGCAAAGTGTTGATGGCCATGGAGCAGGGAAGAGTGACGGAATTCGAAGGAAAGAGCCTCGACCAGATACAAATTGAGCCTGAAGGTAATTCTTGATATTATTAAAATATGTATGATTTTTTTCCCCTAAAGGCCACTTGTATTTTTATTTTCTGTGCGACAGGGAGAGCAGTAGAGATCCTCTCACAAACGGACGGGCTAAAAGAAACTTCAAGCGGAGAACCTTCAACCATTCATCCAGATGCACCCCATGGTAGTGGCAGTGCCCCTTCTGGTAAGTGTACCAGGTGGGGGATTACAGCCAGGCTGCTTGGTCCTAACCCTGGGAGTGTATATTGCTAATATATTTTTATTTCTCTCCCTAGAACGTGTAAGAAAGCCATGGTCTGCATCTGAGGTGAAGGCTGTGGAGAAGACCATGACACCTTTCATACAGACTGGAAAGGTCCCTGGGAAGTCTCACTGCCTGGCCTGCATTAATGCCTCACCAGATGACCTTAGACATCGGACATGGAGTGGCATTAAATTCTATGTCAAAAATAGAATCACTGCAATTCGAAAACAAAATCTAAAATAAAATTCCTTTAAAATAGTTGTTTGGTTTCTATTGACTGTTTTGTATTACTTAAAGTAGTCCCAGTAAAAAAAGATTATGTCTATGGGTCCCATTCTGAACGGCCCTGTCAAAGGGACCCACCAGGTAACAAAAACGTGTATGTGTGTGTCTGTGTGTGTATGTCTGTGGAGATGTCAACACAGTGTGAGGTGTGTGTGTGTGTGTGTGTGTGTGTCTGTGTATGTCTGTGGAGATGTCAACACAGTGTGAGGTGTGTGTGTCTGTGGAGATGTCAACACAGTGTGAGGTGCGTGTGTGTGTGTCTGTCTGTGTGTGTGTGTCTGTGTGTGTGTATGCGTCTATCTGCACATGTATTACAGGTCCCCTCTCTCTGGGGCCAAGACTCCCCTGTTAAAGACATTCTGAAATCTCAGTGGGAACTCAAGAGAACTGAGACCATTTCCCCGTATAGTGCAGTACAGAGGAATGGGCCAGAATTCACCCAATAACCTTGTGGAGGCCTATGGAAAAAGTTAACCCCAAGTTATACAAATTTTACCAAATATTATGGAAACACTTTTATAGAAAGTTATGTACACGAGGGCTACCTACCCCTAACCTTAACCCTATGTATTTCCGGTACTTTCCCCCCAGTTTGAACACCACGCCGTATCCAGTATATTTTATTTCCATCTTTATATGATACAAAAATAACCATCACAGTGTATTTGCATGAAAACAGTTACAACAAAAGCACATTTAATAAATTATAGAATCCGATCTGACATAAGAAAACTGCCATAAAATTAATACAAACACATTCAGCTTTAAAGACAATATTTTAAAGTTTTTCTCCAAGTTTTTCTCCAAGTTCCAGCTTCTTTCTTCTTTCCAAGTCTTTAAAGTCAGTGCAATTCCACCAGAGTCTGTTTCTCTTTGTGCTGAGGTCTGTAGCTGCAGAGGAGGGGCTTGTTCTGGTTTTAGTCCTGGCTCTAGTCCTGGTCCTGGTCATGGCTCTAGTCCTGGTTTTAGTCCAGGTTTTAGTCCTTGCTTTAGTCCTGGCCCTGGTCTAGGCTCTAGTCCAGGTTCTACACTGAAAAAATCGAGTGGTTTTTCCTTCCTTGCTCTTGGTCCCAACGGCAAATCTAGTTTTAAGGCTCAGAATGTTCCCAAATTAAGAACGTTTTTGTTAAATTTGAGCACATTTTTGACTTATTTTTCATCACTTTTTGCAGTGTAGTCCAGGCTCTAGTCCAGGTCCTGGTCCAGTTCTAGTCCAGGCTGTAGACCAGGCTTCAGACCAGACTTTTGTCCTGGCCCTTGTCCAGGCTCTAGTCCAGTCTCTAGTCCAAGCTCTAGTCCAAGCTCTAGTCCAAGCTCTAGTCCAAGCTCTAGTCCAGGCTTTAGTCCAGGCTATAGACCAGGCTTTAGACCAGACTTTAGTCCTGGTCCTAGTCCTGGTCCTAGTCCAGGCTCGAATCCAGGCTCTAGTCCAAGCTCTAGTCCAAGCTCTAGTCCAGGCTTTAGTCCAGGCTATAGACCACGCTTCAGACCAGATCCTAGTCCTGGTCCTAGTCCAGGCTCAAGTCCAGGCTCTAGTCCAAGCTCCAGTCCAAGCTCTAGTCCAAGATCTAGTCCAGGCTCTAGTCCAGGCCCTGGTCCAGCTCAAGTTCAAGCTCTAGCCCAGGCCCAAGTCCGGCTTTAGTCCAGGTCGAGGCTCAGCTCTAGTCCAGGCTCTTGTCCAGGCCCAGGTTCAGCTCTAGTCCAGGCTTTAGTCCAGCCTTTAGTCCAAGCCCTGGTCCAGGCCCGGGTCCAGGTCTAGTCCAGGCGTCTCCAGTGCGAGGGTATGCAGCGACACACTTCTTCGCTGAAGACGAAGCCGGGTTCACAACGTCGCCGCCGAACTTCACACGGAGCTCGAACACAACTGGGAACAAGAGAGAGAGGGTTCAAATCCCAAGTTTATCTGTATAGCACCGTTCATACAAGCAAACTCAAAGTGCTGAAGACAATAAGATAGAATAAATAAAGAGTAAAGAAGAAAGAACTGTTTTAACCTTGATTTGAACATTGTCAGAGGAGAAGTCTGTCTCATATTTTCAGGAAGATTTTGGCTGCATGAATCTGAAACGCTGCCTCCTCAAGTTTAGTCCTGACTCTGGGACCAGCAGGAGGCCAGTTCCTGTGCTCCTCAGAGTCTGGTCTCTATCTATCTCTCTCTAGTCTTTGGTCTCTATGTGGTCTCTAGCTGATCTCTCTAGTCTCACTCTGGTCTCTCTCTAGTCTCTATCTCTGGTCTCTCTCTGGTCTCTCTTTGGTCCCTATATGTTCTTAGCTGTGAGTCTGAGGTGGTCGTCTGCAGCACTGGGGCCCCTCAGGGCACTGTCCTCTCACCGTTTCTCTTCACCATCTACACCTCAGACTTCACACACGACACACACAGCTGTCACCTGCAGAAGTTCTCCGACGACTCCGCCATCGTGGGCTGTGTGTCTGAGGGGAACGATCTGGAATATCGGTCGGTTATCAAGGACTTTGTCGACTGGTGTGAGCGCAACCACTTGTGCTTGAACACCAGTAAGACCAAGGAGATGGTGATTGATTTCAGGAGGAAACCACTTTCCCACACGCTGCTGAACATCCAGGGGGAGGACATTGAGCTGGTGGACAGCTTCAAGTACCTGGGTGTTCACATTAACAATAAACTGGACTGGTCCCATAATACAAACGCCCTGCACAAGAAGGGCCAAAGTCGCCTCTTCCTTCTGAGGAGGCTGAGGTCCTTCGGAGTGAGCAGGCCTCTGCTCAGGACTTTTTATGACTCTGTGGTAGCTTCTGCCATTTACTACGCTGCCGTGTGCTGGGCCCCGGGCAGCACAGAGCGGGACAGAAACAGACTGAACAAGCTGGTCAGGAGGGCCAGCTCCACTCTGGGCTGCTCCCTGGACTCTGTGGAGGAGGTGAGGGACAGCAGGCCCCTGGACTCTGTGGAGGAGGTGAGGGACAGGAGGCCCCTGGACTCTGTGGAGGAGGTGAGGGACAGGAGGCCCCTGGACTCTGTGGAGGAGGTGAGGGACAGGAGGCCCCTGGACTCTGTGGAGGAGGTGAGGGACAGGAGGTGCTAGTCAAAGCCACCTCCATCATGAACAACACCTCCCACTGCACAGGACTGTAGAGGAGCTGAGGAGCTCCTTCAGTGGAAGACTGAGACACCCTCAGTGTAGGAAGCAGCGCTACCGCAGGGCCTTTATCCCCACCGCTGTCAGACTGTACAATAAGTCACTTTAAATGATCACTGTGTGAAAACCTGCACTACTATTGAGACTGTTTCCAATTGACACTTGTCACTTTTGTTGTACATAATTATTGTCACTTTATTGTACATATATATCCTGCATGTAACATGTTTGCACATTTCCTCCTTTTGCACAATCTGAGTGCTCTATCCATGCCAAATGTGACATGTACATTTCTCCTCTGTGAGATAAATAAAGCACATCTTATCTTATCTTAGCTGATCTCTCTAGTCTCACTTTGGTTTCTCTCTACTCTCTATCTCTGGTCTCTCTCTAGTTTCTCTCTGGTCTCTCTCTGGTCTCTTTCTGGTCTCTCGCTGGTCTCTCTCTGGTCTCTCTCTGGTCTCTCTCTGGTCTCTCTCTGGTCTCTCTCTGGCCTCTCTCTGGTCTCTCTCTGGCCTCTCTCTGGTCTCTCCCTGGTCTCTCTCTGCTCTCTCCCTGGTCTCTCCCTGGTCTCTCTCTCTGGTTTCTCTTTGGCCTCTCTCTGGTCTCTCTCTGGTCTCTCTTCTCTTCTGGTCTCTCCCTGGTCTCTCTCTATGGTCTCTCTCTAGTCTCTTTACATTGGTCTCTCTCTGGTCTCTCTCTGGTCTCTCTACTCTGGTCTCTCTCTGGCCTCTCTCTGGTCTCTCTGGTCTCTTGGCCCCAGCAGGAGGCCAGTCCCCGTGCTCTAACATGTCACTTATGTACTTTTCTCCGAGGCCATGGACAGACTTGTAAGAGGAAGAGGAGACCTGAGACCAGGACTAATGCGACGGTACTTCCTGGTTCTAGTCTTACATTCCTGGTCTCTCTCTGGTCTCTCTCTGGTCTCTCTCTGGTCTCTCTCTGGTCTCTCTCTGGTCTCTCTCTGGTCTCTCTTCTCTGGTCTCTCTCTGGTCTCTCTCTGGTCTCTCTCTGGTCTCTCTGGTTGTCGTACAGAACAGACCTCGAGCTGGAACACGTGAGGCGTCCATTAAGACCCGCGGTGATGTGTAGAGGGCACAGGTCACCGTCGGTTTGGATTTCAGTCAAACTAAAACCTCCTTCTGGGATTTACGGCTGGACTCAGGACAGACTCACTGCTGCGAAAACCTGCAAATCCATCTCAAGTATTTTTACTCAAGTACTTCTTCCACTACTTATTACTAACCTTTGCTCTTCACTTTTGAACCAAAGAAGCCCAACTTTCTACTCATTCTTTCGACTCATCTATCGCCCAAGAACTGGGACTAAATCAGGACTAAAGTAGGACAAAAGATAGGACTTAACCAGGACTAAACTTGGATTTAACCAGGACTGAACCAGAACTTAACCAGGACTAAACTTGGATTTAACCAGGACTGAACCAGAACTAAACTAGGACCAAACATGGACTGAACCAGGATTAAACCAGAACTAAACCGGGACACAACCGGGTCTAAACCAGGATGAAACCAGGATTTAACCAGGTCTAAACTTGAACTTAACCAGGACAAAATCAAGACCAAACAAGGATTACAAGACAGAGCCAGGACTGAACTAGGACTAAACCAGGACTGAACCAGTATTACGCCAGGACTAAACCCGGATTAAACCAGGACTAAACAAGTACTGAACCAGGACTAAACCAGAACTAAACTTGAATGTAACAAGGACAGGTCACCGTCCTTGATTAAGTCTTAGTTTAGTCCTGGTTTAATCCTTGCTCAGTCCTTGGAGCAAGGATTAAACCAGGACTAAACTAAGACTTAATCAGGACTAAACTTGAACTTAACCAAGACAGAACCAGGACAAAATCAAGACTAAACAATGATTACATCTAAGACTGAACCCAGACTAAATCAGAACCAAACCAGGACTAAACAAGGATTAAACCAGGATTAAACCAGGATTAAACCAGGACTAAACCAGGTCCCAGCCGGTGGATTCCTGGCCCTTCTCTTCATAAATCACGGAGCGCGGGGTCACGAGGGTCAGCGGGGGACCGGTTGGATGGATGTGTGAGACTTGGCGAGTGCTTCCTTTGGTTCGAGGAGAGGAAATGGTTAAGTGACAGCTCACAGAAGTCATTAGCAGCAGCGCGGCTTCGATTACACACGAGCAGAGCTAACCACGGCGAGCGGAGGAGGTGACGCAACCGTGAAGGTCTCCTAAAGCTGGGGTATCTGAGTTTCCAATGTCTAAAGTTGGAACCATGGATTCAAACCTTCTCATTTTCATTCTCGTGGGAAATCCTGACATTGTGTCCACTGTGCTGCCATTGAATACAATTTAGAGAAACACCATTTCTATTTTCTGTCAAAGCTGCTTCGGTTATAGTATTATTATATAGTGTTTGCTTTAGAAATATATCATTTATATATATGGACTGCCAGTTATGACATTTATATATACAGTACATGGACTGAAACATGGAGAAAAAAACATACAGGGTTTTATCTAGTGTTTGTGTAAAATATTTAGCATCTGCAGTTTGTGCTTTTTACGATGTAATGTATTTATAGAGAATTTTTGATTTATGTTTTGTTTTTGATCATACAGTGCCTTGCGAGTATTCGGCCCCCTTGAACCTTTCAACATTTCGCCACATTTTAGGCTTCAAACATAAAGATATGTTTGGATAATTTCAACTTTTTTAACAAATAAAAAACTGAAAAGTGGGGCGTGCAATATTATTCGGCCCCTTTACTTTCAGTGCAGCAAACTCAGTCCAGAAGTTCAGTGAGGATCTTTGAATGATCCAATGTTGTCCTAAATAACTGATGATGATAAATAGAATGCATCTGTGTGTAATCAAGTCTCCGTATAAATGCACCTGCTCTTTGATAGTCTCAGGGTTCTGTTTAAAGCACAGAGAGAACCATGAAGACAAAGGAACACACCAGGCAGGTCCGAGATACTGTTGTGGAGAAGTTTAAAGCCGGATTTGGATACAAAAAGATTTCCCAAGCTTTAAACATCTCAAGGAGCACTGTGCAAGCAGTTATATTGAAATGGAAGGAGTATCAGACCACTGCAAATCTACCAAGACCCGGCCGTCCCACCAAACTTTCATCTCAAACAAGGAGAAGACTGATCAGAGATGCAGCCAAGAGGCCCATGATCACTCTGGATGAACTGCAGATAACTACAGCTGAGGTGGGAGAGTCTCTCCATAGGACAACAATCAGTCGTGCACTGCACAAATCTGGCCTTTATGGGAGAGAGGCAAGAAGAAAGCCATTTCTCAAAGATATCCATAAAAAGTCTCTTTTAAAGTTTGCCACAAGCCACCTGGGAGACACCAAAAAAACATGTGGAAGAAGGTGCTCTGGTCAGATGAAACCGAAATTGAACTTTTTGGCCACAATGCAAAACGATATGTTTGGCGTAAAAGCAACACAGCTCATCACCCTGAACACACCATCCCCACTGTCAAACATGGTGGTGGCAGTATCATGGTTTGGGCCTGCTTTTCTTCAGCAGGGACAGGGAAGATGGCTAAAATTGATGGGAAGATGGATGGAGCCAAATACAGGACCATTCTGGAAGAAAACCTGTTGGAGTCTGCACAAGACCTGAGACTGGGACGGAGATTTATCTTCCAACAGTCGCTTGGGGTATGTCTCTATCAGTTTTTTCTACTCTACTCAACTCTACCATACCCTTTTGCAGTCTACTTTACCCTACCCTACTCTACTCTACTTGATCCAGCTCTACTCTATTATACCCTATTTTGATCCACTTGGCCCTATACTCTATACTACTTGACTTGACTTGACTCGGCTTGGGTAGAGTAGAGTAGAGTAGAGTAGAGTAGAGTAGAGTAGAGTAGAGTAGAGTAGAGTAGACAACAGGACAATGATCCAAAACATAAAGCCAAATCTACAATGGAATGGTTCACAAATAGACGTATCCAGGTGTTAGAATGGCCAAGTCAAAGTCCAGACCTGAATCCAATCAAGAATCTGTGGAAAGAGCTGAAGACTGCTGTTCACAAACGCTCTCCATCCAACCTCACTGAGCTCGAGCTGTTTTGCAAGGAAGAATGGACAACAATTCCAGTCTCTCGATGTGCAAAACTGATAGAGACATACCCCAAGCGACTTGCAGCTGTAATTGCAGCAAAAGGTGGCGCTACAAAGTATTAGCGCAAGGGGGCCGAATAATATTGCACGCCCCATTTTAAATTTTTTAATTGTTAAAAAAGTTTAAATTATCCAATGCATTTCGTTCCACTTCACGATTGTGTCCCACTTGTTGTTGATTCATGACAAAAAATTAATTTTTTTTAAATGTTTGAAGCCTGAAATGTGGCGAAATGTTGAAAGGTTCAAGGGGGCCGAATACTTTCGCAAGGCACTGTTTATTAGGAATGACGTTTTCCGTCCCATTGTGACTTTTCAGCTCGAGTCGTCGCTAGAACCAGGAAGTACCATCACATTAGTCCAGTCAAGTCTCTCCACTGCCTGGTACTAAAGTACTGTACATATCTGCCATATGAACCAACTTTGAGGAGCACAGGGACTGGCCTCCTGCTGGGACTCTGAGGAGCACAGGGACTGGCCTTTTGCTGGGACTCTGAGGAGCACAGGGACTGGCCTCCTGCTGGGACTCTGAGGAGCACAGGGACTGGCCTCCTGCTGGGACTCTGAGGAGCACAGGGACTGGCCTCCTGCTGGGACTCTGAGGAGCACAGGGACTGGCCTCCTGCTGGGACTCTGAGGAGCACAGGGACTGGCCTCCTGCTGGGACTCTGAGGAGCACAGGGACTGGCCTCCTGCTGGGACTCTGAGGAGCACAGGGACGGGCCTCCTGGTGGTCCCAGAGTCAAGACTATTTGTGGGGATTTATTCAGGATCAGATTTATGCTGCAAAAATCTGGTACAGTATTCCTGAAAATGTGAGACAGTTTATGATTTTTTACCTGCATGTAGAGAAAGAAAGGGGGGGAGGGAAGGAGATAGAGAGAGGGGGGCAGAGAGAGAGAGAGAGAGAGAGAGAGAAAGAGAGACAGAGAGAGGGAGAGAGAGACAGAGAAGGAGAGAGAGGGAGATAAAGAGAGAGTTGCCTTGTGTATGAACTGTGCCATATAAATAACCTCTCCGTGTTCAAAGTAGTGTTACCTGCACGTTGCCGGGTGGAATCGCCGCCCGCGGAGGAAGCACTTGTTCGGAGACTCGCTGCACTCGCACGCGCATCTCGCCGGGTTCAGCGGCTGATGGTGAGGGCAGGACTTGGCACAGACGCACTGGCAGGAGGTGGAGTCCCAGGTGAAGTGTGGAGGACAGGAGTGACCAGAGGGGGCGCTGCAGACGCACTGGCAGGAGGTGGAGTCCCAGGTGAAGTGTGGAGGACAGGAGTGACCAGAGGGGGCGCTGCAGACGCACTGGCAGGAGGCGGAGTCCCAGCGGCGGCGAGGGGGACAGGGACGGTCGGGGAGACGGCAGACGCACTGGCATGTCTCTGCGTCCAGCTCACGGTCGGATCCGCACACGTCTGACGAGAGGAAGTCTGACAGAGAGGGAGAAGGAGAGAGAGAGAGACAAATTTTAACATGGATTTAAGGAATGTCAGGTCTCAGATCCTCCACCGTCAACATTATCCTCACCTCCAGCCTCCTCATCCTCACCCCATTCTCCTCATCCTCACCTCCAGCCTCCTCATCCTCACCCCATTCTCCTCATCCTCACCTCCAGCCTCCTCATCCTCACCCCATTCTCCTCATCCTCACCTCCATCCTTCTCATCCTCACCTCCAGCCCCCACCATCGCTCCAGGCTACAGCAGGCAGACCTGTACTGGGGGTTCCTCAACCATCTCCCACTCCACCACAAAAAGTCCCTCATCACCTTCCATGGACCCAAGACTGGTCAGAATGCCCCGTGGACTAAAGTGGACTTGGTCAGAGCCTAATCAACCTCCAGGTTAACTATGAGATCTTCAAACATAAATTTTGTGAGTTGAACCGATAAACTGACGCAGGCAGTCTCAATCCTAATCCTGTTAGATCTAAGTGCTGCCTTCGACACTGTCGACCATGAGATCCTCTTACAGAGACTAGAGGACTGGGTTGGCGTCTCTGGCGCCGCCCTAAGTTGGTTTAGGTCTTACCTTGAGGACAGGAAGTACTTTGTGGAGATTGGAAACTGTGTCTCAGATCATATGGCCCTGACCTGTGGAGTACCACAGGGGTCGATCCTGGGACCTCTTCTGTTCAATCTCTACATGCTGCCATTAGGTCAGTTAATACGCAGAAACGAAGTGTCCTGTCACAACTATGCAGACGACACTCAGATCTATGTCTCACTGACTGCAGGAGAACATGGACCAGCGGACTCACTCCTTCACTGTATCCAACAAATCAGTGAGTGGATGCAAAACAACTTCCTTCAGCTAAACGCAGACAAAACCGAAATGATTGTTTTTGGTCCCCAGAAAGAGAGCGCGTCATCAGTCACCTCCAGTCTCTCTTTTGTTAGGCTTTTTGAGTTGCCTTGTGCATGAATTGTGCTATACAAATTAACTTGCCTTGCCAGAGTATACGCCTAACTGCCATCCACTGCACAGGACTGTAGAGGAGCTGAGGAGCTCCTTCAGTGGAAGACTGAGGCACCCTCAGTGTAGGAAGGAGCGCTACCGCAGGGCCTTTATCCCCACCGCTGTCAGACTGTACAATAAGTCACTTTAAATGATCACTGTGTGAAAACCTGCACTACTATTGACACTGTTTCCAATTGACACTTGCCACTTTTGTTGCACATAATTATTGTCACTTTATTGTACATATATATCCTGCATGTAACATGTTTGCACATTTCCTCCTTTTGCACAATCTGAGTGTCCTATCCATGCCAAATGTGACATGTACATTTCTCCTCTGTGAGATAAATAAAGCACATCTTATCTTATCTTAAAAATTCAGCTAAACACATGCATATATTTTTAACATCTGAACATGGTCAGGGTAGAGGCCTGTTTCACAACTTCAGGAAGACTATTGTTTTAGCAGCGTGGATCTGAAATGCTTTAGTCCATGTTGTAGAAATGATTGATTGATGTAGATGTCGCTCCTTATGTCTCTGAGACGTGTTCAAAGTGACACTATCTCTGTCTGGGAGGCACAGCAGCCGACTCTCCGTCTGATCGTGAAGACCCCCTAGACTTGTTCAGCTTTGGTCTCGCGGTTTTCCTGGTAATAGATGTGTGATCTGCTGATAAACTACGACACCACACATTCCACATCGCGGACACTTTGCTCTGAGAAAACACAGATGGTTTCTTTTGTGGTTCTGGTCCGACACGCTTCAGTCTCTGTGATCCAGAGTCTGACTAGAGTCTGACTACTACTCGGAGGAGGAGGAGGAGAAGTAGAAGAAATGGTAATGCTCTGATCTACAGTCTCAGTCCTGGATATACAACCTCTGATCTCTCTGGAGAGAGACCAGAGAGAGACCAGAGAGAGAGAGATGTATGGTCTACCTCTGGTTTCACCCTGATCTCTCGCTCTCTGGTCTCTCTCTGACTTCTCTCCGTAGTGAGCTACGGGTTTGTATTGTTTTTGGAGAGCTGAGTTCTTTTGTTTCAGTTGGATCAAGTCAAGATGGAAAACTTCAAGTGTTTTTTCTAAATATCTGTGAAAATGAAAGTTTTTTGGGTGAACCGGTGACACAAGCAAATGTCAACGTCTAAATCCCACGAATGTCATGTACTCTACCCTTTTCTATCCTACTCTACTCTACTCAATCCTACCCTACCCTACTCTACTCTACTCTACTCAACTCTACCATACCCTTTTGCAGTCTACTTTGCCATACCCTACCCTACTCTACTCTACTTGATCCAGATCCAGCTCTACTCTATTATACCCTATTCTGATCCACTTGGCCCTATACTCTATACTACTTGACTTGACTTGACTCGGCTTGGGTAGAGTAGAGTAGAGTAGAGTAGAGTAGAGTAGAGTAGAGTAGAATATACTCTACTGTCTGTTGTTGTCATCCTTATAAAGTTCTGTTTAACTTTGCTCTGAATCAAACCAGTGTTTTCATGTCATCATTTCACTGAATTATCAAAGTAGTTGTTACAGAAAGACTCGGGCCTCGTTCTCTACATATTTCTTTATCTATTCATTCATTAATTCATGTTTAAGTTAAACAGTTTTTTGTCTGTCCTCGTCTTGAACAATAGAAAACAGAAAACCTGCAGATTTCAGATGAAGAGACGTGGGCGATGTCTCTGTTCGTGACTTTGGAGATGATTTAGACCAGATTTAAAAGTGAGAGAAAATCAAATCAAACACTTAAAGAATAATTAGGAATGATGACGTGAGTTATTTCTGATAATACTCGAAATGTTGATATCAGTGGGTTAAACAATTCGACACATCAGGTGACGCTCGCCCAGACATTCCATAATGAATCATGTTCAGTCACGATACAACATCAGTCCTCATCAAAAACAGACCTGGAGTTGTTTTTAGATCATCACCACTTAGACCGTGGTGATGATCCCGGACAGGCACGTCAAAGTCAAATGCATCAGAGACCAAAAAAACAAATTTGCTACAAGGCGAGGGCCGGACTGGTTCAATGTTTATAAAAAAATATGAAAAGGATTTTAAAACATCTATTGAACTAAGACCTAACACACATGATTAGATGACAAATCCAATATTTACTAACACTAACACTAATCAAACATCATCCCGGGGACCAAGATTATTCTATTGTGGGCCGGGTCTGGCTCGTGGGACCTGACTTTGACACCGACGATCCAGGACATTTACGGACTTTTATTAACATTTAGAGGGCGACAGTGGCATTGGCCTTTAGGCCTGAAGGTCGTGGGTTTGAGCCCACCACAAGACCTACTTTACGGCTCCCACTGACGACTGCTGTTGTTGTGTCCTTGGGCAAGACACTTAATCCCACTTTACCTGAAGCCCCCACTGAAAGATCTCAGCTCCTGTGGACTCACCACCTGCAGGAGGATCAGTGAGGGGCTGGTGCTCTGACTGACACTTGACAATTTCCTGTGTTTTTACTGTTTGATTATGTCCTGGATCTGCAGCCTCAGTCCTGGATCTACAGCCTCAGTCCTGGATCTGGAGCCTCAGTCCTGGATCTACAGCCTCAGTCCTGGATCTACAGCCTCAGTCCTGGATCTACAGCCTCAGTCCTGGATCTGCAGCCTCAGTCCTGGATCTACAGCCTCAGTCCTGGATCTACAGCCTCAGTCCTGGATCTACAGCCTCAGTCCTGGGTCTACAGCCTCAGTCCTGGATCTGCAGCCTCAGTCCTGGATCTACAGCCTCAGTCCTGGATCTACAGCCTCAGTCCTGGGTCTACAGCCTCAGTCCTGGATCTGCCGCCTCAGTCCTGGGTCTACAGCCTCAGTCCTGGATCTACAGCCTCAGTCCTGGATCTACAGCCTCAGTCCTGGATCTGCCGCCTCAGTCCTGGGTCTACAGCCTCAGTCCTGGATCTACAGCCTCAGTCCTGGACCTACAGCCTCAGTCCTGGATCTACATCTGGATCTTCAGCCTCAGTCCTGGATAATGAACAAACTCAACTAAAATCGATAGCTGTTTTAAAACACTACCAAAGTATAACAATGAAACCAAACAGCTGCAAACATTAGCCGCTAGACTCCGAGATATTAAAACAGATATGAAAGTTCTCAAGCTAAAGTCGACAAACCATTACAGACGTCCCCCGCTGACTTCGTTCTAAAATTGTTGTCTAAGAATCCAAACCCATCACAATCATTCAACACAAACTCTATTTTCATTAGATCTGGTATTGATCTTGGCCTCGGCCTCCTGCTTCTCTGTGACTTTCGTAACACCTCTCTCCGCTCACCCCAAGCGTCATCCATCTTGCTCCGTAACACTGCCAAAGGGTCAGGGGCCTCGGCAAAGTCCCGGGACCCCTGCCATCTCCTCTGGTCTCTCTGGACCGGGGCCACCGCTGTCGGCTTTGGGGGTGGAGCCAGGGTCTGAGTCAGCTCCGGGACCAGGAGAGGCCGGTTTGTGGGTTTTGGCGAGACGCGATTTCTAAATGAGGCACTTAAGAGAATAATATTTAGCTCCTGAATGGTTTTAGTTTGAGTGACTTCAGAGCAGAGAGTGTACACTGTAAAAAATTATAAATATGAGGTGATAAATGCTTGAATCGAGTGGTTTTTATCTTAATCTGACACATTCTGATTGTGGAAAAACTATATTCTTCAACAAGACAAACCCATTTAGCCTTAGTCCAATAACCGTTGTTTTATTTTCTCATTCCAAGGGAGACATTTGATGTATCTTTTTAAAATTATATCATTTTGTTTGTCCAAATTTGACCTTTTTTTCAACTTTGGACCGTTGGAACAAAATGTACTGGAGAAACTGGATTTGTTTAACGTGAGAACCCCCAGAGCAGTCAATTTGATGGCATTACTTTTATGAAATTATTATTATTATGAGTCGTTTTCCCTTGTCCTGGACTGGACCTTTGGATCTGTCTATGACCACTCAGAGAAAGATCAGAGAAAGACCAAAGGGAGACCACAGAGAGACCAGAGAGAGACCAGAGAGAGACCAGAGATAGACCAGAAATAGACCAAAGAGTGACCTGACAGAGACTAGAGAGAGTGACCAGAGGGAGACCAGATGGAGACCAGAGAGAGACCAGAGAGAGAGACCAGAGTGAGACCAGAGGTAAGACCAGAGAGAGACCAGAGAGAGACCAGAGAGTGACCAAAAAGAGAGATCAAAGAGAGAGAGACCAGTGATAGACCAGAGGGGGACCAGAGGAAGACCAGAGAGAGATCATAGAGAGAGAGACCAGAGATAGGCCAGAGAGAGCCCAGAGGGAGACCAGAGAGAGAGACCAGAGGGAGACTAGAGGGAGACCAGAGAGAGAGACCAGAGGGAGACTAGAGGGAGACCAGAAAGAGTCCAGTGGGAGAGAGACCAGAGAGACACCAGAGAGCGACACCAGAGAGACACCAGAGTGAGACACCCCCATATAGACATTTCTGACAGAGGAGTGGACATAGGAAGAGAGAATACCCAGTTCATCAGGTCAACAGTGAATCTGGAACAAAAAAACAACAATTACTCTCACATTTTTGGACACGCCATTTTTTTTTTTTTACTTCCTGGAAGAATGACACACTTACAAGCTTAGCACATCCATTACATAACTATTTCTTCATAAAAGATGCTAAAAATATCAACATTACAAATACACTAAGCCAAGGCTGTTGCAAAACTACAACACATACTGTATCTTCTGTGGTTGCCAGGTTTGTAATCGCTTCAAAACTGCAGCGTTTCCGTCTCCACATTCCTGAATCTCTCCTTTGTTTACCCTGTTCAGCCTCCACATGGACACTGACTATTCTCTCTCCGTGTTTTCCTTAGTAATGATTTACGAGTCAAAATAATCAGTCACAGTTTGTGCAAGAAAGACCGGAGCATGAAATCCAAGAATCAGCTTCCCTTCAACAACACGTCTGCTTCACTCGTACAGAGACGTCCCAACTCTAACTTTTGTTTTTTCATTCTTTTGATTCACTTGTTGTGAGATTTTGTTGCTGGGAATTGTATTTGACACTTAAAAAAGGTACAAGGCGGCGACTTCAAAAGGTACAAGTTCAAGTCTTTGCAGTGGTCAAGTGTTAGAAGTGCATCAATAATTAAGTAATCCGTTCAAAGTCACAGTCAAGCTAAAAACAGCTAGCATGCGAAGTCCTCATTTCCTAGTTAATGCAGGACTGAGGCTGTAGATCCAGGACTGAGACTGTAGATCCAGGACTGAGGCTTTAGATCCAGGACTGAGGCTGTAGATCCAGGACTGAGGCTGTAAAATAGCAGTAAACAGATTGTAAAGACCTCTCACCGTTGTGATGGCGAGTCGGTCTGGCGTTCTGTGGAGGAGGAGGGTTGTAGTAAGCTCCGGAGCTGACGCAGCGACACAGTCTGGAGCTCCAGGTCTGAGCCCGGGGGCAGGTCCTGTTGGCCACGGGACACCTGCGAGACACAAGATTATTCTTATTTTTTAGACTTTATTAAGGCCTTAAGCCTAGTGTATACTTGAGCGGCGCTGCTTACGTTAGCGGTTGCCGTGGACCTACGCAAGCACAATTTTAATTTATACTCCTTGCAGAGTTTTAAGGAGAATGTTGTAATTCCACAACCAAACACATGATGGCAATCTCACAGGAGTTACTTGAGATACCAAAGCGGTCTCATTTACGCTGCTTCTTTCTCCTCTTCAGAACAAAAACATGAACAAACCGAGCTGTTTGAGATCATTACATGTGTTTCTACTGTAGGTTTATGTGACAGTTCTATGGACTCATTATTTCTTAACTCATTTAACTGTGATGTTGTGAATAAAGACACAGTTCTTGTTGGAAACATAGTTATTATTAAATTGTATTCAGCACAAACAGCAAAACAATAAAAGTGGTAAAAATCTGAGACAAACATGAACAATTTATAAGTGCAGGAGGAATGGAACAGACGCAGCTACGATTCAAACAAATGTTATATAAATGTTAGATCTGCAACAGAACTCTAGTCCACAGTCTCCTGTATATCAGGCTCTGCCATGAGCCCAAACTACTTTTCCTTTGGTTCCTTCAAAGCTTGAAGCAGTCTGCTCCATAGTGACTCGTCCATGCTCCTGCTGCAGCCGCTCCGTGCTTCCTTCCAATACACACACACGGACCAATCACAGCGGAGCTTCCTTGCGGCGACCCTTACGTAGTTAGAAAATGTCGATGCTGCGCGGCAGGCAACGTAAGGGCCTTGCGGTGACCAACGCGTTGCGCAAGTGACGTCACCTCCATAAGCTCCGCGCCGCGCGAGTATACACTAGGCTTAAGTACAGACACAGGATCCAGCTCCAGACCATACTTGAATCCTAATTTTAAGAAATCCACCATCCTCTTACTCTCTGTTTTTGAGAGAGATTTAATACGTTCTCTCTCCTCCATCATGCCATGCTCCTCCTGCCTCTTGTAAGTGAGTCGAATTTATTTACGTACCCTATTTCATGACTTATTTGTATATAGTGTATATATTGTGTGTGCTCCCTGTGTGCTCTTACTACTGTCCTATACTGTATGTGCGATGCAACATCGAAATTTCCCCACTGTGGGACGAATAAAGGAACTCTTATCTTATATTTCACAGACCACAGTCACCCAAAGCCTTGTGATGTCACTGAGAGACTCCCACGGCTGTCACTCACCTCCATCTACGATATTAATGATTATTTATGTAAAAAAAATAATCTACTTCCTCTACTCTACTCTACTCCTACTCTACCCTTCTCTACTGGAATTAATACAATGGAATGCGCACCTCTGTTTGAGAACCATAAGATAAAGAGATAAAACCGCAGCAGAAGCCAAGGCCGAGGTTAATGCGTTGTTAGCGAAGCAAACAGGATCTACATGTCTGTATCCACACAGACACTGTTTACACACGACTGAACACACACGTAGCAGCTGCAGAGACTCACCCTGGTCTTACCATACCATCGAACTCCTTTCATTTCATACTAAGGTCTGAATGTGCTCCATTGACCCCTCCAGGTGGGAGGGGTTAACTCTTTTCGCAGATTAAAACCATTGGATCTGAGTTTACTGTGACGTATTTAATGAGCCCGAGTGCGTTTCTCACATTTAGCCTAACTTCAGCATTTAGACTAGCCTTATCATTTAGCCTAGCTGTAGCCATCTCCTTTGCCACTTACGGAGCCCGTGGGGAGTAGAGCCAAAACATCTTTGCTTCAATGACATTTGCTAAACATTCCTCTTGCTCCGGCTTCAGTTTCTTGATATTTGGATTGAACCAGAACAGATTATTTTACTATCACATTCTCCGACAAACTACAACCAACAAATTCAGCACAAACTCTTGACGTCACCGACACCGACCTACAACACCCGCCTCCCCCGCTCTCTGATTGGTCGGAGGAGATTCAACCGAGGAAACTGCAGCCACTAGGATCAGACCCAGACGTACATGTAGGAGATGATCATGGACCAGAGTTTACACATGGTAAGACCCAGACGTACATGTAGGAAATGACCATGGACCAGAGTTTACACATGGTAAGACCCATAATGCACATCTCTGTAAATATACCAGAATTAGCCAATTAGCCAAGAAAAAATGTAGAATAAGTAAAACATTATGATAACAAACAAACAATAACAATACAATGGAGAACAATAAAATCCCAGTCGTTCATATAAAATGTCATATCAATAAATTCATTTTCTTCCGCTTCATCTGGAGCTGGAAGGTGGAGGCAGCCGTTCAAGAGCAGACTTTATACTTCCCATGATTCCCGGGTGTTCAGACCAGCTGTGAGGGCGTGTGATGGGACAAGCCTGGAGCACATCCTCAGGAAGCATCCAAAGCTGTGTATTTTTGGCCATGTACCTCTTCCCTCACCACCTCTGCCTGCTCTTCTCAACATAGAGAAGCAGCGGCTCTACTCCGAGCTCCTATTCGAGTCCATTTATTTTGTATTTACCCCCAACATTCTATTTCTACTAAAATTTCCGCTAAGATTCATTCATCTACAATCCTTATACATGGCCATAGCTGCAGGTGAAAGCCAGATCCTGTGAGATCTTTGAAGCTAAGCAGGTCAGGGCCTGGTGAGTTCTATGATGGGAGACCTCTGGGAACACCAGGTGCCACAGTGGGGCGGCTGCGGCTGAAAAGTGGAGGTGGCTTGCTTCTGTCAGTGTGCCCCAGGGCAGCTGTGGCAACTGTTGTAGTCCATCACCACCGTATTTAGAGACAAAGAAAAATGATGTATTTGAGCGTCCAGAAAAGCGCTATATAAACCTGCATTATACCTGCATTATATAAGCATTATTATTTATATCTCGTCCATTAGCTCAGAGTCAGAACGTAGATTGACCAGTAAATCGAGAGCTCTGACTGCAGACGCTGCTCCCTCTTCACCAAAACAGTCCGATACAAAGGCTGCATCAGTAATTAGTGACCAGCAGAATGAGAACCTGGCCTTGGCCGTTTGAGATATTTAATCCCAGTCCCCACACTAGAAATACATTTAAAAACGTATTTATGAAAGAAAATACAGAAGAAAAATCCAAATAAACCACTTTAAATCACTAAAAGACTTGGCTGGGAACAAATACAAAGTAATAATATGCAGTAATTGTCCGTAAAATCAACCCATTTCACTTTATAACAACACAATGGTAAAAATCTCTTCACTAACGACTTCATCATGTTCCAATACCAAAGTATCTGAATCATTCTGATCGTTTTGACACTGGGTAAAGATCTGTTGTTTTGAAGCTCTGTAACAACAATAGAAAGAGCCAAAATAAACAGCTGCTCGGCCAATCAGAGACGAGGAACCAAGAGAAGGAAAGTGTTTGGCCACAGAGCAGCTGACGGAGAGTTCAGAAATGTTCTGGTCAAAAACTATGCTCATGTTGTCTCTCTGGTCTCTCTCTGGTCTCTCTCTGGTCTCTCTCTGGTCTCTCTCTGGTCTCTCTCTGGTCTCTCTCTAGTCTCTCTAGTCTCTCTGGTCTCTCTGGTCTCTCTCTGGTCTCTCTGGTCTCTCTCTGGTCTCTCTGGTCTCTCTCTGGTCTCTCTCTAGTCTCTCTAGTCTCTCTGGTCTCTCTGGTCTCTGTAGTCTCTCTAGCCTCTCTCTGGTCTCTTTCGGGTCTCTCTCTGGTCCCTCTCTGGTCTCACTCTGGTCTCTCTCTAGTCTCTCTCTGGTCTCTCTCTGGTCTCTCTCTGGTCTCTCTCTGGTCTCTCTCTGGTCTCTCTGGTCTCTCTAGTCTCTCTGGTCTCTCTGGTCTCTGTAGTCTCTCTAGCCTCTCTCTGGTCTCTTTCGGGTCTCTCTCTGGTCCCTCTCTGGTCTCACTCTGGTCTCTCTCTGTTATCTCTCTCTGGCCTCTCTCTGGTCTCTCCCTGGTCTCTCTCTGGTCTCGCTCTGGTCCCTCTCTGGTCTCTCTCTGGTCTCACTCTGGTCTCTCTCTAGTCTCTCTCTGGTCCCTCTCTGGTCGGTCTCTCTCTGGTCTCTCTCTGGTCTCTCTCTGGTCTCTCTGGTCTCTCTCTGGTCTCACTCTGGTCTCTCTCTGGTCTCTCTCTAGTCTCTCTCTGGTCTCACTCTGGTCTCTCTCTAGTCTCTCTCTGGTCCCTCTCTGGTCGGTCTCTCTCTGGTCTCTCTCTGGTCTCTCTCTGGTCTCTCTGGTCTCTCTCTGGTCTCTCTCTGATCAGGGTAGCGGCTGGATGGGGGTCAGGCCCGTAGCGTCCGGGACATGTCTCTAGGAAATGAACCCCAGTCGGTCGTAGGAACCTGCCGTGATGTTCGCCCTCCTCTCTCCCCCAACATTTGTTAATCATTTGTAGATATTATTTTGACACACGTACGATTCCTCCCGCCATTTATTTCCACAGACCTCTCGTGTTTTCTCTTCATAATCCTCCTCCTCTCCTTCTTTGCTTTTGGACGCAGCCAAAGCAAACAGGATTAATTGCCGACACTGGGGGAGAATGTGAGGCTGTTTGAGAAATTGGCCGTTTGTATTAAGCTAACACAATGTACCAAGTTCCTGCATTCAGACCATAACTCAGTCTCATATTGGATTAAGCTGAAACTGGGGAAATAAATCTTATTACATGATGTTTTTATTTCCACTACAATAATATTACACATGGAGTTTAAAGAGGGTTTACCGAACGCATGTAAAACAGCTGCGGTACATTCAAAACACTGCAGCTCCAGTCCGGACTAGAACCAGGAAGTACCGTCACATTAGTCCAGTGCTCAGGCCTCGGCACTGGCTTCCTGTGGCTCAAAGGATAGACTTGTGACTAATTATTCACCACTCTTTTTGCAGTGTAGCAGTGTTTGATTCTCTGACCTGTGTTGGCAATTTCAACGGTTTCATAAAGTCTCTATCTGGTCTCTCTCTGGTCGCTCTCTGGTCTCTCTCTGGTCTCTCTCTGGTCTCTCTCTGGTCTCTTTCTGGTCTCTCTCTGGTCTCTCTCTGGTCTCTCTCTGGTCTCTCTGGTCTCTCTCTGGTCTCTCTCTGGTCTCTTTCTGGTCTCTCTGGTCTCTCTCTGGTCTCTCTCTGGTCTCTCTCTGGTCTCTCTCTGGTCTCTTTCTGGCCTAACTGTCTCTCTTTGGTCTCTCTCTGGTGTCTTTCTGGTGTCTTTCTGGTCTCTCTGGTCTCTCTAGTCTCTCTCTGGTCTCTCTCTGGTCTCTCCAGTCTCTCTCTGGTCTCTCTAGTCTCTTTCTGGTCTCTCTCTGGTCTCTCTCTGGTCTCTCTCTGGTCTCTCTCTGGTCTCTCTCTGGTCTCTCTCTGATTCTCTTTCTGGTCTCTCTGGTCTTTCTCTGGTCTTTTTCTGGTCACTCTGGTCTCTCTCTGGTCTCTTTCTGGTCTCTCTCTGGTCTCTCTCTGGTCTCTCTCTGGTCTCTTTCTGGCCTATCTGTCTCTCTTTGGTCTCTCTCTGGTGTCTTTCTGGTGTATTTCTGGTCTCTCTGGTCTCTCTGGTCTCTCTAGTCTCTTTCTGGTCTCTCTCTGGTCTCTCTCTGGTGTCTTTCTGGTCTCTCCAGTCTCTCTCTGGTCTCTCTAGTCTCTCTCTGGTCTCTCTCTCCAGTCTCTCTCTGGTCTCTCTCTGGTCTCTCTCTGGTCTCTCTCTGGTCTCTCTCTGGTCTCTCTCTGGTCTCTCTCTGGTCTCTCTGGTCTCTCTGGTCTCTCTCTGGTCTCTCTCTGGTCTCTTTCTGGTCTCTCTGGTCTCTCTCTGGTCTCTCTCTGGTCTCTCTCTGGTCTCTCTCTGGTCTCTTTCTGGTCTCTCTGGTCTTTCTCTGGTCTTTTTCTGGTCACTCTGGTCTCTCTCTGGTCTCTTTCTGGTCTCTCTCTGGTCTCTCTCTGGTCTCTCTCTGGTCTCTCTCTGGTCTCTCTCTGGTCTCTCTCTGGTCTCTCTCTGGTCTCTTTCTGGTCTCTCTGGTCTTTCTCTGGTCTCTTTCTGGTCACTCTGGTCTCTCTCTGGTCTCTTTCTGGTCTCTCTCTGGTCTCTCTCTGGTCTCTCTCTGGTCTCTTTCTGGCCTATCTGTCTCTCTTTGGTCTCTCTCTGGTGTCTTTCTGGTGTATTTCTGGTCTCTCTGGTCTCTCTAGTCTCTCTCTGGTCTCTCACTTGTCTCTCCAGTCTCTCTCTGGTCTCTCTAGTCTCTTTCTGGTCTCTCTCTGGTCTCTCTCTGGTGTCTTTCTGGTCTCTCCAGTCTCTCTCTGGTCTCTCTCTCCAGTCTCTCTCTGGTCTCTCTCTAGTCTCTCTCGGGTCTCTTCCATGGTCTCTCCAGTCTCTCTCTGGTCTCTCTCTAGTCTCTCTCGGGTCTCTAATCTCGCTCTGATCAGGACAGAGGCTGGATGGGGGTCAGAGCAGACTAATTTTTCACCACTCTTTGCAGTGCAGCGGTGGGTGATTCTCTGATCTGTGTTGGCGAATTCAACAGTTTTATGAAGTCCTCTGAGATCACTGCTGTTGTGACTTAGGGCGGTACAAGAATACATTTCATTGAATATAATTGAGTAGAGGGGTTCTCACTCTGGCAGCGCTCGGCGGATGATGCTGTGGACTTGCTTGAACACGTCCAGTTTGGAGAGACAGCTGCACTGGGTGTGATTGGCCACACTGATGGTCACGGGTTTGGTTCCCTGCGTGATGGGGACCGTGATCTCAAACAGCTGTGGAAGAAAACAGACCAGATGTAAGAGGACTGAAAGCTTATTTGTATAGCACAGTTCTTACACAAGGAAAACTCAAAGTGCTGAAGAAGACAAGAGAGAAACAAGTCCTGACTCTGGGACCAGCAGGAGGCCAGTCCCTGTGCTCCTCAGAGGTGGTTCTCTAGTCTCTCTTTAGTCCCTCATGCTGGTCTCTCTCTGGCCTCTCTCTGGTCTGTCTAAGGTCTCTCTCTAGTCTCTCTCTAGTCTCTCTCTGGTCTCTCTCTGGCCTCTCTCTGGTCTCTCTCTGGCCTCTCTCTGGTCTCTCTCTGGTCTCTCTCTGGTCTCTCTCTGGTCTCTCTCTGGTCTCTCTCTGGCCTCTCTCTGGTCTCTCTCTGGTCTGTCTAAGGTCTCTCTCTAGTCTCTACTCTGGTCTCTCTCTGGCCTCTCTCTGGTCTCTCTCTGGCCTCTCTCTGGCCTCTCTCTGGCCTCTCTCTGGTCTCTCTCTAGTCTCTCTATGGTCTCTCTCTGGCCTCTCTCTGGTCTCTCTCTGACCTCTCTCTGGTCTCTCTGGCCTATCTCTGGTCTCTCTCTGGTCTCTCTCTGGCCTCTCTCTGGTCTCTCTCTGGCCTCTCTCTGGTCTCTCTCTAGTCTCTCTCTGGTCTCTCTCTGGTCTCCCTCTGGCCTCTCTCTGGCCTCTCTCTGGCCTCTCTCTGGTCTCTCTCTGGTCTCTCTCTGGTCTCTCTCTGGTCTCTCTCTGGTCTCTCTCTGGTCTCTCTCTGGTCTCTCTCTGGCCTCTCTCTGGCCTCTCTCTGGTCTCTCTCTGGTCTCTCTCTGGTCTCTCTCTGGTCTCTCTCTGCTCTTACTGGTCTCCTTCTGGTCTCTCTCTGATCTCTCTCTCTCTCTGGTCTCTCTCTGGCCTCTCTCTGGTCTCTCTCTGGCCTCTCTCTGGCCTCTCTCTGGCCTCTCTCTAGTCTCTCTCTGGTCTCTCTCTGGTCTCTCTCTGGTCTCTCTCTGGTCTCTCTCTGGCCTCTCTCTAGTCTCTCTCTGGTCTCTCTCTGGTCTCTCTCTCTGGCCTCTCTCTGGCCTGTCTCTGGCCTCTCTCTGGCCTCTCTCTGGTCTCTCTCTGGTCTCTCTCTGGTCTCTCTCTGGTCTCTCTCTGGTCTCTCTCTGGTCTCTCTCTGGTCTCTCTCTGCTCTCTCTGGTCTCTCTCTCTGGCCTCTCTCTGGTCTCTCTCTGGCCTCTCTCTGGCCTCTCTCTGGTCTCTCTCTGGTCTCTCTCTGGTCTCTCTCTGGCCTCTCTCTGGTCTCTCTCTGGTCTCTCTCTCTGGTCTCTCTCTGCTCTCTCTGGTCTCTCTCTCTGGCCTCTCTCTGGTCTCTCTCTGGCCTCTCTCTGGCCTCTCTCTGGTCTCTCTCTGGTCTCTCTCTCTGGCCTCTCTCTGGTCTCTCTCTGGCCTCTCTCTGGTCTCTCTCTGGTCTCTCTCTCTGGTCTCTCTCTGCTCTCTCTGGTCTCTCTCTGGTCTCTCTCTGGTCTCTCTCTGCTCTCTCTGGTCTCTCTCTCTGGTCTCTCTCTAGTCTCTCTCTCTGGTCTCTCTCTGCTCTCTCTGGTCTCTCTCTCTGGCCTCTCTCTGGTCTCTCTCTGGCCTCTCTCTGGCCTCTCTCTGGTCTCTCTCTGGTCTCTCTCTCTGGCCTCTCTCTGGTCTCTCTCTGGCCTCTCTCTGGTCTCTCTCTGGTCTCTCTCTCTGGTCTCTCTCTGCTCTCTCTGGTCTCTCTCTCTGGCCTCTCTCTGGTCTCTCTCTGGCCTCTCTCTGGCCTCTCTCTGGTCTCTCTCTGGCCTCTCTCTGGCCTCTCTCTGGCCTCTCTCTGGTCTCTCTCTGGTCTCTCTCTGGTCTCTCTCTGGTCTCTCTCTGCTCTCTCTCTGCTCTCTTTGGCCTCTCCCTGGTCTCTTTGATTCCTCTCTATTCTCTCTCCTCTCTCTCTCCAGTCTCTCTCTCTGCTGTCTTGTGGAGTCAAAGCTGATCTGTGTCTGACTCTGGACCAGGTTCCTGTGACCATTAAACGTGAGCCTAAGAACAGATGCAGCCTTTTCAGCAGCGCGTCCATCTCTGGGATTTAACACTGGGAGCTCAGAAGTCTTTGAGATCCTGCCAAGTCCTCCACGCTCTGCCAACGCCTCGCCACGCTCTGCCAACGCCTCGCCACGCTCTGCCAACGCCTCGCCACTCTCTGCCAACGCCTCGCCACTCTCTGCTCCACCATCAGCACAGACGCAAGCCTTTCCACATGTCTTTCAGATCACGGGTTAGTTTAACACCAGACCCCACACAGCAGTCAATTTGACAGCTTCAGGTTTTGTTGTGTAGTGTAATTACTCAGCGCATGTCTATTGCCTTGTTTTTTGAAATGTGAATTGATTTGAGTTTATTATTATTAGTAGTAGTAGGACGCTTTGGGTCAGTGGTGGTTAGGGCCTTCTCTTCAAGGTGCTGGTCCTGGACTGGTCCTGGACTAGGATTCATCAATAGCAAGCAGAAATTCCAGTACACACTATATGAAAAGTGAGTAAAGGTGATAAATAACTTACTTTTATTGTTCGTCTAACAGTGGAGAACAAAAATATTTTTGTAAAAAAAATTCTCTGATTCTGGTCTCCCGCTGGACTTTCTTGCTGGTCTCTCTATGGTCTCTCTCTAGTCCCTCTATGGTCTCTCTCTAGTCCCTCTCTGGTCTCTCTCTGGTCTCTCTCTGCTCTCCCTCTACTCTCTCTCGGGTCTCTCTCTGGTCTCTCTCTCTCTGGTCTCTCTCTGCTCTTACTGGTCTCCTTCTGGTCTCTCTCTGATCTCTCTCTCTCTCTGGTCTCTCTCTGGTCTCTCTCTAGTCTCTTTCTAATTTCACTCTGATCTCTCTCTGATCTCTCTCTCTCTGCTCTTACTGGTCTCTCTCCAATCTCTCTCTCTTCTCTTACTGGTCTCTCTCCAATCTTTCTCTGCTCTTACTGGTCTCTCTCCAATCTCTCTCTCTTCTCTTACTGGTCTCTCTCCAATCTCTCTCTGCTCTTACTGGTCTCTCTCTGGTCCCTCCCTCTGGTTTCCACTGACGTACTGTGAAGTCTGTGTAGATGAGGTGTTGTGTGTCGTCTGGGTGCCCTGCCAACGATATCGTTCAAGGAAAATCCAAAAGAATGAGTTGTGAAACCTCAGAAAAGCCTCTCGCTGCTGTGGCTGCCACGGCAACGGAGGCCGGCAACCTTATTATAGTCCACGGCTGAACGTAACGAGCAACAAGAAGTTTCCTTTTAGCACTAGGAATCTCAGAAATATGAAACTACTAGAAATTCTCTGGTCTCTCTCTGCTCTCTCTCTGCTCTCTTTCTCTGTTCTTTCTCACTGGTCTCTCTCTCTGGTCTCTCTCTGGTCTCTCTCTGGTCTCTCTCTGGTCTATTTCTCTGGCCTCTCTCTGGTCTCTCTCTGGTCTCTCTCTGGTCTCTCTCTGGTCTCTCTCTGGTCTCTTTCTCTGGTCTCTCTCTGGTCTCTCTCTGGTCTCTCTCTGGTCTCTCTCTGGTCTCTTTCTCTGGCCTCTCTCTGGTCTCTCTCTGGTCTCTTTCTCTGGCCTCTCTCTGGTCTCTCTCTGGTCTCTCTCTGGTCTCTCTCTCTGGTCTCTCTCTGGTCTCTCTCTGCTCTCTCTCTGGTCTCTCTCTGGTCTTTCTCTGGTCTCTCTCTGCTCTCTCTCTGGTCTCTCTCTGGTCTCTCTCTGGTCTCTCTCTGGTCTCTCTCTGGTCTCTCTCTGGTCTCTTTCTCTGGTCTCTCTCTGGTCTCTCTCTGGTCTCTCTCTGGTCTCTCTCTGGTCTCTTTCTCTGGCCTCTCTCTGGTCTCTCTCTGGTCTCTTTCTCTGGCCTCTCTCTGGTCTCTCTCTGGTCTCTCTCTGGTCTTCTCTGTCTCTCTCTGGTCTCTCTCTGGCTCTCTCTCTGGTCTCTCTCTGGTCTCTCTCTGGTCTCTCTCTGGTCTCTCTCTGGTCTCTCTCTGGTCTCTCTCTGGTCTCTTTCTCTGGTCTCTCTCTGGTCTCTCTCTGGTCTCTCTCTGGTCTCTCTCTGGTCTCTTTCTCTGGCCTCTCTCTGGTCTCTCTCTGGTCTCTTTCTCTGGCCTCTCTCTGGTCTCTCTCTGGTCTCTCTCTGGTCTCTCTCTCTGGTCTCTCTCTGGTCTCTCTCTGCTCTCTCTCTGGTCTCTCTCTGGTCTTTCTCTGGTCTCTCTCTGGTCTCTCTCTGGTCTCTCTCTGCGCTCTCTCTGGTCTCTTTCTTTTGCTGGTCTCTTTCTGTCTCTCTCTTCCTCTGGTCTCTCTCTCTCTGGTCTCTTTCTTTGGTCTCTCTCTGGTCTCTCTCTGGTCTCTTTCTCTGGTCTCTCTCTGGTCTCTTTCTTTGGTCTCTCTCTAGAATCTCTCTGGTCTCTTTCTCTGGTCTCTCTCTGGTCTCTTTCTTTGGTCTCTCTCTGGTCTCTCTCTAGGCTCTCTCTGGTCTCTCTCTGGTCTCTTTCTTTGGTCTCTCTCTAGGCTCTCTCTGGTCTCTCTCTACTCCCTCTTTGCTCTCTTTCTTTGCTCTCTTTCTGCTCTCTCTCTGCTCTCTTTCAATTACTAAACCCTGGTAAATTCATAACAGAACCTATGATAAAGTGGCAAAGAAAGATGGGTCAAATGCAGAGGACAGATCCGGTATAACTTAATCTAACTTTGCCAAACCGAGTCAGCGATGAGTAAACAAGGAACTACTATGAAAGGTTTTATCTCAGTCAAAGGAGAGCTGACTGGAGGAACATAGACGGAACAACATGTAGCATCCTAAGCTAACATGTAGCATCCTAACGTCAACTCCTGCGTCTTGCATTGTGTGTCTTTACGGCTGGGTTTGATTGGCTCTTTCCTGCCGTGGCGGTGGAGAGTTCCGGGCGACTTGGATGCGGAGAGTTATCAGATCATTCAGGAAGTGCGGAGGAAATGGTCAAAACAGCTGCTTTTGGAACAATGGCCCCGACTGACTGTGAGGCAGTTCATTAACAACACCACGGCATGTAATGGACTAAACCCCTGCGGAGATCACAGACTCAGAGAATACAGTGTGTCCAAGACTTCCACAAGTTTAAAATCTAAATCAGAATTGTTTTTTATTGCCATTGTGAGAAACGGGAAGTGACAAAAGGGCCTTTTCTTTGGCTCACTCTCTCCGGTCTCTCACTGGTCTTTCTGGTCTCTCCCTGGTCTCCCTGGTCTTACTGGTCTCTCCCTCGTCTCTCTCGGGTCTCTCTCTGGCCTCTCTCTTTGGTCTCTCTCTGATCCCTCTTCAGCCTCTCTCTGGTCTCTCTCTGGTCTCTCCCTCTCTCTCTGGTCTCTCCCTCTCTCTCTGGTCTCTCTCTCTCTCTGGTCTCTCTCTGGTCTCTCTCTGGTCTCTCCCTCTCTCTCTGGTCTCTCTCTCTCTCTGGTCTCTCCCTCTCTCTCTGGTCTCTCTCTCTCTCTGGTCTCTCTCTCTCTCTGGTCTCTCTCTGGTCTCTCCCTCTCTCTCTGGTCTCTCTCTCTCTGGTCTCTCCCTCTCTCTCTGGTCTCTCTCTCTCTCTCTGGTCTCTCTCTGGTCTCTCTCTGGTCTCTCCCTCTCTCTCTGGTCTCTCTCCAGTCTCTCTCTGGTCTCTCCCTCTCTCTCTGGTCTCTCTCTCTCTCTCTCTGGTCTCTCTCTGGTCTCTCTCTCTCTCTCTGGTCTCTCTCTGGTCTCTCTCTCTCTCTCTGGTCTCTCTCTGGTCTCTCTCTGGTCTCTCCCTCTCTCTCTGGTCTCTCTCTCTCTCTCTGGTCTCTCCCTCTCTCTCTGGTCTCTCTCTCTCTCTGGTCTCTCTCTCTCTCTCTCTGGTCTCTCTCTGGTCTCTCTCTGGTCTCTCCCTCTCTCTCTGGTCTCTCTCTCTCTGGTCTCTCTCTGGCCTCTCTTTCTGGTCTCTCCCAGGTCACAATTTTGTAGAAAATTTTGACAAATCCGGTTCCATAAACTAATTTTAAAGCTGCGGTGTCTAACTTTCAAACCACAAGAGTCATGTTTTAGCCTCTGTCACATCTTTACAAGTTTCTAAGTTAAAGAAGTGAAAAAGAGAGGACCCCCATCTCCCGGCCAATCAGCTCTCAGCTCACACAGTCCAATGGTGACTCCCAGGGCTGTTTGTGTACGCTGTCAGTCAGTCAGCTGTTGCGGCCTTTCCCTCTGTGTCGTGGAACTATGCATTTAATCTGTTTGCTTTAGACGTGGAATAAGCAGATTATAGAAACACACATTTAACTTATGTCAAACTCTGAACGAAAGCCATGATTCTGAACATTCTGTGCACGAGGAGAAAAGATTCTTAATGTTTCAATGTTTATATACAGTAAGACTGAATGAGCTGAAAATATGGGATGAGAACTTTGAAGGGAGATCACAAAGAGACCAGAGGGTGATCAGAGAGAGACCAGAGAGAGACTAGAGAGAGATCACAGAGAGACCAGAGAGAGACCAGAGAGAGACCAGAGAGAGACCAGAGAGAGACTAGAGAGACGATCACAGAGAGACCAGAGAGACCAGAGAGAGACCAGAGAGAGACCAGAGAGAGACTAGAGAGAGACCAGAGAGAGACCAGAGAGAGACCAGAGAGAGACTAGAGAGAGATCACAGAGAGACCAGAGAGAGACTAGAGAGAGACCAGAGAAAGACCAGAGAGAGACCAGAGAGAGATCACAGAGAGAGACTAGAAGGAGACCAGTTTTTTTAGTCAAAAAGAGGCGACAAAAGGATTCCTGTTGTCTGTGAGTCTAACACAAGTCTTCATATGTCTAATGTCTGTTTTTGATCCAATAATTCAAATTACTAAAATAAACAATGAAATGAATGAGGCGTCAACGTGTTGTGTTTGAGTGACAGCTTTCCCACAGAGCGGCTAGAGCCGACCGCCTTCTCAAACCACTCAGTGTCCAAATATTAACACTATATTATACTGTGATTTATGAGCAGGCAGCTCACGGGGCAGATTCAGGAAGGACCCCAGCAGAGAAGGAAAACAGACGCTAACTTTGAGTAGCCGCAGACAGAACCGAGTCGTTATGGACCACAAAACAGAACAGCTAAAACAACTGGATTTGAACATTGTCAGAGAAGAAGCCTGTCTCACACTTTCAGGAAGATTGTTCCAGATTTTAGCTGCATAAATCTAAAACGCTGCCTCCCCATGTTTAATTATGACTCAGAGTCCCAGCAGGAGGCCAGTCCCTGTGCTCCTCAGAGTCCCAGCAGGAGGCCGGTCCCTGTGCTCCTCAGAGTCCCAGCAGGAGGCCAGTCCCTGTGCTCCTCAGAGTCCCAGCAGGAGGCCGGTCCCTGTGCTCCTCAGAGTCCCAGCAGGAGGCCAGTCCCTGTGCTCCTCAGAGTCCCAGCAGGAGGCCGGTCCCTGTGCTCCTCAGGGACTTGGACCGAGGAGAGAGGATAAGATAAGAGAACCTTCATGGGTCCCACAGTGGGGAAATTTCAGTGTTGCAGCGCACATACTGGACAGTAGTAAGAGCACAGAGTATAGAATAGAGTACAGTAGTGTAAAGGAAAGCAGAGCAGAGAAAAGCAGAGTAGAGTAGAGTAAAGCAGAGCAAAGTAGAGTAGAGTAGAGTAGAGTAGAGTAGAGCAGATTAAAGCAGAGTAAAGCAGAGTAGAGTAGAGTAGAGCAGAGTAGAGCAGAGTAAAGCAGAGTAAAGCAGAGCAGAGTAAAGTAGAGTAGAGTAGAGTAAAGCAGAGTAGAGTAGAGTAGAGTAGAGTAGAGTAGAGTAGAGTAGAGTAGAGTAGAGTAGAGTAGAGTAGAGTAGAGTAGAGTAGAGTAGAGTAGAGTAGAGTAGAGTAGAGTAAAGCAGAGTAGAGTAGAGAGTAGAGTAGAGTAGAGTAGAGTAAAGCAGAGTAAAGCAGAGTAGAGCAAAGCAGAGCAGAGCAGAGTAGAGTAGAGTAGAGTAGAGTAGAGTAGAGTAGAGTAGAGCCCTCACAGTCTTGCTGACGTATCCGGTGGAGATGTTGCGACACTGCTTGTCCTCTGAGTGGCAGCAGCCTCCGCAGCGGGACACGGACACACACGGGGGTTTGTAGAACAGGTTTGTGGGGGTTCCAAACTCGCGGGCCACGTCCACACACACCTCCCGCGGACTGCACTGGGTCTTCCTCCACTCGGACTCTATACCTGCACATGGAAGGAAGGCAGATTTATATGTATAGCGCATTACACAGGCCAGGATAAGGTTGATTCAGTTTGTTTTTGTTCAGGGTTAAGGCACGACAGAGAGAGAGAGAAAAGAGAGAGAGCACAGAGAGAGAAAGAAAGGAGAGAGAGAGAAAAGATAAATCAGAAAGAGAGACTGGAAAGAGACCAGAAAGAGACAAGAGAGAGAGAGGTTATAGAGAGAGAGACTAGAGAGAGACCAGGGAGAGACCAGAGAGAGACTAGAGAGAGACCAGAGAGAGAGACCAGAGAGAGAGACCAGAGAGACCAGTGAGAGGCCAGAGAGAGACCAGAAAAAGAGACCAGAGAGAGACCAGAGAGACCAGAGAGAGCAGAAAGACCAGAGAGAGACCAGATAGACCCAGAGAGAGACCAGCGAGAGACCAGCGAGGGACAACAGAGAGACCAGAGAGACCAGAGAGACCAGAGAGAGGCCAGAGAGACCAGAGAGAGACCAGAGAGAGCCCAGAGAGAGACCAGAGAGAGGCCAGAGAGACCAGAGAGACCAGAGAGAGGCCAGAGAGACCAGAGAGAGACCAGAGAGAGCCCAGAGAGAGACCAGAGAGAGGCCAGAGAGACCAGAGAGAGACCAGAGAGAGACCAGAGAGAGCCCAGAGAGAGACCAGAGAGAGACCAGAGAGAGACCAGCGAGAGAGAGAGAGGCCATGTTGTGATTTAGGGCTACAAACAAATACATTGAATTTAATTGAATTGAAATAGTCTTTGATGATTACTTTTGAGCATGTCGAGGTTGAGGTAAGCCGCAGCGTAGGTGGGCTCCTCAGTCCCGGAGCGAGGCCTGGATCTCTGGGTCTGGGTCTGGGTCTGGGCCTGGTACCGGAGCCTGGATCCGGAGCCCGCAGCCGTCAGCTTAGACTTGCACTTTAGAGCTGCCCAGAAGGACGGGTACATCAGGCTCATGAGCTCGTCCACCGTGGAGGCCGAGCGCAGCCTCTGCTCCATGTCCGGCTGCGGAGAGCTGTCCTGAGAGAGACACAGTTATGGATTTAAACCAGACCTAGTGTGGGTCCTCAGTCCTGGATCTACAGCCTCAGTCCTGGATCTACAGCCTCAGTCCTGGATCTACAGCCTCAGTCCTGGATCTACAGCCTCAGTCCTGGATCTACAGCCTCAGTCCTGGATCTACAGCCTCAGTCCTGGATCTACAGCCTCAGTCCTGGATCTACAGCCTCAGTCCTGGATCTACAGCCTCAGTCCTGGATCTACAGCCTCAGCCTGGGTCTACAGCCTCAGTCCTGGATCTACAGCCTCAGTCCTGGATCTACAGCCTCAGTCCTGGGTCTACAGCCTCAGTCCTGGATCTACAGCCTCAGCCTGGGTCTACAGCCTCAGTCCTGGATCTACAGCCTCAGTCCTGGATCTACAGCCTCAGTCCTGGATCTACAGCCTCAGTCCTGGATCTACAGCCTCAGTCCTGGATCTACAGCCTCAGTCCTGGGTCTACAGCCTCAGTCCTGGGTCTACAGCCTCAGTCCTGGATCTACAGCCTCAGTCCTGGGTCTACAGCCTCCAGTCCTGGATCTACAGCCTCAGTCCTGGATCTACAGCCTCAGTCCTGGGTCTACAGCCTCAGTCCTGGGTCTACAGTCTCAGTCCTGGGTCTACAGCCTCAGTCCTGGGTCTACAGTCTCAGTCCTGGGTCTACAGCCTCAGTCCCAGAACTCTCTCCTCTTTATTTCGACCAAAGATAATAATTTCTTGGAGGAATCTGAAATGTGACCCGGTCCAGAGCTTGTTGTTCAGAGGAAATCCTTCAGTCCAGACGTCCACAAACAGTCACTCTGATTATTGTTAAGACGTTTGAAGAGAAATAATCCTGAATTACAAGATATTTCACCAGTAAACGTATTTTCTGTGTTACTTTTGGCTCAGACATGATCTTGAGAGAAGTTTTTTGTGTTTTTTTATTTAAAACATTAGTTAATTTAAAGAACTCTAAGCCTTATCTTTGGCCTTTCAAAATGACAATGAGACTATTTAATGACTTTAATGGCTTTCATTTCCATATTTGTGATGTTTAATAGTATCTTGAGTAGTGGGTTCGACTCTCTGGTCTTTGATGTCTCTCTCTCTGCTCCTTCTCTGTTCCCTCTCTCTCTCTCTGCTCTCTCTCGGGTCTGCATTGGTTTCCTCCAGATGCTCCGGTTTCTTACCTAAGATTGATGATTGTGTAGGACCTAAATGAGTTCTCAACAATATCAATCAGGGGCTTCTGCAGGAGAATCATTTGGGTGAAGGAGAGGACGGCAGCAGAATACTTCAAGCTGATTGGGCGAAGTGACGCTGTTTGCCCGCCTACCACGGTTTGACTTAAGCCAATCACGGTGACAAAGTAATATATCGTCATCGGCTTTTCCGTCCAGAAATGCACAAGGTACCTCTGCTGTTCATCGTTCAAATTAAAAATCAAACATTCTGCTTAAACTGACTTGATAGCCTCAGAATCCGTCCTGCTGGGTCAGAATTGGTGGCCATGTTTGTTTTACCTTGGCTCAGCACTGCTTGCTTTTGTCAAACCCGGAAATCCCGCCCTACACTTCAAGACTGGCCCATGATTGGGTAGAAGACTCAAAAAGTGTGAGCGGGAGGGGTACAATAGTTATTCTCGTTTGTTTGTAAAGTCACAAATACCGCGAGAATTTAGCTTTAGGCAAAGTTACCGGTTTCCGCCATTTCTACACAATGGTCCTTACTGTAACACAATACACACAGTCCTATCCACATACACAAAGGCATACACACACACACACACAATCACTGGCCCTTCATATTATAATATTAAATAAATCGGTAACGCTTTATATTAAGGTGTGCTTGTTAAGTATTAATAAGGTATTAATAGACATTAGCATCATGCTTATAGATTGCTTATATGTACTTATAAACATATTAATAAGCTGCTCATTTCACTATTCTCTAAATGATGTTGTTCTAGTTATATGCTTTTAAGCATTTAATAAGTAATTAGTAAGATACATTTATATATTTATAAATATATGAATAATCTGCCTATTAAACTATTATCAATACCATGTTAATAGGCCACTAACAATATGCCTATAAAGATATTAATACGCTGCTTATTAATAGGTAATAGTGGTAATAGGCCACAAAAATATGCGTTAATAAACTGCTTATTACACTATTTTGCAGTACCCTAATCTAAAGCGAGGAGCATTTGTATAAATGCAGAAAAAAACACAACATTGATCTAAGATGTTTTTATTTATTCAAACAGCAACAATGAAAAAAAAAATCAAAATGAAGTTTGTGCCAAAAGTTTGTTAGTAACTTCAGGAGCCATGATGAACCCACTCATGCTCGACCTGCTCTGTTCATGAATTTGGCTTTGGCAAAACAGTGAATCAACTGACTTCACGAGCCTGAGAGATTAGCGGAACTCGCCTATTTTTGGGCATCGTCTGGTCCTCCCGGTTCTGCGCAGTGGACGAGCTCCCATGATGCTTTGCGCCAAATACGCATGCGTGGCTGTCATGCACGTGCACAGAGGGGCAGCTCTGACCAATCAGAGCTGCTGATCAGAGCGAGAGTTAGAGCGGGAGCCAGACGAGTAGAGTTTGTGGCAGTAAAGTGTGGATTTGAAGAAAACTGAAGGATTTAAGAAGAAAAAAAGTTCAGGATGACAAGGGACACTAAAATCCCAACAAAATCCGACCTTTCTGAAAGCTGTAGGTTCTCTGGCAGCTGAGGTCGAGCTGTTTTAATTTACATTGAGTTCTATGGGACAATTTCTGGGTAGCCCACGTGAATTTAGTTTGCAGTACCACGAGAATCCCCCGAGCTACAAGCTAGTAATACCCTATCCAGTTATTATAATAGATCATGTATACAACGCACCTGTGGCACAACCATGGATCTATAATAATAACTGGATAGTGTATTCCTAGCTTATAGCTGTCCCACCCATGGGCACAGGGGGCGCTGTGGTACTGCAGACTAAACTCACGAGGGCTACCCAGAAAAAGTCCCCTAGAACTCAATGTAAATTAAAACAGCTCGACCTCAGCTGACAGAGAACCTGATAGAGAACCCACAGCTTTCATAAAGTTCGGATTTTCTGGGGATTTTAGTGTCCCTTGTCATCCTGAACTTTTTTTCTTCTTAAATCCTTCAGTTTTCTTTAAAGTGGTTCTCACCCCCGCTCCTTGGAGCTTACGTTACTCACATTTCCTGTTCAAATCTTCCTCTAAATGGGCGTGGCCTGGAGGACTATAGGGGGCGTGAACGAGACTGGGCCGATTACATTGCTCTGGGCGGGGGGCTGCTGACGTCAGGTCTCAGGCGCCAGATTCAAAATTCAAATGTAGTAATACAGGTCGCCAGCAGATGGCGCCTCACAGATGGTTTTAGGCAGAAAGTTTAACTTTCAACTAATTTGCACCAAAGTGACAAAGTTATGACCAGGATATGTAGACAACACTATTGGACACTCATTTATACCGTTTATCAGCAAAAAAAAGTGGATTTGAGGGTGAGTTGTCCTTTAAATCCACACTTTACTGCCACAAACTCTACTCGTCTGGCTCCCGCTCTAACTCTCGCTCTGATCAGCAGCTCTGATTGGTCAGAGCTGCCCCTCTGTGCACGTGCATGACAGCCACGCATGCGTATTTGGCGCAAAGCATCATGGGAGCTCGTCCACTGCGCAGAACCGGGAGGACCAGACGATGCCCAAAAATAGGCGAGTTCCGCTAATCTCTCAGGCTCGTGAAGTCAGTTGATTCACTGTTTTGCCAAAGCCAAATTCATGAACAGAGCAGGTCGAGCATGAGTGGGTTCATCATGGCTCCTGAAGTTACTAACAAACTTTTGGCACAAACTTCATTTTGATTTTTTTTTTCATTGTTGCTGTTTGAATAAATAAAAACATCTTAGATCAATGTTGTGTTTTTTTCTGCATTTATACAAATGCTCCTCGCTTTAGATTAGGGTACTGCAAAATAGTGTAATAAGCAGTTTATTAACGCATATTTTTGTGGCCTATTACCACTATTGCCTATTAATAAGCAGCGTATTAATATCTTTATAGGCATATTGTTAGTGGCCTATTAACATGGTATTGATAATAGTTTAATAGGCAGCTTATTCATATATTTATAAATATATAAATGTATCTTACTAATTACTTATTAAATGCTTAAAAGCATATAACTAGAACAACATCATTTAGAGAATAGTGAAATGAGCAGCTTATTAATATGTTTATAAGTACATATAAGCAATCTATAAGCATGATGCTAATGTCTATTAATACCTTATTAATACTTAACAAGCACACCTTAATATAAAGCGTTACCAATAAATCCTAAATCATCATTACAGTAGCCTTCAGAACTGTCTAAATGTCTAAATGTCTAAATGTCGTCAGAGGAAGTGGCAGAGATGTATTTCTTCCTGTGTCCTGTACTTTTGAGGGTAAGTGGTGCAGTGTGAAAATGGTCTAAAATCCCTGAGTCTGGAGCAGCTGTAAAAACAAAACAATGAGCCAAAAGAAGCTCAACATTTCCTCTTTAATACGTCTAAAAACAGAGACTGTGATGTCACATGGAGCCGGAGACCAAGGCCAACCGGGGCTGTGTGCATTGTTCAGGCCTCAGTGACATCACAGCAGACCAGAGAGAGACCAGAGAGAGACCAGAGAGAGCAGAGAGAGAGACCAGAGAGAGACCAGAGAGAGACCAGAGAGAGACCAGAGAGAGACCAGAGAGAGACCAGAGAGAGACCAGAGAGAGAGACCAGAGAGAGACCAGAGAGAGACCAGAGAGAGAGCAGAGAGAGACCAGAGAGAGAGCAGAGAGAGACCAGAGAGACCAGAGAGACCAGAAAGAGACCAGAGAGAGACCAGAGAGAGAGCAGAGAGAGACCAGAGAGAGACCAGAGAGAGACCAGAGAGACCAGAGAGAGACCAGAAAGAGACCAGAGAGACCAGAAAGAGACCAGAGAGAGACCAGAGAGAGAGCAGAGAGAGACCAGAGAGAGACCAGAGAGAGACCAGAGAGAGACCAGAGAGAGACCAGAGAGAGACCAGAGAGAGACCAGTGAGAGACCAGAGAGAGACCAGAGAGAGACCAGAGAGAGAGCAGAGAGAGACCAGAGAGAGACCAGAGAGAGACCAGAGAGAGACCAGAGAGAGGCCAGAGAGAGGCCAGAGAGAGAGCAGAGAGAGACCAGAGAGAGACCAGAGAGAGAGCAGAGAGAGACCAGAGAGAGAGCAGAGAGAGGCCAGAGAGAGAGCAGAGAGAGACCAGAGAGAGACCAAAGATAGACCAGAGAGGGACCAGAGAGAGACCAGAGAGAGACCAAAGATAGACCAGAGAGAGACCCGAGAGAGAAAGAGAGAGCAAAGCTGTATTGTCTCTGTCAAATTAATAAATAAATAATGTCTTCTTTTTCACATGTTTATTGTTTGAGTTTGACTCCGGAAACACATTCAAACAATAGAGAGTTTTACAGAGAGACACGGAGCAGCTTCTCATGGCCTTCAAGAGCAGGTGTGTGTGTGTGTGTGTGTCTGCTTGTGTGTGTGTGTGTGTGCGTGTGTCTGCGTGTGTGTGTGTGTGTGTGTCTGCTTGTGTGTGTGTGTGTGTGCGTGTGTCTGCGTGTGTGTGTGTGTGTGTGTGTGTGTGTGTCTGCTTGTGTGTGTGTGTGTGTGCGTGTGTCTGCGTGTGTGTGTGTGTGCATGTGTGTGTGTGTGCGTGTGTGTGTGTCTGCGTGTGTGTGTGTGTGTGTGTGTGTGTGTGCGGTCTCAGTCTCTCTCTGTCTCTCTCATAGCTGCATAACATTCTCAGCCTCTCTCTCTCTCTCTCTCAGTCTCTCTCTCTTTCTCTGTCTCTCTCTCTCTGTTTCAGTCTCTCCATCTCAGTCTCTCTCCCTCTCTGTCTCTCTCTCCCTCCCTCTCTCTCTCGCTCTATCTCCCTCTCTGTCTCTCTCTCCCTCCCTCTCTCTCTCGCTCTTTCTCTCTCTCTCTCTCTCTCTCTCTCTCTTTCCTACCCTCTCTCTCTCTCTGTCTCTCTCTCTCTGTCTCTCTCTCTCTCTCTGTTCTCACATCAGCCTGACAGGCCCTCGCTCCTCAGTTGCTGCTTGTCAGGGGCCTCAGGTGTGTGCCGTGTGGTGATAAGCTCCACTGAGGACCCGGACCCTCAGATCCACTTTCAGACCGAGCGAGAGAGAGAGAGAAAGTTAGAGAGAGAGGGACCAGACCGAGACCTAACCCCGGACCACAGAAACACCCCGAGGGTTTGGGAGGGATTCAGTCATCGTCAGACAGGAGACAGGAAAGACCTAAATCACAACAGTAGTTTTCTCAGAGGACTTTTTTCGTCACAGTCCATCTACTCTCTTTAATAAATAATGTTATTATGCTGTCATGGCAACCAGGCTTAAAAACAAAGATACAACATTGATGGATCTGTCACAATCTTGAACCAGGGAAACAAAATCAAATCAAATACATTTACTTTGATACTAACTCAAAGGACAGGCTTCTCTTGTTCAAATCCAGGTTAAAAAACTGTTCTTTCAGGACAGAAGAGAGAGACAAGAGACAAAGACCAGAGAGAGACAAAAGAAAGAGAGACTAGAGAGAGACCAGAGAGACCAAAGAGAGAGAGATTCCAGAGAGAAATCAGGAAGAGAGACCAGAGAGAGACAAGATAGAGAGACCGGAGAGAGAGCATAGAGAGACTCTCAGAGAATGACCAGAGAGTCCACAGAGTGACAGCAGGTAGAGCAGAGAGAGAGCAAGCCCAAACAGAGAGAAGAGAGATCAAAGAGAGAGCAGAGCACAGAGAGTCACTAGAGAGAGGCCAGAGAGAGCAGAGAGAGAGAGACTAGGGAGAGACCCTCAGAGAATGACCAGAGAGAGAGAGACCAGGTAGAGCAGAGGGAGACCAGAGAAAGATTAGAGAGAGACCACAGGCAGCACATTATACCCTTCAGTTTGGTCGAACAACATATACAAGTTAAAAAAGTAAACCGTAAATAACCCACCTTAACTTAAAGTCTGTACTACACCACGTTTTATATTTAGGAATAGTTAAAAGACACTTGACAAGTTTTAAAGAACTCTAATCGGTTCTTGTGGTCAGAGCTCTGCGTCCTCTCTTCGCTCACACAAAGTCTCTCGAAGCCGGCGCTGCCAGTTCCAGCACTTGAACATAAACAGTTGGACAGAATGAAAGCCTCTGCATCAGTCTGAGCCAACTCCAGCAGACTGCGGACTGCGGTGCACGTGTTAAATCACTTATGGACTGGGACTGGTCTGGTCTATCCCCAAACACCCCACGCTTCAAAGCAAAGAAAACCAACATGGATTTGAACACATCACAGAAAGACATGGACCTGAAAGACACAGCTCGGCAGAGAGAGAGACCAGAGAGAGAGACCAGAGGGAGACCAGAGAGAGACCAGTGAGAGACCAGAGAGAGACCAGAGAGAGACCAGAGAGAGAGAGACCAGAGAGAGACCAGAGAGAGACCAGAGAGAGACCAGAGAGAGACCAGAGGGAGACCAGAGAGAGACCAGAGGGAGACCAGTGAGAGACCAGAGAGAGACCAGAGAGAGACCAGAGAGAGACCAGAGAGAGAGATCAGAGGGAGACCAGAGAGAGACCAGAGGGAGACCAGAGAGAGACCAGAGAGAGACCAGAGGGAGACCAGAGAGAGACCAGAGGGAGACCAGTGAGAGACCAGAGAGAGACCAGAGAGAGACCAGAGAGAGACCAGAGAGAGACCAGAGAGAGACCAGAGAGAGAGAGACCAGAGAGAGACCAGAGAGAGACCAGAGGGAGACCAGAGAGAGACCAGAGGGAGACCAGTGAGAGACCAGAGAGAGACCAGAGAGAGACCAGAGAGAGAGAGAGACCAGAGAGAGACCAGAGAGAGACCAGAGAGAGACCAGAGAGAGACCAGAGGGAGACCAGAGAGAGACCAGAGGGAGACCAGTGAGAGACCAGAGTGAGACCAGAGAGAGAGACCAGAGGGAGACCAGAGAGAGACCAGAGGGAGACCAGAGAGAGACCAGAGGAGAGACCAGAGGGAGACCAGAGAGAGACCAGAGAGAGACCAGTGAGAGACCAGAGAGAGACCAGAGAGAGACCAGAGAGAGACCAGAGAGAGACCAGAGAGAGACCAGAGAGAGAGAGACCAGAGAGAGACCAGAGAGAGACCAGTGAGAGACCAGAGAGAGACCAGAGAGAGACCAGTGAGAGACCAGTGAGAGACCAGAGAGAGACCAGAGAGAGACCAGAGAGAGACCAGAGAGAGACCAGAGAGAGACCAGTGAGAGACCAGAGAGAGAGACCAGAGAGAGACCAGAGAGAGACCAGAGAGAGACCAGTGAGAGACCAGAGAGAGACCAGTGAGAGACCAGAGAGAGACCAGAGAGAGACCAGAGAGAGACCAGAGAGAGACCAGTGAGAGACCAGAGAGAGACCAGAGAGAGACCAGAGAGAGACCAGAGAGAGACCAGAGACTGGGGAGAGAGACCAGAGAGAGACCAGAGACCGGGGAGATAGACCAGAAAGAGACCGGGGAGAGAGACCAGAGTGTTAAATCACTTATGGACTGGGACTGGTCTGGTCTATCCCCAACCGCTCCACGCTTCAAAGCAAAGAAAACCAACATGTATTTGAACACATCACAGAAAGACATGTACCTGAAAGACACAGCTCTTGCATTCGTATACTGTATATCTATATGTATAAAGTTATATATAGGTCGTGGGAGACCGTGGCGTGGCGGTAAAAGTATCATTGTTTTACATCATAACATAAATTGCGTGGTTCCCAGTGGGTGCTCAGGTTTCGGCAGAGGAAATGGTACTTGAGGTTTGGAGCGAGAAACCGAGATCTTGGCAAAAAATCTCCGAAGGTTTGAGGTTGTCACTGCTTCTGACAGGGTTTAGGTCCAAGTGATACAGATTAGGGCTTTTTCTATTCTACACTGTGAATGTATGGGAATTTATATGTCTAGTCTAGTCTCAGTATACATGCAGACCACTCTAGTCTCAGTATACATGCAGACCACTCTAGTCTCAGTATACATGCAGACCACTCTAGTCTCAGTATACATGCAGACCACTCTAGTCTCAGTATACATGCAGACCACTCTAGTCTCAGTATACATGCAGACCACTCTAGTCTCAGTATACATGCAGACCACTAGAGTCTCAGTGTACATGCAGACCACTAGAGTCTCAGTATACATGCAGACCACTCTAGTCTCAGTATACATGCAGACCACTAGAGTCTCAGTGTACATGCAGACCACTAGAGTCTCAGTATACATGCAGACCACTAGAGTCTCAGTATACATGCAGACCACTAGAGTCTCAGTGTACATGCAGACCACTCTAGTCTCAGTATACATGCAGACCACTAGAGTCTCAGTATACATGCAGACCACTCTAGTCTCAGTATACATGCAGACCACTAGAGTCTCAGTATACATGCAGACCACTAGAGTCTCAGTATACATGCAGACCACTAGAGTCTCAGTATACATGCAGACCACTAGAGTCTCAGTGTACATGCAGACCACTCTAGTCTCAGTATACATGCAGACCACTCTAGTCTCAGTATACATGCAGACCACTCTAGTCTCAGTATACATGCAGACCACTCTAGTCTCAGTATACATGCAGACCACTCTAGTCTCAGTGTACATGCAGACCACTCTAGTCTCAGTATACATGCAGACCACTAGAGTCTCAGTATACATGCAGACCACTAGAGTCTCAGTATACATGCAGACCACTCTAGTCTCAGTATACATGCAGACCACTCTAGTCTCAGTATACATGCAGACCACTCTAGTCTCAGTATACATGCAGACCACTCTAGTCTCAGTATACATGCAGACCACTAGAGTCTCAGTGTACATGCAGACCACTAGAGTCTCAGTGTACATGCAGACCACTAGAGTCTCAGTATACATGCAGACCACTAGAGTCTCAGTATACATGCAGACCACTCTAGTCTCAGTATACATGCAGACCACTAGAGTCTCAGTATACATGCAGACCACTAGAGTCTCAGTGTACATGCAGACCACTCTAGTCTCAGTATACATGCAGACCACTCTAGTCTCAGTATACATGCAGACCACTCTAGTCTCAGTATACATGCAGACCACTCTAGTCTCAGTATACATGCAGACCACTCTAGTCTCAGTATACATGCAGACCACTAGAGTCGCAGACCACTAGAGTCTCAGTATACATACAGACCACTCTAGTCAGAGTGGCTTTTCACCTGTGTCGGCTTTTCACAACAATTAAATACGATCAAAATACACTTCGGACTTTCAAAATAAGCGTTCTAAAGTCACACCATGGCGCATCTAGGACCAGAGAGAGACCAGTGTGAGACCAGAGAGAGACCAGAGACCAGAGAGAGACCAGTGATAGATCAGAGAGAGACAGAAAGGGAGCAGAGAGAGACCAGAGAGAGAGATCAGAGAGACAGAGAGAGACCAGAGAGAGAGATCAGAGAGACAGAGAGAGACCAGAGCGAGACAGCGAGACCATCGAGAGGCCAGAGAGAGACCAGAGAGAGACCAGAGAGAGACAGAGTGACCATCGAGAGACCAGATAGGGACCAGAGAGGGACCAGAGAGAGACCAGAAAGAGACCAGAGATAGACCAAAGCGCGACCAAAGCGAGACCAAAGAGAGACCAAAGAGAGACCAAAGCGAGACCAAAGAGAGACCAAAGAGAGACCAAAGAGAGACTATAGAGAGACCAGAGAGAGATCTTAATACATTTCGTGTATCTTTTTAGGATCATTTTTTGTCCTGTCGGTGAATCTTGTTTTAAGGCTCAGTCAGAATGCGCTCAAAATACTTTAGCTAAAGTTGAGCCCTTTGTGACCTATCAAGCAAAACTTTTAGCAGTGTAGTTGTGTTTTTAATGAGCGCGCAAATCTGTAACATGGTTAAAACCTGAAAAAACCTTGATTTTTGCTTGACCAGTGTGTTGTAAATGTCTGCAGATAGTGACCCTGGCCTCCGTGACCATACACCGCCTCAGTAGGTGGTCTGCAGCATCAAAGCAGCTGTGTGTGTTTCCCTGCCCTGCTCTGTGTGTTCTGGAGTTAAAAATTCATCACGACCAGTATTTGTTTAGCCCCCTGTTTGATCATTACGCACGCACAAACAAACGCCACCAGAGCCAGTGTGTCAGCGGCGTTTGGAGAGACTCTCGGTGACCACGGACCCAGACAGAGCCGGTCTGCGGACACAACAGACTCAACAGCTCAGACTCACGGAAACTCGCACTTTTACTGTCGTTCTGAGACGGTGGGGAAGATCTAGATCAAAAATCCCTTTGAATATTGGCCGTATTATTCTTGTATAGCGCTAAATCACAGCAGCGGTTATCTCAGTGGACTTTACAAAGCTGTCGATTCACCAACACAGATGACAGAAAACACATAGAGCCATTGGTCCATAACGGGCAGAGACCAAAGTCCATACATGTCGTTGAATGTCGAGGTCCTCTTTCTGGTCTTGCTCTGGTCTCTCAGGTCTCTCTCTCTGGTCTCATGGTTTCTCTGGTCTCTCTCTGTTTTCTCTCTGTTCTCTTTCTGATCTCTGGTCTCAAAGTCTCTCTCTGGTCTCTCTCTCTGATCTCTGGTCTCAAAGTCTCTCTCTGATCTCTCTTTGGCCCCTCTCTCTGGTCTCTCTGCTCTCTCTGGTCTCTCTCTGGTCTCTCTCTGGTCTCTCTCTGGCCTCTCTCTGGTCTCTCTCTCTGGTCTCTGGTCTCAAAATCTCTCTCTGGTCTCTCTCTCTGGTCTCTGGTCTCAAAATCTCTCTCTAGTCTCATAGTCTCGCTCTGGTCTCTCTCTCTGGTCTCAAAGTCTCTCTCTGGTCTCTCTCTCTGATCTCTGGTCTCAAAGTCTCTCTCTGATCTGTCTCTGGTCTCTCTCCGGTGACTGGTCTCTTTCTAGTCTCTCTCTGGTCTCTCTCTAGTCTCTTTCTGGTCTCTCTCTGGTCTCTCGCTCTGGTCTCATGGTCTCTCTCCAGTCTCTTTCTGGTCTCTCTCGGGTCTCAATCTGGTCTCTCTCTGGTCTCTCTCGGGTCTCTCTCTCTGGTCTCTCTCTGGTCTCTCTCTCTGGTCTCATGGTCTCTCTCTAGTCTCTTTCTGGTCTCTCTCGGGTCTCAATCTGGTCTCTCTCTGGTCTCAATCTGGTCTCTCTCTCTGGTCTCTCTCCCTGGTCTCTCTCTCTGGTCTCTCTCTCTGGTCTCTCTCTGGTCTCTCTCTGGTCTCTCTCGCTGGTCTCTCTCTCTGGTCTCTCTCTGGTCTCTCTCTCTGGTCTCTCTCTCTGGTCTCTCTCTCTGGTCTATTTCTGGTCTCTCTCTGGTCTCTCTCCCTGGTCTCTCCCTCTGGTCTCTCTCTGGTCTGTCTCTGGTCTCTCTCTTTTGTTCTCACGAATTCTGCTTCAAAACCCAACCAAAAGAAAAGCTTTCATCACGTGTCACTGGTTCATTGATCTCGGCTGACTCTCTCCTTGATCTGGAGAAACCCTGGAGTCTGGATCTAAGGTCTGCGGTCTCAGACTTTATGTGGCTCCGCTGCCCGGACTCAGCAGTGTCCACGTTTTCCTCTCATTTCACTGGTTCCTGAATGCACCGCTGCCGGTCCTAATGGCCTCTGTGTCAAATGTATTCAACTTATAAAAGGCATGTGGTTTTGCGTGTAGAGGTACATTCAATATTGTGTTTCTGTTTGAAAGTCTGTGGTGAAAAACTGAGATGAGATGAGACGGAAAAGACTACTTTTGGTCAATCTCCAAGTTTCTCTGATTCTGAACTTTATTGTAGGCAGACTAGATGTTGGAAATGACAACAAACTGAACAAACGTTTGTGGTAAATCATTGCCTCAGTCCTGGATCTACAGCCTCAGTCCTGGATCTACAGCCTCAGTCCTGGATCTACAGCCTCAGTCCTGGATCTACAGCCTCAGTCCTGGATCTACAGCCTCAGTCCTGGGTCTACAGCCTCAGTCCTGGATCTACAGCCTCAGTCCTGGATCTACAGCCTCAGTCCTGAATCTACAGCCTCAGTCCTGGGTCTACAGCCTCAGTCCTGGATCTACAGCCTCAGTCCTGGATCTACAGCCTCAGTCCTGGATCTACAGCCTCAGTCCTGGATCTACAGCCTCAGTCCTGGGTCTACAGCCTCAGTCCTGGATCTACAGCCTCAGTCCTGGATCTACAGCCTCAGTCCTGAATCTACAGCCTCAGTCCTGGGTCTACAGCCTCAGTCCTGGATCTACAGCCTCAGTCCTGGGTCTACAGCCTCAGTCCTGGATCTACAGCCTCAGTCCTGGATCTACAGCCTCAGTCCTGGGTCTACAGCCTCAGTCCTGGATCTGCAGGAGGGTCTAAGGACAGAAATGATCCAGGACATGTAATAACTTCTCTGGACAGTGATCGCCGCTCTCCCTATGGACCAATGTCTCCTTTATGTGTTTGTTATAATTACATTTCCTGTTTTTGACCAGTTACATTATCTGATCTATAGTTGCAGAATCCAGAACCCTCCGAGACGACTGCTGTTGTGAATTAAGTCTACACAAAAACAAATTGAATTGAATCGTCTCAACCTCTACCTCATCGTTCTTAATTCATCCCAATGGCTCTCCTCCATCTCTCCTCTGGCCCTGGGCTTTCCTATCCTCCTGCCGGGACCAGAACGAGCTTGTATTTCGCCTCACTAACGCTCTATTACCTGTCCCATCTCTGAACCCCGCGTTGGTCAAGAGAGCGCCGCGGTTTGGCCTGGTTCCCCCCCCGAAAATAATCTATTCTATACGGAGGTTTGAAAGCCCAGGAGAAGCCGGGGCGAAGAGCCAGAGCCAGTATTAATGGGAGAGAATGAGTGACACTAAACTAATAATGTTTCCCTGAAGCGACGGCAACCAGAATCATTACGCCACATTTATTCGCGCTGACAGCTCCAAAGTCAAACATTTGTGCGTCATTTCAAAGCCCACCCAGACCAGCAACTCCCATTGTTTAAGATGGATGGATATTTGTTCTGTTGTGGCTTTCTCTGGTTTCTCTCTGGTTTCTCTCTGGTCTCTCTCAGGCCTCTCTCAGGTCTCTTTCTGGTCTCTTTCTGGTCTCTTTCTGGTCTCTCTCTGGTCTCTCTCTGGTCTCTCTCTGGTCTCAAAGTCTCTCTCTGGTCTCTCTCTGGTCTCTCTCTGGTCTCTCTCTGGTCTCTCTCTGGTCTCTCTCTGGTCTCTCTCTGGTCTCTCTCTGTTTCTCCCTCCTTGCTGTAGCTGCAGGATTAAGCTTATCTGCATTTATATTTTTATTGCATTAGCCTTTAGTGATGACCAGCAATAACCAGCAATAACCAGCAACAACCAGCCGCACCACTTCTGAAATCCCTCCTCTCTCAGATGTGCAAAGTGCGAGACCCACCAGAACTCTGGCTTTTGCCCTCTCTTTGAAACACTCTCTCTCCTCTCTGACCCCTAATTCACTGTGGCCACGCCCCCTTCTCACGGTGGCCACGCCCCCTGTTCAGCTGTCAGCTCCAATAAACAAGAGTGAGGTCAACTGGTTAACCTTCACATGTCAAACACTTTAAACAGGGGTGTCCAAACTTTATCCAAACCAAATCTGTTTCCAGGATCTGAACCTGTCACGGTGAAGAGAATGTGTTTGGTTTGGTTCTCTCTCTGGTCTCTTCTAATTATTATTATTACTTGGGGCTGGGCAATATGGCTGAAAACTATATCACAATATAAGTCATTCATATCGGTCGATAACGATTTATATTGATTGTTTTTTATTTATTTTTTTAAACCTAAATAAATACATTTGTCGTGTCGGCTAAAACATGTTAGCAGCCTTGTTTTCAGTCACGGGGGAATGAGGCTGGAGCCAAATGTTCACAAGCAGTCTCCCCCATAGTTAGTCCTGGTTTAATCCTGGTTCAGGCCTGGTTTAATCCTGGTTTAGTCCTGGTTTAGCTCCTGTTTTAGCTGTTTTCGAGTGTCTTGTGTCCCTGTGACAGCTCTGGAAAGTTAATCTCTTGCTTTTGCCGAATGCATCGAGTCTCTGCCTCTCCAGCGCCGCACATGCTGTTCCTCGCACGGACGTGTTTAACCATTGACACTGAAACACGATCTTTAGATCCAGGGCTATTATAATAGATCCATGATCCATGGACGCTACGCATGGTGCGGTTGTTGTTTTTGCATTTCCCAGAAAGTTTTGCGTAGGGATGTACCGAATCCAGGTTTTTGGGGTTCGGCCGAATACCGAATCCACTGGTTAAGATTCTGCCGAATCCGAACCCGAATACCAAATCCTATTCCATCCTCAGTCCATTTATGTTTCATACGCAAATGTTTTAACAGCGGCGGTGTTGTGTACCGTTTAGGGTCCTTCCCACTAAGCAAGCCGACGTTGAATCAACGTAATTTGAACGTCGTTGTCCGACATAGAATATAGGTCACTGGTGGGTGCAGAATGAAAGTTTTCTCGACGTCGTTTCCCGACGTCACTTCAACCTCCAAATGTTACGTTGATGGCACGTCAATTCAAGGTTTGAATGTGGTACGGAACCGGTCGGGTCTGACGTCCTATCAACGTCTTATATGACCAAAATATTGACGTTTATATGACGTTCGTTTTCAGTCGTTCCCACTAAGCAAACAGATGTCAAAACTATGTCATTTCAACGTCATCTGGACGTTCATTCAAGGTTGCAATGTGGTACAGAACCGGTCGGGTCCGACGTCCTATCAACGTCTTATATGACCAAAATATTGCCTTCATATGACGTTCGTTTTCCGTTGTTCCCACTAAGCAAGCAGATGTCAAAACTATGTCATTTCAACGTCATCTGGACGTTATCTGGACGTTCAAATGACGTCGCGGCCACTTCATTCAAGGTTGCAATGTGGTACAGAACCGGTCGGGTCCGACGTCCTCTCGACGTCTTATATGACCAAAATATTGACGTTTATATGACGTCCATTTACAGTCCTATTGACATACTTAACCTCTGCAGAATCACTCACTGGTCGAGACATACTTTTTGCAATAGGCAAGGCAAGTTTATTTGTATAGCACAGTCAAAACAAAAGGAAACTCAAAGCACTGAACAAAAGATAGAAACAATCAAACAAGGCATTACAATTATAAATATTGACAGTAAATTAAAAAGAAACAAATAAAATCTCTCATAAAATCTCTCAGTTGAAGCAGAAACAGAAGTGTTTTAAACCTGGATTTTAACATTGTCAAAGAAGAAGCCTGTCTCACATTTCCAGGAAGACCGTTCCAGATTTTAGCCTTGTGAATCTGAAATGCAGCTTTATCATGTTTAGTTCTGACTCTGGGCAATAAACGATAAACACAGCATTCAAAAATCATTAGAACAACTGTAGTAGAAGGATATCAGTCATTATTGCAAATGGAGCTGCATTAAAAATCATGTTTCTCTACATCAAAGTACAAGTTAAACCACACAGGGCACAGTGTTATGAACACTACTGTACTGAACAGTTCATGCCAAAGTAAAAAAACATGATTGTAGCGCCTATGTTTGGATCAGTATTAAAACAGGCACAAGCTACACTCTAGGTTCCCCAGATGTAAAAACACAATCTGAAAGGCAGAAGAATGCATTTATTGAATGTTGAGGTTCCAACATGTGTCCTCTCTTGGTCTTCAGTCTCATTATAAGGTCCAAGCACAGCACCTGAAAATGTGGAACATGTTTAGTTTCAACATAATGTGGCAAAGTGATATAACAACACATAACTTTCTATTAATGCCTCAAACCACTCGATCCATCACCATGTGATACAAACCTTGGCACTGCACTAGCTCGAGACACTGGAAGACACTCCGTCTGAGAAACTTGGGATAAGGCTTTGGTCATTGGAGTAATTCCATGTAAAAAACAATTGCAAATGTGCATTTGTTTTGCACATGGACACAAATGAGCCCTGAAAGCTACTTACCCTGTATTACTCTACACATGTTGCATTTCCGAGGGGGCATTTTCCCCTTGTTGCTCTTTTCCCTCATCTTGAGTGAGTTGCTGAACAATCTGAGAAAAAGATGGATGTTTTCAAAGAGAATACACCAAATAATGGTTTATTCTAAAAACAACATATTAATACAGAAGAACAATCAATGTGTGAGAGTGTGATTCTTACCTTTGAACACCTTCAACACAGTCTGACACCTGTAAGACTCAAACACACATGACACATTAGGAATACACACAGAACATTAGTTATTGCAACAATCATGAAATTATACTCTATGGATATCACAATAATTGACTGCATTAGCAAAGTTAAATGTATTTTAATTAACATATGGCTGGTTTTAAAGTTTATAAGAAAAAGTAAGAAATTGAATAGAGTTGCAAGCGCTAGTTAGCTTGCTACCAGCAGATGAATGGATATTTAATATTTGCATTAGCGGTTAATATTAGCGGTTGCGTAATGAGACTTCAGTCGCAACAACGCGGGTTCAAATCCCCGTCGGAAAACTTTTGACTTTTCACTTTTTAGCGAACAATTTCTCTGTTTGGTTAAAAACGAATAAACACTAAGATTATGTAGTGGCTAATAATAAAACTTGTGAACCCACGCATTTGCATAAAATCTCAAGTGCTCACCCCTTATTTGCAAACTTGAGATTGTTAGCACAACAAATGCATACATTCACAAGTTTTATTATTAGCCACTACGTAATCCTATGTTGAGTGTTTATTAGTCTTTAACCAAACAGAAAAAAATTGTTCGTTAAAAATCAAAACAAATATGTAAAGATAATAATACACACACGTGGGCTCAAACCCACGTAACCAAGGCTGCACACATTTGCTTAACCACTACACTACCGTCAGGTACACTTACATTGCTTCACAGCCTATATATTGTATTGCTAGATCAAGACGTACCGCGTCGGTCGGCCGATGACCTGTTTTCGACGTCTAGGGGAGGTGGGGATTGAACGTCATATCCACGTATATGGGAGGTCATTGTTTTACGTCCAGATGCGCACCTTGCACAGACGTCGTTTGGACGTAAATGAAAGGTCACGACCGACCGACGCGATATTGACGTGATCTGGAGGTTGAGTGGACGTCGGATGTTTAGTGGGTTACCACCACGAGACAAATCGGCATTGCAAATTGGACATGTAGCTCGACCAGAATCTATTATTATAACATTTATAATAAGTTCACAGCAGTGTAAAACTTCAGTGATAAACTACATATATTACTGTGCATGTCATGTAGAAATAAGAGCTAAAGCACCATACATGCATAAATAGCTTCCACTGGTTCAGGTCAAAACATAACATATATGGACATTTGAGAAATATGTCAAACTCGTCAGAGACAAGTTGAGAGAAGCTAATGCTAAGAGGCTAGTTGCCTAAACACGGACTCACCAACTCTGCTTCTACAGTCATACGCAGCTCAGATGACAAGTACCTGGCACTGGTAATCGGCTCCCTAAAGTTGGTGAATAGGAAGTTAGTTTATGATCCATCAGAACCGCATTACAGGTGAAAACAAGAATCATAACATCCCCTCGCACCGGCATATGACTAGAGCTAATTGGTCCGCGGGGATCACATGATCAGGAAGAGACCTCAGCGCACCCAAAGAGGAACAGAGAGCAAGAGGATATAAACCTCCGCTAAAGTACATGTTTATTTACACTTCCGAACGAATCTGATTTCCGTGACGAATCCAACAGCCACAGCGCGCATAGTGTAAGTGCAGGGTTCGGGTTCGGTGGGGAAAAATTCTAAGGTTCGGCCAGAAACCGAACCCCGTCAAAAAACCAATATTTGGCCGAATCCGAACCCGAATCCTGGATTCGGAACATCCCTAGTTTTGCGGTTTTTAGTCGGCTGCGATAGGTCGAGAAGTGTCTGCCTATATCCCCCAGAATGCTGCGCGCTTCAGACTCGGCTTTACTTCCTGTGTTTTCGAACGGACTAAAGTGAAACTATCGAAAGTTCTATCGACCCCGTTTTCTATTGATATCGAACACGTGTCTATCACAATATATATCGTTATCGTTTTATCGCCCAGCCCAATTATTACTTTTCAACTAGTAGAGAATAGTAGTAGAGAGAACAGAGAGAGACCAGAGAGAGTCCAGAGAGAGGCCAGAGGGACCAGAGAGACTAGAGAGAGACCAGAGAGAGACCTGAGAGAGTCCAGAGGGACAAGAGAGAGATCAGAGAGAGACCAGCGAGGGACCAGCGAGAGACCAGAGGGACCAGAGAGAGATCAGAGAGAGACCAGAGGGACCAGAGAGAGACCAGAGAGAGACCAGCGAGGGACCAGCGAGAGACCAGAGGGACCAGAGAGAGATCAGAGAGAGACCAGAGGGACCAGAGAGAGACCAGAGAGAGACCAGCGAGGGACCAGCGAGAGACCAGAGGGACCAGAGAGAGATCAGAGAGAGACCAGAGGGACCAGAGAGAGACCAGAGAGAGACCAGCGAGGGACCAGAGAGAGACCAGAGAGAGACCAGAAAGAGATCAGAGGGAGTCTGAAAAGAGACAGATCAGAAAGGGACCGTGATGTAAAGTTTCAGATCTGCAGATAGACTGTGACGAGACGTTTTCAGCGAGGAACCAGCTGTGGCTCCGAAACAACTTGTTCTTTTCTTTATGGAAACAAATGCATCGTAATCACAGGCATTTGGCAGCCGCTCGCTAAAACAATAAACTCACACTTCATCATAATTACGGCATTTACAACCGCACAATTATGTTCTCATCTGGGATTTAGCACCTGCGAGATTGGACTATTAGTGCGAGATCCTTTTGCATCATTTGTAATTTTATTTATGGCCCAAGAACGAACTGAAAAGAGACAGACTCCGCAGACAGAGAGTTTAATGTTAAAGGATAAATAAGTGTATCTTTACAAAGCTAAAGAATGAACGTGGACTATTCTGTGTTGCTCCCAAACCGGTCTGACCCACCTGGTTCCAGTCTACGTGTGCCTGCTGACCAGAGAGCCATGTGATGCTTTCAAATGTCTTGAATTTAGACTTAGCAATAAAACTTTGGATCAGTAATTGTAAATGAAATTGCAATCATTCACAGTGGTCCCTGGTTTATTGATAGAAAACAAAAATCTAAGAAATAATCCACAATAAGATGTACGTTTTAAGGCTGTAAAACTCCTCACACAGGCTAGAGAGAGACCAGAGAAAGACCAGAGAGAGACCAGAGAGAGACCAGAGAGAGAGACCAGAGAGAGAGACCAGAGAGAGGCCAGAGAGAGGCCAGAGAGAGACCAGAGAGAGAGACCAGAGAGAGACCAGAGAGAGAGACCAGAGAGAGAGACCAGAGAGAGACCAGAGAAAGACCAGAGAGAGACCAGAGAGAGACCAGACCAGAGAGAGACCAGAGAGAGACCAGAGAGAGAGACCAGAGAAAGACCAGAGAGAGACCAGAGAGAGACCAGAGAAAGACCAGAGAGAGACCAGAGAGACCAGAGAAAGACCAGAGAAAGACCAGAGAGAGACCAGAGAGAGACCAGAGAGAGAGACCAGAGAAAGACCAGAGAGAGACCAGAGAGAGAGACCACAGAGAGAGACCAGAGAGAGAGACCAGAGAGAGACCAGAGAGAGACCAGAGAGAGAGACCAGAGAGAGGCCAGAGAGAGGCCAGAGAGAGACCAGAGAGAGACCAGAGAGAGAGACCAGAGAGAGACCAGAGAGAGACCAGAGAAAGACCAGAGAGAGACCAGAGAGAGACCAGAGAAAGACCAGAGAAAGACCAGAGAAAGACCAGAGAGAGACCAGAGAGAGAGACCACAGAGAGAGACCAGAGAGAGACCAGAGAGAGACCAGAGAGAGACCAGAGAAAGACCAGAGAGAGACCAGAGAGAGACCAGAGAGAGAGACCAGAGAGAGAGACCAGAGAGAGAGACCAGAGAGAGAGACCAGAGAGAGAGACCAGAGAGAGACCAGAGAGAGACCAGAGAGAGAGACCAGAGAGAGGCCAGAGAGAGGCCAGAGAGAGGCCAGAGAGAGACCAGAGAGAGACCAGAGAGAGACCAGAGATGAAATTTCAATCATTCACAGTGGTCCTTGGTTTATTGCGGGAAAACAACAATCTAAACAATAAGCTGTACGTTTTAAGGCTGTAAAACTCCTCACACAGACTATTCTAACCAGCTGAGCTCATGACTGCTGAAGTGAGACAGACCAGAGACAGACCAGAGAGAGACCAGAGAGACCATGCTTTAGGTTCATGATTCGATTTGATTCTCCATATATATTTGTTTTCTTACAGCACACTGTAGCGTCGCTCAAGTTAGCTAATCTAATGTTTAAATCCAGCACTTTCTACAACAGAATAAGGCAGATCTGCTAAAATAACCCTACAGCGTTAGTTATTGCTTTAGTGCGAGGTCAACCAGTGAAGGACCAGTGAAGGACCAGTGAAGGACCAGTGATAGACCAGTGAAGGACCAGTGAAGGACCAGTGATAGACCAGTGATGGACCAGTGGTGGACCAGTGATGGACCAGTGATGGACCAGTGATAGACCAGTGATGGACCAGTGGTGGACCAGTGATGGACCAGTGATGGACCAGTGATAGACCAGTGATGGACCAGTGGTGGACCAGTGATGGACCAGTGGTGGACCAGTGATGGACCAGTGATGGACCAGTGAAGGACCAGTGATAGACCAGTGATGGACCAGTGAAGGACCAGTGAAGGACCAGTGATAGACCAGTGATGGACCAGTGAAGGACCAGTGATAGACCAGTGATAGACCAGTGAAGGACCAGTGAAGGACCAGTGATAGACCAGTGATGGACCAGTGATGGACCAGTGATGGACCAGTGAAGGACCAGTGATAGACCAGTGATGGACCAGTGAAGGACCAGTGAAGGACCAGTGAAGGACCAGTGATGGACCAGTACAGGACCAGTGATGGACCAGTAAAGGACCAGTGATGGACCAGTAATGGACCAGTGATGGTGTTTTCCCTGTTGTCAAATCAACAACTGGGAAATCACCAGCGAGTGGTCTTGCCATGTTCGTAGGGACCAGAGCGAGACCAGGGCGAGACTAGAGAGAGAGAAACCCGAGAAAGACTAGAAACAGACCAGAGAGAGACTAGAGAGAGACCAAAGCAAGCACAAAGAAAGACCAAAGAGACACCAGCAAGATAGAACAGAGAGAGGGACCAGAGAGAGAGAGAGAGAAGAGAGACCAGAAAGGGATCAGAGAGAGAGAAGACAGTGGACTTCCATTTCATATCACTTAGATATTAGCACTCTCGCTTCTCAGCAAGAAGGTCCTGGGTTCGAATCCCGGTCGGAACAGGGTCTTTCTGAGTGGAGTTTGCATGTTCTCCCCGTGTCTGCGTAGGTTTCCTCCGGGTACTCCGGTTTCCCCTACCACTAAAAACATGTACAATAGTTCTGGCATGTGCCTCCTGTACTGGCCCCGCTCCCATCTCTGTGTGGAGTCAGAGACTAATGCACAGAATCGTAAACCGCTTTGACTCTGGTCTGTGAAAGGCGGTATATTCATAAAAATTACAACTTACTACTTTACACAGTGTAGTGGAACTGGACTGAGGCAGATCCTCTTTGGTTCCTGGTCTCACTCCTCCACATGGTTCACTACAGTGGTGTGGATTAGATAAACAGCTCACAGACTGTGTTTTCTTGTAGACATCACAGAACGTTCACCCCAAAAGACTTTTAATTAAACATCGCATTTTTGTCTGGGGTTGTGAAATGTGAAGAGAGATGGAAGAGAGAGAGGAGGAGGAGAGAGATGGATGAAAGATGGAAGAAAGATGGAAGACAGAGGGGGAGAAGATTGAGTGACGATCTATTGTTAGTTTATGAAGCAACAAGTGTACAAAACGCAACAGCGGAGATTTGTGCAAGATATTATTATAGAGCTATTTCAAGCTACATATTGTAATCTGTAGTCTGTCAATGACCTCAGACCAGAGAGACCAGAGAGAGACCAGAGAGAGACCAGAGAGACCAGAGAGATGCCAGAGAGACCAGAGAGAGACCAGAGAGAGGCCAGAGAGAGACCAGAGAGAGACCAGAGAGAGAGACCTGAGAGAGACCAGAGAGACCAGAGAGAGACCAGAGAGAGACCAGAGAGACCAGAGAGAGACCAGAGAGAGACCAGAGAGATGCCAGAGAGACCAGAGAGAGACCAGAGAGAGACCAGAGAGGGACCAGCGAGAGGCCAGAGAGAGACCAGAGAGAGACCAGAGAGATGCCAGAGAGAGACCAGAGAGAGACCAGAGAGAGGCCAGAGAGAGACCAGAGAGAGCTCAGAGAGAGACCAGAGAGGGACCAGCGAGAGGCCAGAGAGAGAGAGACACCAGAGAGAGACCAGAGAGAGGCCAGAGAGAGACCAGAGAGAGCTCAGAGAGAGACCAGAGAGGGACCAGCGAGAGGCCAGAGAGAGAGAGACACCAGAGAGAGACCAGAGAGAGATCAGAGAGAGAGACCAGAGAGAGGCCAAAGAGAGGTCAGAGAGAGACCAGAGAGAGACTAAAGAGAGAGACCATAGAAGTCCCAGAGTAGTCTGTCAATGTCAGTGAGGAATCCCATTTGAAAAGAAGCAGAAACAGCATGTTATGAATGGGAGACGTCCTGTATACATGTAATCACTAAAAACCTGTAATAGTACATTTTTCCATAATCCAATAATCCAACTCCATTAATCTTTTTTCTGAAACTTGTATTTCTGGTCTGGTATGTTTGCTCAGCATAAATCACACCCAGGGGGAATCAAAGTGATCCACAAAACAAGAAATTAAACAATCATAGTTCATATGTCACTAACATGTCACAGATTTAATTTGGTGCAAGGTCATGGAGAGACTTTTAAGAAACAGAGCTGAGCCACAGGTGCAGAGACCTGAGACCAGGACTAATGCGATGGTACTTCCTGGTTCTAGTCAAGACTGGAGCTGCAGGGTTTTGAATGTACTGCAGCTTCAGAGAGACCAGAAAGAGACCAGTGAAAGAGACCAGAGAGGGACGAAAGAGACACCAGAGACAGAGCATGAGAGATCGAAGAGAGACAAGAGAGAGACCAGAGAGACACCAGAGACAGGCCAGAGACAGGCCAGAGACAGACCAGAGAGAGACCAAAGAGAGACCATGAAGGGACAAAAGAGACACCAGCGAGACTGACCAGAGAGGTACCAGATCGAGACCAGAAAGGGACAAAAGACATACCAGCGAGACACCAACCTGAGAACTGGACTGATGTGATCTTACTTCCTGGTTTTAGCCTGTTGTTTGGAGAAACCAGTGAACAGAAATGATTGTACTCTGCTTTAGACAAAAAGTAAGTATTTCAGGTGGTCCTTTGTTGTTACTGAAGCGATGTGGATGTTAAGTCCATTATTACGCATAGATTTTAAAGCAGATTCAATGGGTATAGTTCAATTCAATTACATGCATTTTTGAATTCCCCTCAAATCAACAACAGCCGTTATCTCAGAGGACTTTAGAAAGATTAGATTCACCAACACAGATCAGAGAATCAACCACATCAAACACAAGAAATGCTAAAAAAATAAACACGAGCCATTACTCCATAACAGGCAGAGACCAATGTCCATAAATGTGGTTGAATGTCGGGTGTCTGTCCTTAGACCCTGCTGCATCAAATATACAAATATACAGTACAGTTGGTCAGTGAGAGTAGTGTAGCAGCATCATCAGTGTAATCGCAATAGAATTTGTTTTTTCTGTGTATAAACAGGACGTCAGCAAGTTGAGTTAGAACAACAAAGGTCTCAGGATCGACCCCTGTGGAACCCCAGAGGTCAGGGCCATTTTATACTTTCTCTACACAAGGATTTCTTACCCAAAATTTGGTAAATATGATAATACGTCGAACACTATCTACCGGGGGATTGCAAAGGCAGAGAGAATCGCTCTTATGACATTCGGGTTTTGGCCTTTCGTCTGAATAATAGTATGAATGTATGAGAAAGTGAGAAACCAGCTTGAAAACTAAATATGTTTTTGACCCTTTTAAGTCCACAGGAAAACCTCAGTTCGACCTGTTCTGCCAACTTTCCTGCACAAACCTGGTGCTTCCACTTGTTCAGAGAGGAATCCAAACCCCATTTATACTTTCTATTACAAATAACTCCAGAATGTGAGTGTTTTGAGCCTCGCCGCCACTTTTAACAACTTTGGCCCCTATAGCCGGACATTGCACGTCCCTGAGCTGTGGCCTGGTGTGTGTCTGCAACAGCGAGAGAAAAACACAAAAACACAATCTCCAAATACTTTCCTTCTTAAAAATATAATGACGTGTAATGGTCTGAAACTGGAAAAACACAGTCGCGCTGCAGGAGAATGTCAGGTAACGGCAGGAAGCAGATTCACCTGAACGATAAGGAGTGTAGAGAACGGGCCAGGAGTGCTTAAGGAGGAATGTTCGAAAGCGTATAAGGTGGAATGCTCAAGTTCAGGGGGAAAATATCAATGTTTTTTTAGTGACCAAGACTGTGATTGCTCCTGGGTTTGCACTTTATGTTTACATAGTTTATGAAGGGAGTCCTCCAGGTGCTCCATAGTGTGTGAGATCTCCTTCCATCGGGGCATTGGCGTTTGAGAACGAGATTCTTCAGGTTTTTGTGAAAATGGTACCTTTTGTGAGTCTGCATTCAACCAGATGTGAGAGATTTGTTTATATAATATCAAACAGACCAGAAAGAGACCAGAGAGAGACCAGAGAGAAGCCAGAGAGGGAAGAGAGACCAGAGAGAGACCAGAGAAATACAAGAGAGAGATAGAGACAGGAGAGAGACCAGACAGAGACCAGAGAGAGACCAGAGAGAGACAGGAGAGAGACCAGAGGAGAGACCAGATAGAGACAGGAGAGAGACCAGAGAGATACAAGAGAAAGATAGAGACAGGAGAGAGACCAGACAGAGACCAGAGAGAGACCAGAGAGAGACCAGAGAGAGACAGGAGAGAGACCAGAGGAGAGACCAGATAGAGACAGGAGAGAGACCAGAGAGATACAAGAGAAAGATAGAGACAGGAGAGAGACCAGACAGAGACCAGAGAGAGACCAGAGAGAGACCAGATAGAGACAGGAGAGAGACCAGACAGAGAACAGAGAGTGACCAGAGAGAGACCAGAGAGAGAGCAGAGAGAGACCAGAGAGAGACTGTAGAGAAACCAGAGAGAGACCAGAGAGAGAGCAGAGAGAGACCAGAGAGAGACTGTAGAGAAACCAGAGAGAAAGCCGTCAGAGACCAGAAAGTGACCAGAGAGAAAGCAGAGAGAGACCAGAGAGAGACCAGAGAGGGCCGAGAAAGACCAGGTTTTTGTGAGAATGGAGGTGAGTTGTATCTGTCTGCATTCAGCTAGATGAGAAAGATTAGCCTGTTTTGAATAATATCAAACATTTCACAAACAATTTGACTAGAAAACAAAGGAGATTTGACAGATTAAAAGAAGACGAGTTTGGGTGAAAATACCAAAATATAGCGATATAATTTAAAAGAGTCTGTCCTCAGTTCCTCCGTTAATCCCGCGGACACACATCCTTTTGACACTACAAAGAATCACTGATAATTCCCTAAAACATCCGAGGACAGAAGAAAGAGAGGCTTATCTTTCCAATTAAAATGATCAAAACCTTCCTCTGCTGCTCTCCTCCTCCTGAAGGAAATACTGCAGATACATGCACTTTACTGAAGACAAATAAATGTAATGGGGCTGAGTCAGCAGAAAACAAGTTATAACAGTTATAAGTTATATTCAAATCTAACAAATGCATGAAAGTTCAGTAGGAAGAGGGCACACAACCCAGAAAGAGACCAGAGAGAGACCAGAGAGACCAGAGAGAGACCAGAGAGAGACCAGAGAGAGACCAGAGAGAGACCAGAGAGAGACCAGAGAGACCAGAGAGAGATCAGAGAGAGAGACCAGAGAGAGGCCAGAGAGAGACCAGAGCGAGACCAGAGAGAGACCAGAGAGAGACCAGAGAGAGACCAGAGAGGGACTAGAGAGAGACCAGTGAGAGACCAGAGAGGGACCAGAGAGAGACCAGTGAGAGACCAGAGAGAGACCAGAGAGGGACCAGAGAGAGACCAGAGAGAGAGAGGAGGGAGAGAGACCAGAGAGGGACAAGAGAGACCAGAGAGAGACCAGAGAGGGACCAGAGAGAGACCAGTGAGAAACCAGAGAGACCAGAGAGAGACTAGAGAGGGACCACAGAGAGACCAGAGAGAGACCAGAGAGACCAGAGGGAGACCAGAGAGAGAGAGGAGGGAGAGAGACCAGAGAGGGACAAGAGAGACCAGAGAGAGACCAGAGAGGGACCAGAGAGAGACCAGTGAGAGACCAGAGAGACCAGAGAGAGACTAGAGAGAAACCAGAGAGAGACCAGAGAGACCAGAGAGACCAGAGGGAGACCAGAGAGAGACCAGAGAGAGACAAGAGAGACCAGAGAGAGACCAGAAAGAGACTAGAGAGGGACCAGAGAGCGACCAGTGAGAAACTAGAGAGACCAGAGAGACCAGAGAGAGAGAGGAGGGAGAGAGACCAGAGAGGGACAAGAGAGACCAGAGAGAGACCAGAGAGAGACCAGAGAGGGACCAGAGAGAGACCAGTGAGAGACCAGAGAGACCAGAGAGAGACCAGAGAGAGACCAATGAGAGAGAACGAAGACAGTTCAGAGAGAAAAACCAGGGGCCGGAGAAAGACCAGAAAACAACTACTATACTTTGTCGGCCACAAATAAAAGTAATTCCCCAACATCCTACAGCCCTATCTGACTTTCCTGTCATTTTTTGCCCCTAAACAAAAATATTCCCGCGCTCATCTCCCATTGCACGCCTCCTTCTAGAACCCACACACACAGACACACACACAGACACACACACTTGACCCGGTTGACCTGAGTCTCCCTCGGGTTCTTTGTAGAGCTAATTTGCAAACACTTGGCTTCTAATCCTCCCCCTCTCTCCCCCTCTCTCCCCCTCTTTCCCCCTCTCTCCCTCTCTCCCCCTCTCTCCCCCCTCCCTCCCCCTCGTTCTCCAGCGTTCTCAAACTTCCCCTCAGCTCAGTTCAACGCAAGGATCTGGCATCGCTTTAAAGAGAGGTGCGGGTTTCGAAGGTTCATCAATCGCCGCAGTGAGAAATGTGACAAAACCAGGGACTTTCAGCAAAAAGGAAATAAACCTGATTTAATTGTATATTTTAAACAACACTTATTCTGAAAAATCCACTTATTGGAGTTTTCTTTGATAAAACAGTGTTCCCTCGTCAAAAACAGACCGTGAGTTGTTTTTAGATCCATCCACGTTGGTACCAGGAACTTCTATTCAGTTCATTGTGTTTGTGTTTAGGCAGAAATCACAACAGCAGTCGTCTCCAAGGTCGTTACGAAGTTGTCGATTCACAAACAGATTAGAGAATCAAACAGTTCAATCACAGGAAAAACAATAGTCGCAAATACAAAGGAGCCACTGCAAAAAGTGATGATTTGCTCAAATTTGGCAAAATGTGTCTTAATTTGAGCACATTCTGACTGGGCCGTAAAACAAGATTTTCCAATGGGACAAAGTAAAATGATCTTGTTTTAAAATGGTACAGAAATGTCTTTGTTGGAATGAGAAAATAAAGCAACAGTTCTTAAAACAACTCTAACTGTCTTTGTCCTGTTGGAGAATCTGCTTTAACAGTCAAATAAACAGAAAAACAACTCGATTCTAGCATTTTTCAGGACCCACTCATCAGGCCAAAGATCCAGGACTCAGGCTCTAGAATGAGGACTGGGGCGACCTCCTTCAGTCTGAAATCTCCTGTCTCACTCCTGGGATGATGTCACTGTAGCACTATGACGTCACTGTAGCACTATGACATCACTGTAGCACTATGATGTCACTGTAGCACTATGATGTCACTGTAGCACTATGACATCACTGTAGCACTATGATGTCACTGTAGCACTATGATGTCACTGTAGCACTATGACGTCACTGTAGCACTATGACATCACTGTAGCACTATGATGTCACTGTAGCACTATGATGTCATTGTAGCACTATGATGTCACTGTAGCACTATGACATCACTGTAGCACTATGATGTCACTGTAGCACTATGACGTCACTGTAACACTATTGTGTCACTGTAGCACTATAATGTCACTGCAGCACTATGATGTCATTGTAGCACTATGATGTCATTGTAGCACTATGACGTCACTGTAGCACTATGATGTCACTGTAGCACTATGGCGTCACTGTAACACTATGACGTCACTGTAGCACTATGATGTCACTGTAGCACTATGATGTCATTGTAGCACTATGATGTCACTGTAGCACTATGATGTCATTGTAGCACTATGATGTCACTGTAGCACTATGATGTCACTGTAGCACTATGATGTCACTGTAGCACTATGATGTCACTGTAGCACTATGACGTCACTGTAGCACTATGATGTCATTGTAGCACTATGATGTCACTGTAGCACTATGATGTCACTGTAGCACTATGACGTCACTGTAGCACAGCAATGTCACTGTAGCACGATGATGTCACTGTAACACTATGATGTCACTGTAGCACTATGATGTCACTGTAGCACTATGATGTCACTGTAGCACTTTGATGTTACTGTAGCACTATGACGTCACTGTAACACTATTATGTCACTGTAGCACTATGATGTCACTGCAGCACTATGATGTCATTGTAGCACTATGATGTCATTGTAGCACTATGACGTCACTGTAGCACTATGATGTCACTGTAGCACTATGATGTCACTGTAACACTATGACGTCACTGTAGCACTATGACGTCACTGTAGCACTATGATGTCACTGTAGCACTATGATGTCACTGTAGTACTATGATGTCACTGTAGCACTATGATGTCACTGTAGTACTATGATGTCACTGTAGCACTATGATGTCACTGTAGCACTATGATGTCACTGTAGCACTATGATGTCACTGTAACACTATGACGTCACTGTAGCACTATGATGTCACTGTAGCACTATGATGTCACTGTAACACTATGACGTCACTGTAACACTATGACGTCACTGTAGCACTATGACGTCACTGTAACACTATGATGTCACTGTAGCACTATGATGTCACTGTAGCACTATGATGTCACTGTAGCACTATGACGTCACTGTAACACTATGATGTCACTGTAGCACTATGACGTCACTGTAACACTATGATGTCACTGTAGCACTATGATGTCACTGTAGCACTATGACGTCACTGTAACACTAGGATCTACAGCCTCAGTCCTGGATCTACAGCCTCAGTCCTGGGTCTACAGCCTCAGTCCTGGATCTACAGCCTCAGTCCTGGGTCTACAGCCTCAGTCCTGGGTCTACAGCCTCAGTCCTGGATCTACAGCCTCAGCCCTGGGTCTACAGCCTCAGTCCTGGACCCACAGCCTCAGTCCTGGATCTCCAGCCTCAGACCTGGATCTACAGCCTCAGTCCTGGATCTACAGCCTCAGTCCTGGATCTACAGCCTCAGCCCTGGGTCTACAGCCTCAGTCCTGGACCCACAGCCTCAGTCCTGGATCTCCAGCCTCAGACCTGGATCTCCAGCCTCAGACCTGGATCTCCAGACTCAGACCTGGATCTACAGCCTCAGACCTGGATCTACAGCCTCAGTCCTGGGCCTACAGCTTCAGTCCTGGATCCACAGCCTCCGTGCGTAATTTGGATAGACTCTCTTCCATATTACGCACGACCCACGCACAGTAAAGTATCCCTCCTCCAAAAGCGCGCCAGTTGCATGTAAAATAATGAACCACACTTTGCCAAATCCTTAAGAATAATCCAAGTAAATCATATAATCCTTGAAATAACAGTGGCGTAACTTCTCCAGCAGCCCACGCATTCTGCAGTGAGACTAAATACGCAAAGGTCAAAGCGATCACACGGGAAGTCAGCTGCTTAAATAACTTAATATTTCACTTATTTTTTTGTAAATAAACTCACCGATTCGTAGTCGTCGTAATAGTCTGAGTGGATCGGGTCCATGGCGAGGTTGGCGTAAAGCAGATAAGCCAAGAGAAAAGTTATTCCCAAAATGTGCATGATGGCAAAGTCCAGAGACACACTCACAAAAACGGCAAAATGTTAAAAAAAGACATTTAAAAACAAATACAATCCCAAAGTCCAGTCCAGTCCCTGTGCGTTTTAACCTGTGGCTCCTGCTCTGGCTCCTGGTTTGTGTGGAGTGACAGAAGTGGGAATGAATGACTGGGGGTAACGTAGTTGGATCGGTGCGTCTGTGCGTAATCGTGTCCGAGGTTGTAGATGAGAGAGAGAGAGAGAGAGAGAGAGAGAGAGAGAGAGAGAGAGAGAGAGAGAGAGAGAGAGAGAGAGAGAGAGAGAGAGAGAGAGAGAGAGAGAGAGAGAGAGAGAGAGAGAGAGAGAGAGAGAGAGAGAGAGAGAGCTGCCTTCAGGAATCAGCGCGAGTTGATTTAAATATTGAGAAACAAGGAGGAGAGAGGAAAGTCCGTGCGTAATGGGGACTGTCTCCTGCCCCCTGTCGGTGAGAAAACAGAACTGCACTTATATTTGTGTGGACCTGTGTCTAATGATGACTTGGAGCAGCTCAAGTAATGTCCAAATCTATCATGTACAAGGATCAGAATTGCAACAACGAATGGGTGAAACTAACAATGTCTGGATAATATTCAAATACATTATTATTATTATAAAAAATAAAGAAAATGAGTTTGTTTGTTAATTACACAATGTGTTTCAATTGTGAAGGCACCTGCAGGTGAAAGCCAGATCATGTCAGATCACAGAAGCTAAGAAGTCCAGGGCCTGGTTGGTACTGTGATGGGAGACCTCTATGGAAACATTGGGGCGGCTGCGGCTGTAAAACTTTGGTTTTGTTTTGTTTACAAAGATCCCCAATAGCCACTGAGGTGCAGAGGATATTCTTCCTGGGGTCTCCTCAAAATCATTTCATGACCTAACATATTTGTATACACACACACACACACACTGTATTTATTTACAGATTTACATAATAATTATAATCAAGCAGCCTGAGCTCGGTCACACACCTGAGCTCATCACTTCATGGCTGCATGAGCCTCCCAGTTCTCTGCAGCTCAAGCTGCTGTTCGAGCAGCAACCCACCTCCTCCCCATCACTGTCTCTTCAGTAAAGTATCATGTCATGTCCTGTTCTGGATACATCATGCAGTGTTCCTGCCAAGGTCTAATCGCCAAAGCTTTATGCAATAAATATATTTTTACTCAATGAATGGGTCGGCTGGTGTCTTTTCATGCATCAAGACAAGAAATATTCTGCTGCGATCTTTGTCTCCAGTCTTTCCAGATTGAACTACTTTTACCTTTCACTTGTATGTATGTTTCAAATTTAGACATTTTTGGTTGCTCGGCCACCGACATTCTATGGGCCTTAAAGCCCCTTCTCTGCAGTCCGCTGGTTCTGGACTGGTTCTGGTCCTGGTCCTGGTCCAGCTGGTCTCCATAGCAACACACTGTTTACTGCCAGCATTAGCATTAAGTCTTTAGCATTAGCCTTTGGGTTGTGGATATTCCCACAAAAATAAAGGATATTTCAATTTCACCAGTTTCAACATAGTTCAAATGTTGGTTCAAATAAACGTATAAATGACTTAATATCAATAAAACTTGTGGGAAATTGTTCTCACTTTCTTGGAGATGTCTTCAGATGTTTGACTGGGAGCCGTCAAAGTGACTACTGTGGGAGAGCTAGCTTGATGCTGTTCCGTGTCACGTTTCTTTCACAGTTATTGAATTCCAGCAGAGAACAGAAACCTGTGGATCAGAGTCAGATCCGAGACCGACTCGACCCAAAACACACAGCGCTGTGTTTATTCAGACGATCTGTTTTCTGAATTATTAAAAGTTCAAAATCTCACAATCACAATTTATGACAGACGTATTGTGTTGCCACGACGACGGCAACAAACACCGAGCTCTGCAGGGGGCTGTGCAGGACTCCAAGTATGTGTCCAACGAGTCTGAACCGAGTCTGAACCGAGTCTGAACCAGGACTTTCCATAGAGAGAGAGAAACTATTGTCTTTCTCGTCTTTTCTTCAGCTTTAACTTTTCCATCGGTTTGAAGAGTTTAGAATAAATCTGAGACAATAGAGGCTGGCGCTGGTCATTTTTTCAACCCACAACCTTTAAATTTCAAGTATTCTATTTGGATCATCTTGTGTTCTCCCCATGTATGTACAGGTTACCTCCAGGTGCTCCGGTTAACCCCTATACCACAAAAAACATGTACAAGGAAGATGTAGAGGAATTGTATTATGGGTCAAATGCAAAAGACACATTTCTCTACTGTGACAAAAAAATTCTAACTTTTCAAAACTAATTCAGAGGCATTTGACGTTGCACCGTCTGAACCTTGTCTCAGTTTAACAAGTTTGAGAAGAGAGTGTTTAGACAGAAGGAGCGGGGGGATGTATTTGACTTGATCCAGAGGTTTCTGAGTGTGGTAGGAGCTAAAAACCACCCCAGGTCTGTTTTGGACGAGGGAACAATTAGGGAAGGCTAATGCTAACGTATTATGAATGGGAACTGAGAATCTAGATCAAACCAGAATTTCAACTTTCAATTTTAACTTTGAAATGTGGTTGTTTTCATTTCCTTTTAAGGTGAGGTCCTCATGAGTCAGACGTGGGTCTCTCTCTCACAGATAATCCGTCGCGGTCGCACAGACTCGCTGCTTCACTGGTCCTGGTTCAGTGAATGAAGTTACTACAAGAGCTTATCTGAGACCAGCAGGATTTCCTCCATCGCCGCGGGCCCTCAACCATCGCATCGCCAGAGCAACCAGACTCTGGGATCAAAGAGTACAGGGACCAGACTGGTGTAAGACCAGCGAGAGACCAGCGGGAGAGGCCAGAGAGAGAGAGACCAGAGGGAGAGGCCAGAGAGAGAGACCAGAGACCAGAGAGAGAGGCCAGAGAGAGACCAGAGAGAGAGGCCAGAGAAAGAGACCAGAGAGAGACCAGAAATAGAGACCAAAGGGAGATCAGAGAGAGAGACTAGAGAGAGAAACCAGAGAGAGACCGGAGAGAGACCTGAGAGAGAGGCCAGAGAGAGAGACCGTGGAGAGAGAGACCAGAGGAAGACCAGAGAGAGACCAAAGAGAGACCAGAGAGAGAGACCAAAGAGAGACCAGAGAAAGACCAGTGGGAGACCAGAGAGAGACCAAAGAGAGACCAGAGAGAGAGACCAAAGAGAGACCAGAGAGAGACCAGAGAGACCTTAGAGAGACAAGCAACAAAGAGGACAGAGAGAGAGCAGTGTGAGAAAGAGAGCAGATAAAGAGACCAGAGCAAGGCAGGAGCGAGAGACCAGAGAGAGATCAGAGAGAGAGAGACCGAAGAGCATCGCCAGAGCAACCAGACTCTGGGATCAAAGAGTACAGGGACCAGACTGGTGTAAATTAGCATTCCTGGTTCTGGCTAATGTCTTTGTAACATACCATAACAGCTACAAAATTACATATTGTGTCCAGTGTTGCTCCCAAACCGGTCTGTCCACTCTGGTGCCAGTCTGCAGGACACTGAGGGGATGGGATCTTGTGATGCATTAAAATGATGTATAACATTCAATTAAGGATGTTTTGTGGTGCCACCTGTGAGATGAAAGCCAGATCATGTCATACCTCTGCTGTGTAGTGCTGTGATGGGAGACCTCTGGGAACACCCGGTGCCACATTGGGGCGGCTGTAAAGTGCCAAACTGTGGCTGTGTCCTTAGGCAAGACACTCCCCCCACATTAGAATGAGTCTGGTCCATGTGTGTGAATATTTGGTGGTGGCTGAATGGGGCTGATAGCACTCTTTTCCTGGCTTCTGTCAGCTGTGGTTTCAGAGGTATAGTTTATATGGAGTGAATGAATAATGACAGGTGAAGCCTTTTTGAGTGTCCCTATTCTTGGGTTTCATTAAACTGGCCTGTAGGGGGCGCATGAGCAGAGGTGGGACAGTTCAGTTTTGGTCCCATTGAAAACCATCTAAAGTCTGTTTTGGAGTCAAAGGCTCTCCTCCTGTGCGGTGTACGGTTGTTGGAACAGTCTTAAATCGGGGACACTCAGTTCTAAGGCAGTACTAAAAATATTTCTCAAAAGAGTCTTGATTTTGGGCTTTTTTGGAAATAAAAACAGAAGAAATTGCTGCGTTTCATTGGGGTGGCCTGCAGGGGGCGCTTATCTGGGAAAGCCTTGATCCTCCTTGCCGCCTCATTCCAGTGATTTTTTCAAAGTGTCCTCCTTTATATGAGCACACAGTTGGAACATGAACAAACTCTTGTCTTTCTCTGCATTTGTGCGGTTGCTACAATCGTACACCGCACAAAAAGATGGTATTCTTCTTCTACTGTATCTCCGTGTATAAACCCTGCAGACTGCACCGCCAGGATACGTCACGTCCTGTCCTACGTTTGTTATTCGCTCCACTTCCCTGACGTCATATGAAACCCAAGAGTATATTATTTTTAAAAAACATTGCATTTTAAACCTCTATCAAGTTTTGAAAATCATAACCCTGCAATACCCACGCTCACCTCCAGGGGTCCACACTGGATAAACTCACTGAGGTAAAATCATGATGTGTTTATGAGCCACAGAGCCACGATCTTGGAGCCAGAGGCATTTATTTCATGCCCTCTAAACATTAGCACAAAACATCTGGAGCTGAATCAAACAAACTCCACGAGAATCGAGTGAACACGACTTTGAGACAGATTCTTGGATCGTCGCCGCTGCTTCTCGAGTCAAAACCTATTCTTTTTTTCAGAACGCGATGAGTTCTCGGCTTCCACGGTGTCACGCTGAACTCGGAACAATTGCATGGAGGTCATTTCGTTTTTATTTCTCCTCTGGGTTTTCTGAGTGGTTCTTTGTCGATGCAGGAGGTCGAAGGACAGAGCTGATCCTGGACATTATTATCATTTATTTAGTACTGACAGCTTATTTCTTCTTCATGTTTTCAAAGATTGTAGAAGTTTTTACAATAAAACAAAACAAAAGAAAGTATATGTTAGTGCTAAATATTGACAGACTGAGAGGGTTTTAGGCTGAAATCTTAACTTGCCAAACTCCTTACAGAGGGAGAGACCAGAGGGAGAGGCCAGAGAGAGAGACCAGAGAGAGACCAGAGAGAGAGACCAGAGAGAGAGGCCAGAGAGAGGGACCAGAGAGAGGGACCAGAGAGAGGCCAGAGAGAGAGGCCAGAGAGAGACCAGAGAGAGAGGCCAGAGAGAGACCAGAGAGAGACCAGAGGGAGAGACCAGAGGGAGAGGCCAGAGAGAGAGAGACTAGAGGGAGAGGCCAAAGAGAGAGACCAGAGAGAGACCAGAGAGAGAGGCCACAGAGAGAGACCAGAGAGAGAGGCCAAAGAGAGAGACCAGAGAGAGACCAGAGAGAGACGCCAAAGAGAGAGACCAGAGAGAGACCAGAGAGAGAGTGACTAGAGAGAGACCAGAGGGAGAGGCCAGAGAGAGAGACCAGAGGGAGAGGCCAGAGAGAGACCAGAGGGAGAGACCAGAGGGAGAGACCAGAGGGAGAGGCCAGAGAGAGAGACCAGAGGGAGAGACCAGAGAGAGAGACCAGAGAGAGAGACCAGAGGGAGAGGCCAGAGAGAGAGAGACTAGAGCGAGACCAGAGGGAGAGGCCAGAGATAGAGAGACTAGAGAGAGACAAGAGGGAGAGGCCAGAGAGAGAGACCAGGCAGAGAGATCAGCGAGAGACCAGCAGGAGAGGCCAGAGACCAGAGAGAGAGACCAGAGAGAGAGGCCAGAGAAAGAGACTAGAGAGAGACCAGAAAGAGAGACCAAAGGGAGATCAGAGAGAGAGACCAGAGAGAGAAACCAGAGAGAGACCAGAGAGAGAGACCAGAGAGAGAGACCAAAGGGAGATCAGAGAGAGAGACCAGAGAAAGAGACCAGAGAGAGACCAGAGACCAGAGAGAGAGACCAGAGAGAGACCAGAGAGAGAGGCCAGAGAAAGAGACCAAAGGGAGATCAGAGAGAGAGACGAGAGAGAGAAACCAGAGAGAGACCGGAGAGAGACCTGAGAGAGAGGCCAGAGAGAGAGACCAGAGGGAGAGACCAGAGAGAGAGGCCAGAGAGAGAGACCAGAGGGAGAGACCAGAGGGAGAGGCCAGAGAGAGAGAGACTAGAGAGAGACCAGAGAGAGAGACCAGAGAGAGACCAGAGACCAGAGAGAGAGACCAGAGAGAGAGGCCAGAGAGAGACCAGAGAGAGACCTGAGAGAGAGGCCAGAGAGAGAGACCGTGGAGAGAGAGACCAGAGGGAGACCAGAGAGAGACCAGAGAGAGACGCCAAAGAGAGAGACCAGAGAGAGAGTGACTAGAGAGAGACCAGAGAGAGAGGCCAGAGAGAGAGACCAGAGGGAGAGACCAGAGGGAGAGGCCAGAGAGAGAGAGACTAGAGAGAGACCAGAGAGAGACCAGAGACCAGAGAGAGAGACCAGAGAGAGAGGCCAGAGAGAGACCGGAGAGAGACCTGAGAGAGAGGCCAGAGAGAGAGACCGTGGAGAGAGAGACCAGAGGGAGACCAGAGAGAGACCAAAGAGAGACCAGAGAGAGAGACCAAAGAGAGACCAGAGAGAGACCAGAAAGAGAGATCAGAGAGAGAGACCAGAGAGAGAAACCAGAGAGAGACCAAAGAGAGACCAGAGAGAGAGACCAAAGAGAGACCAGAGAAAGACCAGTGGGAGACCAGAGAGAGACCCAAGAGAGACCAGAGAGAGAGACCAAAGAGAGACCAGAGAGAGACCAAAGAGAGACCAGAGAGAGACCAGAGAGAGACCAGAGAGACCTTAGAGAGACAAGCAACAAAGAGGACAGAGAGAGAGCAGTGTGAGAAAGAGAGCAGATAAAGAGACCAGAGCAAGGCAGGAGCGAGAGACCGGAGAGAGATCAGAGAGAGACCAGAGAGGGATCAGAGACAGATCAGAGAGAGAGAGACTAAAGAGTCTCCTTTGAGTCTGTCTTCTTTAAAACATATTTTCCACATATTTCTCAGTGAAGAAACTGTCTTTAAACTGCAGCAGGTGTTGTTTTTCCAGAGAACATTCCTCTGTTTACGCCTCATTCTTTCAAACTTTGTGACAAAACAGGACAAAACCCCACATTCCCTGAAGGCATCACCGATGGCCCCGGCTGCAGTCTCACCGTGATGCGTTCGATTGTCACAGAATTCCTGGGATTCTTGGAGTTTTTCCTGTTGTTTCTGTGTCACTTCCATGTTTTCAGCTGGAGTTGTTTTGGCTTTTTCAGGGTACAGAGGTGACGGCCTTATCTACCATACATGGACAAAAGAGCAAGGAGAGAGAGAGCAGAGAGAGAGGAGAGAGAGACCAAAGAGAGCGAGACCAAAGAGAGAGAGAGCAGAGAGAGACCAAAGAGAGAGAGAGCAGAGAGAGAAGAGAGAGAAACCAGGAGCGACAGACCAGAGAGACCAAATATATAGACCAGAGAAAGAGAGACCATAGAGAGAGACTATAGAGAGAGACCAGCGCGAGAGCAGAGAGAGAATTTACTTCAAGTCGAACAATTTGTTTTAACATATTACTATGTCATTGGTCACCAAATAGAGAGACCAGAGAGAGAAAAGACAGATCAGAGGGAGACAAGAGAGAGACTAGAGAGAGAGCAGAGAGAGAACAGAGAGAGTGCAGAGAGAGACCAGAGAGAGAGACTAGAGAGAGAGCAGAGAGAGACCAGAGAGGGAGACCAAAGAGAGACCAGAGAGAGACTAAAGAGAGAGCAGAGAGAGACCAGAGAGGGAGACCAAAGAGAGACCAAAGAAATAACAGAGAGAGACCATAGCGCAGATAGAAAGACACCAAAGATTGAGACTGGAGAGACACATCGGGGAGACCAGGGAGAGAGCCGAGAGAGAATTTATGAAGTCGTGCACATGGTCTTATCAAACTCCTGCGTCACTAAACTCCTAAACCTCAAACCACAGACTTCAGCCGCAGTGAAGCAGTTATCGTCAAATCAGCTCAGATTCCATCGGAGAAACCAATTTGCCGAACGCACATAAACATCGTCTGCGGAGGTGAGGTCAAATTCTCAGCATTTAGACACGTTTGGAGAGAGAGGAGGGGGTGAGGATGGGGGAGGATGGGGGAGGAGGGGGAAGAGGGGGCGGCCTTGACCCAGGACCTGGTGGGGGGTCCAGGCCTGTTACTGTTTCTCTCTCTATTAATTGGCAAAGAGAAGGGGTCGATGTTTCGCGCTCGGGAACTGTTGACATAACCCGGGCTGCGAGACCGGTGCGAGACCGAGGCGAGACTAGGAAAACAGTTTAGAATATTAAGACTTTTCGCGCGAACGATTAGAGCCACTGCAGCTGCTCTGGGAGACGGAGAGGTGAGGGTGAGGGGGGTTTCTTAAGATATAGTGGAAAGAAAGAGCAAGAAAGAGAGAGAGAGAGCAGAGAGTTGGACCAGAAGGAGAGCAGAGAGAGCCCAGAGAGAGAGAGTAGAAACGAAAGAGAGGCCAGAGAGACGGTAGGGAGACCATTGAGAGATAGAGAGAGAAGAGAGAGAACAGAGAAAGACTAGAGAGACCATTGAGCGATAGAGAGAGAAGAGAGAGACCAGAGAAAGAGTACATAGATAGACCAGAAAGGAAGCAGAGAGACGTACCAGAGACACAGAGCAAGGACAGATTTACAGACTACAAAGATCTACAGCCTCAGTCCTGGATCTACCGCCTCAATCCTGGATCTACAGCCTCAGTCCTGGGTCTACAGCCTCAGTCTTGGGTCTACAGCCTCAGTCCTGGGTCTACAGCCTCAGTCCTGGGTCTACAGCCTCAGTCCTGGATCTACAGCCTCAGTCCTGGGTCTACAGCCTCAGTCCTGGGTCTACAGCCTCAGTCCTGGGTCTACAGCCTCAGTCCTGGGTCTACAGCCTCAGTCCTGGGTCTACAGCCTCAGTCTTGGGTCTACAGCCTCAGTCCTGGGTCTACAGCCTCAGTCCTGGGTCTACAGCCTCAGTCCTGGATCTACAGCCTCAGTCCTGGGTCTACAGCCTCAGTCCTGGGTCTACAGCCTCAGTCCTGGGTCTACAGCCTCAGTCCTGGGTCTACAGACAGATGTCTCTCTCTCTCAGCTGCAGACCTCTTCCTTCCGTTTTCGTTCTTATCTTGACGTTGTTTTGTTTGAACGTGGATAAGGTCTTGTTGGTTTAGAAACAGCTTGTGTTGATGGTCTGGGATTGATGGTGTGGACTACTGTGTGTCTCTTTAGGTAATGAGTGACACCTCAGGCCATTCATCCAAGGCCAGGCAGGCTTATTTGTACAGCACAGTCTGTACAAGGCAAGTCAAAGTGCCGGACCCAACAAGTCTCTCTCTGGTCTCTCTCTCTCTCTCTCTCTGGTCTTCTGGTCTCTCTCTGGCCTCTCTCTAAGTAAGCAAGTAAGTAATCTTTATTTATATACCGCCTTTCACAGACCAGAGTCACAAAGCGGTTTTTCAATGGTTATTTTTGGGCATTAGTCTCTCACTCCACACTGAGATGGGAGCAGGGCCAGTACAGGAGGTGCATGCCAGAACTATTGTACATATTTTAGTGGTAGGGGAAACCGGAACACCCAGAGGAAACCTACGCAGACACAGGGAGAACATGCAAACTCCACTCAGAAAGGCCCTGGTCCGACCGGGATTCGAACCCCGGACCTTCTTGCTGAGAAGCAAGAGTGCTAACCACTCAGCCACCGTGAGTGGTGGCTCTCGGGTCTCTCTCTTAAGTCTCTCTCTCTGGTCTCACTTTGGTCTCTCTCTCTGGTCTCTCTCTGGTCTCTTTCTTGCTGGTTACTCTCTGGTCTCTCTCTGGTCCCTCTGGTCTCTCTCTGGTCTCTCTCTGGTCTCTCTCTGGTCTCTCTCTGGTCTCTCTCTGGTCTCTCTCTCTCTGGTCTCACTTTGGTCTCTCTCTCTGGTCTCTCTCTGGTTTCCATTCTCTCTGGGCTGTTGATGATGCCTTTAGGGAATGTGGTCCTGGGGTTTTTTCCTGTTTTGTCACAACGTTTGAAAGAATGAGACGTAAAACAAGGAATGCTCTCTGGACAAACAACACCTGCTGCAGGCGCGAGCTCACACCCTCCCAGAGGCCAGAGGAGGGAAAACAGAGAGAGAGAGAGGCCAGAGAGAGACCAGAGAGAAACCAGAGAGAAACCAGAGAGAGACCAGAGAAAGACCAGAGAGAGACCAGAGAAAGACCAGAGAGAGACCAGAGAGAGACCAGTGAGAGACCAGAGAAAGACCAGAGAGAGACCAGAGAGAGACCAGAGAAAGACCAGAGAGAGACCAGAGAGAGACCAGAGAGAGACCAGAGAAGGACCAGAGAGAAACCAGAGAGAGGCCAGAGAGAGACCAGAGAGAGACCAGAGAGAGACCAGAGAGAGACCAGAGGGAGACCAGAGGGAGACCAGAGAGAGACCAGAGAGAGACCAGAGGGAGACCAGAGGGAGACCAGAGAGAGACCACAGAGAGACCAGAGAGAGAGAAGAGAGAGACCAGAGGGAGACCAGAGAGAGACCAGAGAGAGACCAGAGAGAGACCACAGAGAGACCAGAGAGAGTGACAGAAACACCAGAGAGCGAGACCAGAGTGATAGAGTATAGTTGAGTTCGTCTGGTGGAACTGGAGGAGGATGATGTAATGCAGCCCTCTCTTACCGGTCGCACAGAGAACAAATCCAGAAAACACAAGAACATTTCCCTGTGTTTGTTTAATCCTGGTTTAGGCTCAGGTTCCGTGGTCTTCGTCTGCAGCTTCAGTTCTGGGTCAAAGAGGCTGAAATCTGCTTCATTAGTGACAGACTATAATGAACCGTATTAGTCCAATCCAGGCTAAAGACTTTTCAAAGCAGTGTTGACTTTTACTTTCCATCTGACATTTAAAAATAAACAGTCTGTACATTGAAGGCCAGGCTTAAAACTGTCCTCTTTAATCCAGCATAAATCTCTGTACTGTCGGAAATGAAGACAAGGCGATTGCACCTGTCCCATGGTTAAAGACGTAGATATATAGTAACAATGTGGTCAGAACAAATGCGGTCAGTTTTTTTGGATAATTTAGCAGTAATACAGATATAACTGGGGTCTATAGTAAAAAAATATGGGTCAGGTTCCACAGCAGGTAAGACTTAGACATACAAATTTAAAAAACTAAAATCACAGATTGTCAGTGGAGCTGCACATGGAGTCACTTTTACAAGAGAATTATTATTATATTATTATACTGTTATAATTCAGCTGTAGTCTTTTCATTGCTATTCAGACACTGTCCCATTGTCGGTTTTGTGGCGTGATTATGGGACCCCGCACCCTCATGCTGCAAACATGTAGAGTTGTATAATTACAGTACTATAAAAAGAGACCTAATGACTTCAATATTCTTGCACTGGAGTCTATAACAGATTCATCTATAGAGGTAGAAGTATATATATTTTGCACTTGAGTAAAAAACGTTTATACCCTATATGTGTAAACTTTTTCACTTCACAATTTCTTCAAACTTTGCTCCTCCTGCTGCTGGTTCTCTTTCAACCACTGCATGCATGTAAAGCCTTAGATAAGACTCTTACGCAGGGGTAGTGCTGCCCTCTGGTGGTCTTTATTGTGTACTGACCTCAAAGACGGGCTACTCTTCTACACAGCAAATAACACGCATGTTACAGATAGATAGATCTACGTGCAGCCTGTGTTGTTTCACGTACACTAACAATGAATGGACACTGTACTAATAACATTGTGTTATATTTTCACCGCTTAAACACAAGATCCGTATTTAATTATGTGTCCCCGTGTTCATACTGGCAGAGGATGAAAAGTTTGCAGTGACCAAGTTGCACATGTTGACACAGCCCACATGTTTAACCCATGCGGCTGGAACGAGGCCAGAGTCAAGCTCCCAAACCAGGCAACGACAGCAACGGCAACTCACCTTCAAAATAAAATAAATCCGCTTACAATGACACTAATTCTTCATGTATATATTGCTAAAACATTATCATACAAATTTCTTTAAAATTATAAGTCTAACCATGCTATCAGAAATGCAAAACAATGTGATTTTCTTAACCGTGAGATCTAGCATTCTTTTATTGTGAAGCTAAAGAACCGGAAGTAGATTTCCGCGTTACTGCCAACACGCAGCTCTTCGCACACATTCATTCCCCGTAGGCTCGCTGTGCATGTTATTCTTTAAAAGTAAGTCATTTTATTCAAACATAGAACTATTTACTATTTATTGTTGTACCAAGACACGTGCTCATACTTGGCTGTCATCTTAATTCTACTGTTTCTGCTGGTTTAGTTGTTCGGGATGGCTAGGCTAACGTGATGCTAACAGTAATGTTATGGATGTAGCTAGCTAGTGTGGTTTTTACAATGTTATTAAGATTTTTTGGCAGATTAAACTATTTTACGTGCTTTATTTGGGAGCAATATTCAAGATGATACCATATACATCCATTACTTGTTAAAGCTCTAATCTCTCTCCCTGGTTTCTCTCTCTGGTCTATCTCTGGTGTCTCTCTCTGGTCTATCTCTGGTCTCTCTTTCTAGTCTCTCTGGTGTCTCTCTCTGGTCTCTCGCTGGTCTTTCTAGTCTCTCTGGTGTCTCTCTCTGGTCTCTCGTCTCTCTTTCTAGTCTCTCTGGTGTCTATCTCTGGTCTCTCTTTCTAGTCTCTCTCTCTGGTCTCTCTCTCTGGTCTCTCTCTCTGGTCTATCTCTGGTCTCTCTTTCTAGTCTCTCTGGTGTCTCTCTCTGGTGTCTCTCTCTGGTCTATCTCTGGTCTCTTTCTAGTCTCTCTGGTGTCTCTCTCTGGTCTCTCGCTGGTCTCTCGTCTCTCTTTCTAGTCTCTCTCTGGTGTCTCTTTCTGGTCTCTCTCTCTGGTCTATCTCTGGTCTCTCTTTCTAGTCTATCTCTGGTCTCTCTTTATAGTCTATCTGGTGTCTCTCTCTGGTGTCTCTCTCTGGTGTCTCTCTCTGGTGTCTCTCTCTGGTGTCTCTCTCTGGTCTATCTCTGGTCTCTCTTTCTAGTCTATCTCTGGTCTCTCTTTCTAGTCTATCTGGTCTCTCTCTCTGGTGTCTCTCTCTGGTGTCTCTCTCTGGTGTCTATCTCTGGTCTCTCTTTCTAGTCTCTCTCTCTGGTCTCTCTCTCTGGTCTCTCTCTCTGGTCTATCTCTGGTCTCTCTTTCTAGTCTCTCTGGTGTCTCTCTCTGGTGTCTCTCTCTGGTCTCTCTCTGGTCTCTCGCTGGTCTCTCGTCTCTCTTTCTAGTCTCTCTCTGGTGTCTCTTTCTGGTCTCTCTCTCTGGTCTATCTCTGGTCTCTCTTTCTAGTCTATCTCTGGTCTCTCTTTCTAGTCTCTCTGGTGTCTCTCTCTGGTGTCTCTCTCTGGTGTCTCTCTCTGGTCTATCTCTGGTCTCTCTTTCTAGTCTATCTCTGGTCTCTCTTTCTAGTCTCTCTGGTGTCTCTCTCTGGTGGTCTCTCTCTGGTGTCTCTCTCTGGTGTCTATCTCTGGTCTCTCTTTCTAGTCTCTCTCTCTGGTCTCTCTCTCTGGTCTCTCTCTCTGGTCTATCTCTGGTCTCTCTTTCTAGTCTCTCTGGTGTCTCTCTCTGGTGTCTCTCTCTGGTCTATCTCTGGTCTCTTTCTAGTCTCTCTGGTGTCTCTCTCTGGTCTCTCGCTGGTCTCTCGTCTCTCTTTCTAGTCTCTCTCTGGTGTCTCTTTCTGGTCTCTCTCTCTGGTCTATCTCTGGTCTCTCTTTCTAGTCTATCTCTGGTCTCTCTTTCTAGTCTATCTGGTGTCTCTCTCTGGTGTCTCTCTCTGGTGTCTCTCTCTGGTGTCTCTCTCTGGTGTCTCTCTCTGGTCTATCTCTGGTCTCTCTTTCTAGTCTATCTCTGGTCTCTCTTTCTAGTCTCTCTGGTGTCTCTCTCTGGTGTCTCTCTCTGGTGTCTCTCTCTGGTCTCTCGCTGGTCTCTCGTCTCTCTTTCTAGTCTCTCTCTGGTGTCTCTTTCTGGTCTCTCTCTCTGGTCTATCTCTGGTCTCTCTTTCTAGTCTATCTCTGGTCTCTCTTTCTAGTCTATCTGGTGTCTCTCTCTGGTGTCTCTCTCTGGTGTCTCTCTCTGGTGTCTCTCTCTGGTGTCTATCTCTGGTCTCTCTTTCTAGTCTCTCTCTCTGGTCTCTCTCTCTGGTCTATCTCTGGTCTCTCTTTCTAGTCTCTCTGGTGTCTCTCTCTGGTGTCTCTCTCTGGTGTCTCTCTCTGGTCTATCTCTGGTCTCTCTTTCTAGTCTCTCTGGTGTCTCTCTCTGGTGTCTCTCTCTGGTCTCTCTCTGGTCTCTCGCTGGTCTCTCGTCTCTCTTTCTAGTCTCTCTCTGGTGTCTCTTTCTGGTCTCTCTCTCTGGTCTATCTCTGGTCTCTCTTTCTAGTCTATCTCTGGTCTCTCTTTCTAGTCTATCTGGTGTCTCTCTCTCTGGTGTCTCTCTCTGGTGTCTCTCTCTGGTGTCTCTCTCTGGTCTATCTCTGGTCTCTCTTTCTAGTCTATCTCTGGTCTCTCTTTCTAGTCTCTCTGGTGTCTCTCTCTGGTGTCTCTCTCTGGTGTCTCTCTCTGGTCTCTCGCTGGTCTCTCGTCTCTCTTTCTAGTCTCTCTCTGGTGTCTCTTTCTGGTCTCTCTCTCTGGTCTATCTCTGGTCTCTCTTTCTAGTCTATCTCTGGTCTCTCTTTCTAGTCTCTCTGGTGTCTCTCTCTGGTGTCTCTCTCTGGTGTCTCTCTCTGGTGTCTCTCTCTGGTGTCTCTCTCTGGTCTCTCGCTGGTCTCTCGTCTCTCTTTCTAGTCTCTCTCTGGTGTCTCTTTCTGGTCTCTCTCTCTGGTCTATCTCTCGTCTCTCTTTCTAGTCTCTCTCTGGTGTCTCTCTCTGTTGTCTCTCTCTCTGGTCTATCTCTGGTCTCTCTTTCTAGTCTCTCTGGTCTCTCTCTCTCTAGTCTCTCTCTGGTCTCTCTCTAGTCTCTATGATTTCTATAAATTGACTGAATGAATAGATACTGTAGTTTAATCCAAGACCTATAATTATGAATACATTACGGTGTTTTAGCAAAATCCTATATGTTTGAGTATTTTTTGCATCGCTGAACCACCATTTTAGTCGATTATTTCATGCTCCGTCTGATCCTATTCAACAGAGTTTAGGTTTAATTGTCCTTTTTACTAATTGTAATTAAACGTTTGATTTTCAGATGGAGGAAACCACTTCAGAGGAGGCTTTGAAGTCTCCACAATCCACTAAAACCTCAGAGGAGGCTTCACAGACATCAGCTCCAAGTGAATGTTTAGTCCCGGCTCTCTCCACTGACCACGGCACACGAGTGGAAGAGACGCCGAAGACCTTACTGGACCCTAAAGCCGAAGACATGGAGGTGACAGTCGCTGAGCAAATGAAGAGTCTAAATTTTGAGCCTGAAAACACGGACTCTTCAAAACAATTGGATCTGGTCCAATTACAAAATGGAAAAGTAAGTAAGATGTTTAGAGATTTGTTTAGAAATGTTTAAAGGCATTTTATGACATTTGTTTACATGTCTTACCTATGTTTACCTATAAGCTAATGCAATGTTAGAGTCTAGTATGTGCAATTGAATGGAGAGAGAAACATACCACTAACCCAACGCCAGATGGGAAAAGCTAGAATCAATAGAAAGACTAGAGAGACCAGTTTCTAGTCTCTCTCTGTTCTCTCTCTCTCTGGTGTCTCTCTGGTCCCTCTCTGGTCTGTCTCTAGTCTCTTGCTGGTTTCTTTCTGGTCTCTCTAGTCTCTCTCTGGTTTCTCTAGTCTCACCCTCTGGTCTCTCTCTCTCTCTCTCACTCACTCACTCACTCACTCACACACACACTCACTCTCACTCTCACTCTCACTCTCACTCTCACACTCACACTCACACTCACACTCACTCTCTCTGACTCTGTCTGGTCTCTCTAGTCTCATTCTCTGGTCTCTACTGTCTTTCTAGTCTCTCTCTCTTTTCTCTCTCTCTCTCTAGTCTCTCTCTTGTCTGTCTCTAGTCTCACTCTCTCTATTAACTAAAGTGGTCCTATACTAAAACAATGTAAAATCTCTAACTTTAGCATAATAATTGTGTCCACTTGTGCCTGAAGTTCCTCCTATTGGTGTGTATCAAGGTAAAAACTACTCCAGGTCTGTTTTAGATCACAGGACGATGTGATAACACTGTATAATGTATGTTTATAACCCTGTATTCTCATCTTCTGGTGTGGTTTCTTTCAGATGGACGGACACAGGTCAGAGGAGACGCCAGAGACGACTCAGGCCTCACAGACCTTACTGGTTCCAAAAGATGAGGAGGTGGCAGTGACCATCCAGAAGAAAGCAGAGACCGACGTGACCATCCGGACCAACGCAGAGACCGACGTGACCATCCAGACCAACGCAGAGACCGTCGTGACAGAGAAGGAGCCAGCGACTAAAGCTTTAGTGGAATATGTGAACTCTGAGGACTCTGAGGAAGACTCTGAATCCGACAGGTGAGCTGTATGCAAATGTAAGACTTCCTTATGTCTTTTTATGTTTAAGGCTTAGAAGGTTCTGAGAGTAAGACAAAAAATGCAAAGACCAGCGAGAGAGAGATTTGTGAGAGAGAGAGGCCAGAGGGAGAGATCTGTGTTAAAGAGAGAGGCCAGAGAGAGATTTGTGAGAGAGGCCAGAGGGAGAGATCTGTGTTAAAGAGAGAGAGAGGCCAGAGAGAGAGACCAGAGAGAGACCAGAGAGAGACCAGAGAGAGAGACCAGAGAGAGAGACCAGAGAGAGAGACCAGAGAGAGAGACCAGAGAGAGAGACCAGAGAGAGAGACCAGAGAGAGAGACCAGAGAGAGAGACCACAGAGAGAGGCCAGAGAGAGAGACCAGAGAGAGAGACCAGAGAGAGAGACCAGAGAGAGAGACCACAGAGAGAGGCCAGAGAGAGGCCAGAGAGAGAGGCCAGAGAGAGAGGCCAGAGAGAGAGGCCAGAGAGAGAGGCCAGAGAGAGAGGCCAGAGAGAGAGGCCAGCGAGAGAGGCCAGCGAGAGAGGCCAGCGAGAGAGGCCAGCGAGAGAGGCCACAGAGAGAGGCCACAGAGAGAGACCACAGAGAGAGGCCAGAGAGAGAGGCCAGAGAGAGAGGCCAGAGAGAGAGGCCAGAGAGAGAGGCCAGAGAGAGAGGCCAAAGAGAGAGGCCAGAGAGAGAGGCCAGAGAGAGAGAGGCCAGAGAGAGAGGCCGAGGCCAGAGAGAGAGGCCAGAGAGAGAGGCCAGAGAGAGAGGCCAGAGAGAGAGGCCAGAGAGAGAGAGACCAGAGAGAGAGGCCAGCGAGAGAGGCCAGCGAGAGAGGCCAGCGAGAGAGGCCAGCGAGAGAGGCCAGCGAGAGAGGCCAGCGAGAGAGGCCAGCGAGAGAGGCCAGCGAGAGAGGCCAGCGAGAGAGGCCAGCGAGAGAGACCAGAAAGAGAGGCCAGAGAGAGACCAGAGAGAGGCCAGAGAGAGACCAGAGAGAGGCCAGAGAGAGACCACAGAGAGAGGCCAGCGAGAGAGGCCAGCGAGAGAGGCCAGCGAGAGAGGCCAGCGAGAGAGGCCAGCGAGAGAGACCAGAGAGAGAGACCAGAGAGAGAGACCAGAGAGAGAGACCAGAGAGAGAGACCAGAGAGAGACCAGAGAGAGGCCAGAGAGAGGCCAGAGAGACCACAGAGAGAGGCCAGAGAGAGAGGCCAGAGAGAGAGGCCAGCGAGAGAGGCCAGCGAGAGAGGCCAGCGAGAGAGGCCAGCGAGAGAGGCAAGCGAGAGAGGCCAGCGAGAGAGGCCAGCGAGAGAGGCCAGAGAGAGAGACCAGAGAGAGAGACCAGAGAGAGACCAGAGAGAGGCCAGAGAGAGGCCAGAGAGAGACCACAGAGAGAGACCACAGAGAGAGGCCAGCGAGAGAGGCCAGCGAGAGAGGCCAGCGAGAGAGGCCAGCGAGAGAGGCCAGCGAGAGAGACCAGAGAGAGAGACCAGAGAGAGAGACCAGAGAGAGAGACCAGAGAGAGGCCAGAGAGAGGCCAGAGAGGCCAGAGAGAGAGGCCAGACAAATGCAACTTTTCACAAAAAAGTGGTTAGACTGTGTACGAATGTACCCTGTTCTTGTGCGTCACTTCAAATACATTGACCATACAAACATGTCTGACTCTGATCCACAGTGACGGCTCCTCTTCGTCCTCTTCTTCGTCTTCCTCCTCGTCTTCCTCGGCTCCGTCTGTCCGCATGATGGAGGACGACGACGAAGGCTTCAGCCAACCAGTTCCCATCAAAGTCCAGGGAGAACTGCTGCTCGAGGTCGGTCCATGATCCAATGCATCACACTCATATCACTGCTGTTTCTATTCGAGAGAACGAACAGATTTGATTATTTTTTGTTATTATTATTAGTAGTAGTAGTTGTAGTTTTTGACTTCTTCATGTCTTTAAAATCATAGAAATAACCACAAAAAGGTGAGGATTTTCTGACTGTAGCTCTGGTGTGTGAGCAGGAGCTGCCGGAGGTGGAGGTGGTGACTGTGACGTTACCAGAACACGCAGAGCTGCAGCCTGTGGGAGCCGTCTCCAATGTTCTGGATCGACTGGGTAAAAACACACACACACACAGACACTGAGACGCACAGGCAGTCACACACATACACACACAGACTTTGAGACACACAGGCACAGAGACAGACAGGCAGTCACACACACCGCACACACCTACAATGGGATAATTCAAAAGTACAAGAACTTTTGTTATGTCATGTTTACAATCACAACAAAGTCACACACACACATATACACACCGTCACACATATAGAAGGACACGTGGATACACTCCGTCGCACATAGGGACACATAGATACACACATAGACACATAGATACCGTCACACACAAAGACAGACTTGCAGATACACACGTCACACATAGACATAGACATACACAGACAGACTCGTAGATACCAGACCCGTCACACACAGATACACACCGTCACACACACATAGACAGACACATACACAGTCAGGCACATATACACACCGTCACACACACATAGACAGACACATACACAGTCAGGCACATATACACACCGTCACACACACATAGACAGACACATACACAGTCAGGCACATATACACACCGTCACACACATAGACAGACACATACACACCGTCACACACAGAAACACACACACACACACACTGTACAAAAACAATGTACTTCTGTTTAGTGCCACAGTTGCTGTTTTCCTGTGGTTCTAATGTTAGTTTGTTTTAACAGTCGTGGTGCAGTCTCTCAAAGACACTCCTCCTCTGAAAGAAGACAGCCTCCTCTTCACCTCCGACCGAACCTCTGTGGGAAAGGTGAGAAACAGAGGAGGCCCCAGGATCGACCCCTGGGGGACTCCACTGGTCAGAGCCATTTGATCTGAGACGCAGGTTTCAATTCAGTTCATTTTTGTATGGCTCTAAATAACAACAATTGTCATCTTAAAGGACTTTACAAAGATTCACCAACAACAGATCAGAGAATCAGTTAAAACTCGCTCTCTCCCTCTCTCTCCTTCTCTCTCTGGTCTATCGCTCTATCGCTCTGGTCCCTCTCTCTGGTCTTTCACTCGGTCACTCTCTCTGGCTCTCTCTCTGGTCTTTCACTCGGTCTCTCTCTGGTCTCTCTTTCTCTTGTCCCTCTCTCTGGTCTTTCTCTTGCCCTCATCTTTTTTTGCCTCTTGCTCTGGTCATCTCTCATCTCCCGGAAGTTTAGTTCTCCTTTTGTTTCCTGGCTTTAAACTGTCCCTCTGCTGCCCCCTTGTGACAGGTGTTTGAAGTGTTCGGTCCGGTCTGCAGCCCGTTCTACCTCCTGAGGTTCAACACAGAGCAGCAGATCCACGACAGAGGCCTGACCCTGGGACTGCCGCTGTTCTGCGCCCCCAACATCAAAGAGTACACAGAGTACATCCTGATGCAGCAGCTGAAACTGTGAGTGCTCTCTCTCTCTGGTCTCTCTCTGGTTTCTCTGTGGTCTCTCTCTGGTCTCTCTCTGGTTTCTCTGTGGTCTCTCTCTCGTCTCTCTCTGGTCTCTCACTGGTCTCTCACTCTCTGGTCTCTCTCCCTAGTCTCTCTCTGGTCTCTCTCTGGTCTCTCTCTGGTCTCTCTCTAGTCTGTCTCTCTTCTCTCTCTGGTCTCTCTCTGGTTTCTCTCTGGTCTCTCTTTAAAGCTCTCTAGTCTCTCTCTCTGGTCTCTCTCTGGTCTCTCTCTAGTCTCTCCCTCTGGTCTGTCTCTGGTCTCTCTCTCCCTAGTCTCTCTCTGGTCTCTCTAGTCTCTCCCTCTGGTCTCTCTCTCCCTAGTCTCTCTGGTCTCCCTCTAGTCTCTCCCTCTGGGCTCTCTCTCTCTAGTCTCTCTCTAGTCTCTCTCTGGTCTCCCTCTGGTCTCTCTCTGGTCTCCCTCTGGTCTCTCTCTGCTTGAAGCCAGTTTTCATAAAAGTGTTATTGTTACAGAAACGAAGGCTCTGACGCCTCCTGGAAGAATGACATTGAGCCCCCAGCAGAGGTAAAGTTTGAATAAAGTCGTTTAAATGTGTTTTTCACCTTATCCTCCGCATTTGTGTCCAGGCTTTGGATTACAGCGATGACGAGAAAGAAAAAGAGGCCAAAAAAAGACACAAAAAGAGGAACCATAACAATATAGGTACAGAACACTCACAACTGTGGGTTTTCAATGACCTTTGTCTCTCTTGTCTCTTTCTTGTCTTTCATTCGTGTCTCTCTGGTCTCTCTCCCTGGTCTCTCTCCCTGGTCTCTCTCTCTGGTGTCTCTCTGGTCTCTCTCTGGTCTCTCTCTGGTCTCTTTCTGGTCTCTCTCTCTTGTCTCTCTCTGGTCTCTCTCTCTCGTCTCTCTCTCTAGTTTCTCTCTTGTCTCTCTCTTGTCTTTCATTCGAGTCTCTCTGGTCTCTCTCTGGCCTCTCTCTTGTCTTGTCTCTCTCTCTCTCTCTTGCCTCTCTATCATTTCTTTTTGTGGTCTTTCACTCAGGTCTCTTTTTTGCCTCTCCCTCTGGTCTCTCATCTCTCTCTGGTTTTTCCCTCAGGTCTCGCTCTGGTTTCCCTCATCTCTCTCTGGTCTCTCTCTCGTCTCTCTCCTGTCCCTCTCGTGTCTCTCTCTCTTCTGTCTGACCCGTCTCTGGTCTCTCTCTCTCTCTCTCCTATAAAGATCCATACTCTCCTATTCTTATTGTCAATGCTTATTGTTCTGTCTTGTGTCTCTCTAACTCGCACTCCTCCATTTTGTATCCACCTTTCTCCAGATAACTCCACCCCTCAGACCCGCCCCCCTCAGCACCAGCAGCACCAGCAACAGCAGTACGACACCAGGACGTTCCCCCCTCGACACCAGCAGCGGCCCCCGTTCAGACCCCAGAACCAGAGGAGCCCTGGCTTCCGCCCCTCCAGACCCCCGCCTCCCTCTCACCATCACCCTCACCACGCCTACCCGCCCCCGCCCTGCCCTTACCCCCCTCCCCCGCCTCCTCAACTGCCTCCAAACTTCCACATGTACCCCCCGCCTCCCGCCTTCTTCAACCCGGCCTTCGCTGCTCCGTTCTGGCCTCCTCCCCCTCCCCCTCCTCCCCCTCCTCCACAGTGAAAGCTACAGACTTTTCAGTTAAAGCTGCACTCGGTCACTTTTCTGACGTCCTCCCACTTTCTCGTCTCTCACATTATTCAGCTTTTTCCTATGATGCTAATAGATTTTTTTAGCTAGCGCTGGACGGTGTAGCAACAGCTAAAAACTGGACTGGATTTGAACGCGGTGGATATTTGTATGAACCCTTTAACCACGAAATGAAAGAAATGTAAAGGCTCATTCACACTGAGAAGAAACACAGGTCTCCCTAGGTCTCTCTTTAATCTCTCCCCATAGTCTTTCGCCCTGTTCTCTCTCTTGCCTCTCTCTCTGGTCTCTTTCTAGTCTCTCTTACTGGTGTCTCTCTTTAGTCTTTTTCCCTGTTCTTTTTCTCTGGTCTCTCTCTGGTTTCTCTCTGCTCTCTCTCTCTACTCTCCCTGTTCGCTCTCTCTGGTCTCTCTCTCTAGTCTCTCACTGTAGTCTTTCTCCCAGTACTCTCTCTCTTGCCTCTCCCTCTGATCTCTTTCTAGTCTCTAGTCTCTTCCTGTATTCTTTTTCCCAGTTCTCTCTCTCTGGTCTCTGGTCCCTCTAGTCTTTCTTTTCTCTTGCCTCTCTCTCTCGCTCTCTCGCTTTCTCTCGGTCCTATAAAGCAATAACTAGCAATGGTCAGTGTAGCAACACCTGCAAACTGGACACACACACATACATTCACCCTTTAACCACTAAAAACAAGGAATCTAAGGCTCATTCCCACTGAGCAAAAACACAGTGAGCAACACGGGCTGGTGTGTCCAAAAGACTCGCCTTTAACCTGCCTTGTGACCTAGCCTTTTCCTTCGGTGCTTTCAATAAGCCAAGCAGCAATAAACCAGACTTTTTTCGAACCTGTAGCTCACATCTGGTTCAGGGGAAGAATGTTATAAAACTACACACGAGTCTGACACTGGCTATTCTGGTCTCTGATCTCTCTCTAGCCTTTCTCTTGTCTCTCTGGTCTCTCCTAGCTATCTCACTGGCCTCTCTAATCTCTCACTGACCCCTCTCTGGTCTCTCTCACTAGTCTCTCACTGGTCTCTCTCACTAGTCTCTCACTGGTCTCTCTCACTAGTCTCTCTCTAGTCTCTCACTGGTCTCTCTCACTAGTCTCTCACTGGTCTCTCTCACTAGTCTCTCACTGGCCCCTCTCTGGTCTCTCTCTAGTCACTCACTGGCCTCTCTGGTCTCTCACTAGTCTCTCACTGGTCTCTCTCACTAGTCTCTCTCTCTAGTCTCTCACTGGTCTCTCTCTCTAGTCTCTCACTGGCCCCTCTCTGGTCTCTCTCTCTAGTCTCTCACTGGCCTCTCTCTGGTCTCTCTAGTCTCTCACTGGCCTCTCTCTGGTCTCTCTCACTAGTCTCTCACTGGCCTCTCTCTGGTCTCTCTCACTAGTCTCTCACTGGTCTCTCTCTCTAGTCTCTCACTGGCCCCTCTCTAGTCTCTCACTGGCCTCTCTCTGGTCTCCCTCTCTGGTCTCTCACTAGTCTCTCACTGGCCTCTCTCTGGTCTCTCACTGGTCTCTCTCTCTGGTCTCTCACTGGTCTCTCTCACTAGTCTCTCACTGGTCTCTCTCTCTAGTCTCTCACTGGCCCCTCTCTGTTCTCTCTCTCTAGTCTCTCACTGGCCTCTCTCTGGTCTCCCTCTCTGGTCTCTCACTAGTCTCTCACTGGCCTCTCTCTGGTCTCCCTCTCTGGTCTCTCACTAGTCTCTCACTGGCCTCTCTCTGGTCTCCCTCTCTGGTATCTCACTAGTCTCTCACTGGCCTCTCTCTGGTCTCTCTCTAGTCTCTCACTGGCCTCTGTCTGGTCTCCCTCTCTGGTCTCTCACTGGTCTCTCTCTCTGGTCTCTCTCTAGTCTCTTTCTGGTCTCTCACTGGTCTCTCTCTCTAGTCTCTCTCTGGTCTATCTAGTCTCTCACTGGCCTCTCTCTGGTCTCTCTGTCTCTGGTCTCTCACTGGCCTCTCTCTGGTCCCTCTCTGCTCTCTCGTCTCGTCTCAGTCCACCAGTTATCCCCAAACGGACTAGTTTCTTCCACACCAACAGTTTACATGCGTCTCTAACAATCGCATTCAATTAGAGAACGAGTAAGATTGTGTTTCTACTGGTGCTTTTGTGACGCACACACAAACACACTGACCCCTGAAATACAGATGACACACAAAACGGCAACTCAAAAAGACGTAGCTCTCTCACTGGCCTCTCTAATCTCTCACTGACCCCTCTCTGGTCTCTCTCTCTAATCTCTCACTGGCTTCTCTCTAGTCTCTCACTGGCCCCTCTCTGGTCTCTCTCACTAGTCTCTCACTGGTCTCTCTCACTAGTCTCTCACTGGTCTCTCTCACTAGTCTCTCTCTAGTCTCTCACTGGTCTCTCTCACTAGTCTCTCACTGGTCTCTCTCACTAGTCTCTCACTGGCCCCTCTCTGGTCTCTCTCTAGTCACTCACTGGCCTCTCTGGTCTCTCTCACTAGTCTCTCACTGGTCTCTCTCACTAGTCTCTCTCTCTAGTCTCTCACTGGTCTCTCTCTCTAGTCTCTCACTGGCCTCTCTCTGGTCTCTCTAGTCTCTCACTGGCCTCTCTCTGGTCTCTCTCACTAGTCTCTCACTGGCCTCTCTCTGGTCTTTCTCACTAGTCTCTCACTGGTCTCTCTCTCTAGTCTCTCACTGGCCCCTCTCTAGTCTCTCACTGGCCTCTCTCTGGTCTCCCTCTCTGGTCTCTCACTAGTCTCTCACTGGCCTCTCTCTGGTCTCCCTCTCTGGTCTCTCACTAGTCTCTCACTGGCCTCTCTCTGGTCTCTCACTGGTCTCTCTCTCTGGTCTCTCTCTAGTCTCTTTCTGGTCTCTCACTGGTCTCTCTCACTAGTCTCTCACTGGCCCCTCTCTGTTCTCTCTCACTAGTCTCTCACTGGTCTCTCTCTCTAGTCTCTCACTGGCCCCTCTCTGTTCTCTCTCACTAGTCTCTCACTGGCCTCTCTCTGGTCTCCCTCTCTGGTCTCTCACTAGTCTCTCACTGGCCTCTCTCTGGTCTCCCTCTCTGGTATCTCACTAGTCTCTCACTGGCCTCTCTCTGGTCTCTCTCTGGTCTCTAGTCTCTCACTGGCCTCTGTCTGGTCTCCCTCTCTGGTCTCTCACTAGTCTCTCACTGGCCTCTCTCTGGTCTCTCACTGGTCTCTCTCTCTGGTCTCTCTCTAGTCTCTTTCTGGTCTCTCACTGGTCTCTCTCTCTAGTCTCTCTCTGGTCTATCTAGTCTCTCACTGGCCTCTCTCTGGTCTCTCTGTCTCTGGTCTCTCACTGGCCTCTCTCTGGTCCCTCTCTGCTCTCTCGTCTCGTCTCAGTCCACCAGTTATCCCCAAACGGACTAGTTTCTTCCACACCAACAGTTTACATGCGTCTCTAACAATCGCATTCAATTAGAGAACGAGTAAGATTGTGTTTCTACTGGTGCTTTTGTGACGCACACACAAACACACTGACCCCTGAAATACAGATGACACACAAAACGGCAACTCAAAAAGACGTAAAAAAACATTTAAATTGGTGAATTACAACCAGAGAACACACAAAAAGTAAAAATGTGACTTTACAATCATAGTAAAGATCATTAAGTGCACTTCTTATCACTGTTTGTGGTAACGGCCGAAGTGAAGGTTTTCGTGGCCTCGTTGGTCCCGGGGGCCGTGGGTTGGACTCGTCTATCGTAATGATGTACGCTTCAAAATATAGACTGAGTTTAGACAAACACTTTTATTTTATTATTTCCTGTTTTATGAATACTGTACATATTGTTTTAAAGCAGTTTTGTTTTAACTTTGGTCTCGCTACTCTTGCCCTATGATCTGTCTCCTGCCTCTCTTTGGTACCCGTCTAGCTTCTCTCTCTGGTCTCCCTCGCTTCCCCCTCTCTGGTCTCCCTCTCTGGTTACTAGTCTCTCTGGTCTCCCTCTAGTCTCTCTCTCTGGTCTCTCTCTAGTGTCTCTCTGGTCACTAGTCTCTCTGGTCTCCCTCTAGTCTCTCTCTCTGGTCTCCCTCTAGTCTCTCTCTGGTCTCCCTTTGGTGTCTCACTAGTCTCTCTGGTCTCTCTCTAGTGTCTCTCTGGTCTCCCTCTAGTCCCTCTCTGGTCTCCCTTTAGTGCCTCTCTGGTCTTCCTCTGGTCTTCCTCTAGTGTCTCTCTGGTCACTAGTATCTCTGGTCTCCCTCTAGTGTCTCTCTCTATTCCCCCTCTCTGGTTACTAGTCTCTCTGGTCTCCCTCTAGTCTCTCTCTCTGGTCTCCCTCTAGTCTCTCTCTGGTCTCCCTTTGGTGTCTCACTAGTCTCTCTGGTCTCTCTCTAGTGTCTCTCTGGTCTCCCTCTAGTCCCTCTCTGGTCTCCCTTTAGTGCCTCTCTGGTCTTTCTCTGGTCTTCCTCTAGTGTCTCTCTGGTCACTAGTCTCTCTGGTCTCCCTTCGGTGTCTCTCTGGTCACTAGTCTCTCTGGTCTCTCTCTAGTGTCTCTCTGGTCTCCCTCTAGTGTCTCTCTGGTCACTAGTCTCTCTGGTCTCTCTCTAGTGTCTCTCTGGTCACTAGTCTCTGGTCTCTCTCTAGTGTCTCTCTGGTCACTAGTCTCTGGTCTCTCTCTAGTGTCTCTCTGGTCTCCCTCTAGTCCCTCTCTGGTCTCCCTCTAGTCCCTCTCTGGTCTCCCTTTAGTGCCTCTCTGGTCTCCCTCTAGTCCCTCTCTGGTCTTCCTCTAGTGTCTCTCTGGTCACTAGTCTCTCTCTCTAGTCTCTCTCTCTGGTCTCTGGTCTCTAGTCTCTCTCTCTAGTCTCTCTCTCTGGTCTCTGGTCTCTAGTCTCTCTCTCTAGTCTCTCTCTCTGGTCTCTAGTCTCTCTCTCTAGTCTCTCTCTAGTCTCTCTCTCTGGTCTCTGGTCTCTAGTCTCTCTCTCTAGTCTCTCTCTCTAGTCTCTCTCTCTGGTCTCTAGTCTCTCTCTCTAGTCTCTCTCTCTAGTCTCTCTCTCTGCTCTGTCTCTAGTCTCTCTCTCTAGTCTCTC